>JANIIA010000008.1:43996742-44024801 GCA_027478495.1 Erythroxylum alaternifolium
GGTATGAGGGGTTGGATGGGGGCGGTAATTGTCTAAATATTGATATTTGATTGAATTATCTTTTTATAATTTGTCTTCTTATTCATGATTTGGTCTATCAATATAGGTTTTTTTTCTATTTTATATTTTGTTATTCAAAATCCATCAACTTCATTCTTTTTGTTACTTTAGTTTGCACTAGTTAGTAGCTATATATATTGTTTTAATCCACACCACTTTCTAGAAGGATCAACTTCTACTTACCATTATATAGCTTATCAATTATATGTACACTTGCCTTAGTTATGGGTAACAAATTAGTATTAAAAATTTATAAAGATAAAATGCACATCAATAATGCATGGATTTTAAGATTTTTAAAATAGATATGAAAAGTGTATCTTTGAGGGATTTTGTTTAAGAAGAAGTTTTTGTTGATGAACCTCCTGATTTTGAATTACATATTGGTATCTAACGATATTTAAAGCTTATATAGCCTGAAACATGCTCTTAAAGCTTTGTATAAAAGATTTAAGTGAAATTATTTTTAGAAAAATAAATTTCCAAAATGAAAGGTTGATAGAACTCTTAACCATAAAAAATATGATAATCTTATTGTTTAAAATTTTTTGACCTTATTTTTAGTACTACTAATGAAAGGTTATATAAGGAGTCTTTTAAGAGTATAGGTAAAGAATTTGAGATAAGCGTGATGAGAAAACTCAACTTCTTTATTAGACTTTAAATTAAGAAAATGAAGGAGGTAATCTTCGTCAATTAAGTCAAGATGTTGAGAGCAAACCTAATAATGTATAGTTTTACCTAGTTATGATACATAGTTTGCTTTACCTTACCATTATTAGGCCTAATATCATGTTTAGTGTTTTTTAATTAAATATCTTATTGGAAATTGGAAACTGGAATATCAAGCTTGAGTTTGTTGATACATTGTATCAATTTGTTGGCATATTCACTAAACTATTAAGTGAGAATATGTTTTATATAATCAGGATGTAGTTAAACATGATTGAAGTGTATTAAATGTGAATATGTATATTTTAACTATACGTAAAGTTAATGTGTTTATCAGGCCAACATAACATATTTGTATTTTAATTATAATTTTCTAACTATTGTTTGACTAGATGCCTCTTTGAGTCGACATAAATGTTCTTGATTTCTCTTTCTAGAATGCTTAAGTTCTTATAAATTTAGATAATAGTCACTTATCCCTTTTCTAAGTAGACATAATATCTATAAAGACCAAAGTATATTTGCTAATAAATACACACAAGACTAAGTTATAAGTTATTGATTATTACCTAATACCATGAAAAGTACATACTAACTACAATATAAGAAATGGAAGGAGAAATAATAGAGATTGGGATTATTTGCTTTTAGGCTCTACTTGACACTAAGAAATGGAAGAAGATGATGTTACATTCTATTGCGCAGGAGGAGTTATTTGAAATTTCTCATCAAAGCTTCCTATAAAGAAAACTACTTTATTATATAACAATATGAATGACTATAATAAACATAGTTTGGTACATGGATATATAGCAACCTGTATCATTCATAATGTCCCTTTAAAATTTCTAACATGAAGTAGTTAGTCATGTCTAAAAATGCCTATAAAAGACACATTTTTCTATATGAGCATATCTTGATCAGAATCCTTCATATTTTTCTTTCAAAAATTCTAACATGAATATGGCTGACCACAAAGGCATAGTAAACCTTATCTAACAAAAGCTTTAATGGAAACAATTTAGTACATTGGTATTGTTCCTTCAAAAATTATATCATAAACATAGTTAACCATATAATCCTATAACAATAAATGTTTTTCATAGATTTCCTTTAGATAAGTGAATATGTTGCTTATTCATAATGAATGATGGTATTTTTTGTAAATACATGTGGTATGGGATGTCTATAGTCTAAATATAGTATGCATTAATGCTTAGTATTGTTATTCAACAATGGTATTTTTATATTTAAGTGGCATTACTTATTTTTAATGCATGATTATAATTTTTAAACATATTGGAGGCATTGAATATATTGAATCCTATTATAGATTGCAATGAGGTATGGTTTTTTATATTTTGTCATAATATTCTTATTTTAAAGTATAGGTTCTACTTATTTTAATGAATAATAATATTTTTGTACATAATGTGATATTAAATGTATTATATTCTAGTATAGTTTCTATTTTAAATGGTATTCTTTGTACTCAGTTAAATATTCTTATTTTAAAGAGTAAGAGTTACATATTTTTAATGGCTAATGGTACTTTTTATGTATAGTGTCAGTATTATATTTATTGAATCTTATTATAGTTTGTATTGACTTATGATATTCTTTGTACTCAGGCAAAGTATTCTTATATGAAAAGTGAAGATATTATTTATTTTTAATGAGTGACAGTATTTTTTTTTGTACATAGATATGGTATGATATGTAACGAGGTATGGTATTGTTTATGCTAATTTCTAGTAGGATATTCATATATTAAGGTTAAGGCATTACTAATATGTAGGAGACAAGGTGATGGTATTTTTCTACACTGTCTTACTAAGAATTTCATTGCATAGTAGTGGTATTTTTTATCTAAGGCTTGTGGTTTTTGCAGGCTAAAGACATTGTATTTAAACATTAAGGTAAAATAATTTTAATTTGTTACTTAAAATATTTAACTAAGGAAATTATATTAATATAGATTGATGATAATGTTACAAAACTTTAATAATTCATTTTTCTTGATAACAAATATATCTCTGTGAAAGTTCAACATGAAAGTAATAAAGAAAAATACTACAAATAAAATAACATAACCTTTACATTAATTTTTTTGAAAGTTAAATCTTTACATTAATTGTTAAACAATAATCCATAATATAATCTTTATATTATACCACTAATACTACTATGTTAATCAGAAAGTACCTCTACATTACATAAGCTATATCACTAAGTAGTATAATAGATACAAATATAATAGTTGCAAGTAAACACATCTGAAAAAACTACACACTACTCAATTACCTATTGGTGTTGGAATGGAGCTTAAGTGAGATGATATACTTGAGCTGTTAAGATTTCTTATTAGTGGAGAAAGGGCCCTCACGTGGGTGTTTTGGTTAAGGTGACAAAATTGTCCATTTTTGACAAAATAAAACTTAAAAGGGGTCATCCTATTGAGGTAGTATTATGGAAAAGGATCAAGGAAGACTAAAGGGCTTGTGATGTTGCAGCTATCTTCCTACATCATCAAGGCATCAGGACTGCTTATTTTCCATATCATTAAACTAAAACTAACATGTCAGTAACTATTCATGCACTAATCTAAAATTGTGGACATACACTAATCTAACACTACAAGAAAATAACAAATTACCGACATAACATATAATTTTCGGTCGCTAATTAGCGATAGAAATTGAATTCCCGTCGGTAAAGTTGACAGATTTACTGATGGAACAAAAATTCGTCAGTAAATGTAGAGGAAAAATATCCCCACGAGTTTTCTGTCGTATTATAAGGACGGAACATAAGAGTCCATCGCAAAATTAGGCGGTAATAGCTGGCGGGGAAAATGAGCACCTTGAATATCGATGGAAATGTGTTTCTGTTAGTAACTGTCAAATTTTTTGTAAAATAAAACGATGTCGTTGGTTATTAATCTAAATGACGTTGTTTTATCATCATCATTTACAACCCGAAAACCACCCTTTCTCCCTCTCCTCTGCAATTTTTCTCTCTTCTTCATTTTGCGTCGTTGGTTCTCTCATTTTGGCTGCTTCCACCCTCAATTTTTGCTTCGTTTTTGGTCTATCTGCATCATTTTCAGGTAACAACTATGTTGGGTTTATTTTGTCTCCAAAAATGAAGGTGTTAGATGCTTATATGTATGACCATTAGTGAGTGGTTGGGTTTTGTTTGAATTGTTGGTTTATACATTTTTTACTTAAAATTTTTGGTTTATTTGGACTTTAAATGTGTTGTTGTTGGTAGGTACTGAAAAAATGCAGTTGTTTTGTTATTAGTTAGAGATAATGCCTATGAATTGTTTGATGAAATGTCTCTTAGAACAAAGATTTCCTTTTATATTGTCTGGCCATACATTCAAATATTATACTGAGGCATTTATTCATTATAGTCAAACTTTTATTCCCATAAAAAAGTGAATGAATTACTTATATGTTATGAGCAATGGTATTTTTTTTTCATAGTAGTTGTATTAAATGTTTGGAGTTATAGTATCGTATGTGTTGATGTATAGTGTTTGCATACTTAAACAAGTTATTATCATTATAAAGTGAAAGTGTTACTTATTTGTTATGAGTGATGTTATTTTTTATTCATAGGAGTTGTATTGAATGTTTGGAGCTGTGGTATTATATATATTAAGGCATGGTATTTGAAACCTACAAATAGACCTTTCTTAATGATACACAAAACAAATAATAGAAGTTGGTATATGATCATCATGTCTTTTAATATTAGCTTAGATAACATACTTGCCAAAAATTGACATAAGACAATATTAACTCCTACTTTGATTAAATCTGGGTAATATTCAAATGTTTTGTTTTTGAAAGCAATGTTTTCCTTATTGTGGCATTGAAAATTTTATTATTACCAGATTTTATCTAAAATATTTATTATATAAATCATTTCTTTAAGCACTTGAACATGTCCGTTGATCAAAGTTTGGTTAATATATGCAACACTAAAATACATTTGTTGAAGTTAATAATAGTAATATTCACATTAAAATTTTCATCTCTTTAAGCACTTGAACATGCTTCAAATATACCAATTTTAGCTTTAAAATAAGAACACTTACATACCAAATGAAAAAGTAGAAGATAAGCACAGCTATGACAAGTTTTAGGTTCTTATATTCATATTCACCAAATTCTATCTTGTACTCCGTCTTTGTTATTGTTGTGTCTCTATATTCTTCTTCAATACATCAAAAGCGAGTGTTGAAGCGAAATCACTCATTATAGGACGATATATAGGCTGGAAACTCATGATGTAGCTCCTGTGAGGCTTATCGGTAAAAAATTTCACGAGCCTAGGAGTTACAGCAAGAACTTGTTTTCTTAATTCACAGGTGTAAACAATGCTAAGTACCATAATTTTGAAATCAATTGTAGGTCATTAATTCGATTGGTTAATACTTAGGGGATGTTGTGTAAAGTTTAATTATTCTGTAAATTTTAGAGAACATGAAGGATGCTAACTATGGAATCACTGTTTGAAATTAGCAGTTTTACAGAAATGAGTAATGTTGATAGATCTTGGATATATAGATGATTAACACCTCATGGTTTCATTAATCCTAAGTTTGTTAAGGGAGTTGAAGCTTTTATTCATTATACATATTCTCAACTTGCATATATAGATGGCCCAAAGATCAGATGTCCGTGCAAAAAGTGCAAACACATTCGTTTCCTTCCTATTGATGAAGTTAATGGGCATTTGTTGAGAAAATGGTTTGTCCCATATTATTTTGAGTGGACACGACATGGGAAACTATTGATTTGTAGCACCTCAAGCGGTAATGAAGTACAATCGTCAGGGAACTTAAATGAATTTGAAAAGGGGATTGGACTTAGTACAAATAATGTGGTTGTAAATAAAAATCATTACATGCAAATGGTTTATGATGCAGTCGGTTATACCTTTCAAGAAAATATAGAAAATCTTGAAAAAGAACCAAACCCACATTCAAAACAGTTTTTTGACTTACTACACTTAGCTAACTAAGAACTATAGCTAAGTTGTGAGACAATAACTCAATTGTCTTCAATTGCTCGACTATTGAACATAAAGTCTAAACGGTATATTTCGGATCATAGTTTTGATAAAATTCTTGGATGGTATAATGAATCATTGCCTCCTGATCATACAATGGTTGATAGTTTTTACAATATGAAGAAACTTATTAAGGGTTTTGGTTTGCCTGTTGAAAAGATTGATTGATACAAATTAGGATGTATGTTGTATTGGGGAGATGATGTGAAATTACAATACTGTAAATTTTGTGGTCAATCTTAGAAAGCGTTATATGAAACAGAAATTAGTACCCCGGAAGCGAATGTATTATTTTTCACTAACTCCGAGACTTCAAAGACTATATGCTTCTAATGTTACTACATCTCACATGAGATGACATAATGAACATAAACAGGAAGATGGAATAATGAGTCATCCATCGGATGCACTGGCATGCAAACATTTCAATAACATCTATTGTGAGTTTGTAGCTAAAAATTGAAATGTTAGGTTAGGATTGGATGAATTCTAATCACAATTACTTCTTATAATTTGCCTCCATGGATGTGTATGAATGAGGCATATATGTTCTTCACAGTGATTGTGCTAGGAACTACAAATCCAAAGCATAAAATTGATATATTCTTATAACCATTGATATCTGAATTGCAGCATCTTTAGGAATATAATGTTGAGACATATGATGTGTCTCTGAAATAAAATTTTGTGTTGAAAGCAGCTTTAACGTGGACCATTAGTGATTTTTCAACATATGCTATGTTGTCTGGATAGAGCACAACAAGGAAATTGGCTTGCCCTTATTATGGCAATAATTTTGATGCATTTTATCTTCCAAATAGGGGAAAAATATGTTGATTTGACAACCACAGGAAAGTTTTTCTTCCAAATCATCCATTTAGACGCAATAAACCAAAGTTCATTAAGAATATGATGGTATAAACACCTTCTCCCCCTCACAAAGCTGGTGAAGAGATATTGCAGGAAATTGATGAATTAGGGTTGTTGAGAGTTACATAATTTGAAGCTGATAAAATTAATACAAGCATTAGTAAACCCTTTGGTTGGAGAAAATGAAGCATCTTTTGGGATTTGTCATATTGGAAAACTAATTTGATAAGTCATAATCTAGATGTGATGCATATTGAAAAAAATATTTTTGACAATTTTTTCAATACCATAATGAACATTGAAAAAGACAATGCAAAATCACGAGCTGATTTGATTTTTGTAGAAGGAATGAGTTACATAAAGATCTTTGCACCAGTAAATATCTAAAAGCATGTTACACTTTGGAAAAAAAAAGAAAATTTTATGTGAATGGTTGAAAAGTCTAAAATTTCCTATTGTTTATGTTTCAAACTTGGGAAGGTGTATGGGCATAAGGAAGTACAAATTATTTGGGATGAAAAGTCATGATTGTCAAGTGTTTATGCAAAGGCTAATTTCAATTTCATTTTTAGGGTTGCTACCGAATAAGGTTTGGGAAGTTATAACATAATTAAATTTGTTTTTCAAAAGCTTAACATAATCTGAAATCAAGTTAGCTGAAATGGAAAAACTAGAAAGGAAAATTCCAATAATTTTGTGCAAATTAGAAGGAATTTTTTCTCCAAGCTTCTTTGATTGTATGAAGCATCTACCTGTGCATTTAGCACATGAGGCTAAACTTACCGGTCCAGTTCAATATCGATAGATGTATCTATTTGAGCAGTGATTCAACAAAAATGATTGTAATTGAAGTAATAACATGTTTTAATAACTAAATTGCAATAATCCTATTCGCTAATGTAGGTATTTGCATTACTTGAAGAAAAATGTCAAAAACAAGGCTAGAGTTGAAGGTTCGATATGTAATGCTTATTTAGTAGAGGAAGCTAGTACATTTTGTTCACATTATTTTAAGCCGCATGTTCACACAAGAGAAAAAAAAGTTTCTCGTAATGACGATGGGGGAAGAACGAGTGATGCTGATGGTAACTTATCCATTTTCACAAATCCTGGACGAACATATGGACGTTCAACAAGAAGAATGTTAATAGAGGAAGAAATTGAGGCTACCTATGGTTACATTTTATTGAACTGTTAAGAGGTTCAAACTTTCATGCAGTAAGTTGAAATTGATTATTTAGGTTTTGAAATATAGTGTTATTCACAACTGAAATGTATAATAATATTTTTAGATTATTCGAGGAATAGTTACGCGAGCTAATGCCCGAGAAAACACAGGATAATATCAATAAAAAAGTTGGAAGACACTTTCCTCGATGGTTTGAGAAATATGTAAGTTTTCACTTACAATTATTGAAATGATTGAATTATAAGATTAAAGTGTTTAAATGACATTATACTGTTTAATATGATAATTTCTTTTTTGTAGGCCTCAGAAAGTCTAATAGAGAACAATTTCATATGTGATCTTGTGAAGATGATCTTGCGAAGGGACCTTTGCAAACTATTAAATCATATCCGGTGTATTTCGTTAATAGATACAAATATCATACAGAATAAAAAGGTCATAGCATGGTAACAGTAAGTAGTGGAGTCTGCATACAGGGAGAATTGATGGATTACTATGGTAAAATTATTGGGATACTTAAAATTGAGTATCATGTGTTATCAATAAAGCGAAGTGTGATATTTAAGTGTGACTAGTTTGATCCAACTCTAATTGTTGGTACAAAAGTGCATAGTCGATATAATCTAGTTAAAATCAACAAGCGAAGAAGATTTAGACAATTTGAACTTTTCGTGTTAGTAATGCAAGTGATCTGTATATTATATCCCTTTTCTTAACTTACGAAGAGATAAGTCAGTTTGATTGGCCGTTTGCAAAGTTAAACTTAGAGTGTTTACATGGAAAAGGAGAATAGAGAATTGAAAGTGAAGCATTTCAGGAAGATGTTTATGAAATAAATGCATCTACCTTTGGACGATCCAAATAATAAATATGTTGAAATTTCATCTAGAGAGGATGAGGAGGGCGAGAGATCTGAAGAAGAACCTAAATTTGTTTCTAATTCTTCAGAAAAGAAGATGATGATGATTTTGATTTACAATTAAGTGCTAATAGTGATTAATTTGTGTTTGTAATAGAATATTATATTCAACAAATCAATTATTGAATTTTCATTATATTTTGTGAAATATTGAATTGAAATTGTTATATTTCTAGAATATTCAATCAAATATGAATTTCAGATTGAAATATGCCAACGAAGAGAAAACATTATATGATGCGACCAAAGTTCAGACCACAATTTGGAGCCAATTACTGTCCAAGTGAAGCATCACATTTTGCAGCTGCAACCGAATCAGATGTTATACCTCTAGCTACTACACTTGCAGATAAGGCATCACCTTCCGTACCTGTTGCTACACCATCCACCACCCCTATAATGACAGAGATATCAAGGGTAAACGACGCGGATCAAGAAGGCGACCTCCAGCCTGGAGCTGAAGGAGCTGATAAAAGAACTTACATCACAATTGTCAACAATTTGTAAGTGAAAAACATGAAACACCATATGTTTATAATTAAGTTCTAGGTTTAAATTTAAAAAATGGTATAAAATTAATTATTTTAATATTAGGTTGATTTCGTCTGAACCATGCTCAAGAAACATGACATCCAAATTCAAGGAGAAGATTGATCTTGAGGGTTATATATGAAAGAATATCTCTCAGGTGACAAAGAAATTTTACTATCAGGAGTTTGAGGTACATAAAATATATATTTTTTGTATTTTTTAATTGATTTTTATGCATTAATTAGATAAATATTACATTATAAGTACTTATTGTATGTTTTTCCTTTTGCTTCAGAAATAATTTTTTGGGATTCTGAATTTGACGCGGTCATTTATAACGTATGGGAAAGACGAGCACGTACACATTATTTAAACTTTATTGGTGTGATACACAAGAATGGAGTACGATTGCCTTATATTTCTAAACAACTATGGAGTAGTTGGTAACAGTATTGGACATCACCCGAGGCAATGTCCATTTCAAAGCATAATTCTACCAACAGGAGTGGAGGACCGGGGGGAGAGAGTCTTCCTGTATATACTGGAGGATCTATTACCCACCACGAGCATACAGTGAGACTTGAAAGTATCTACACTTTACATTTATAGTCTAATTTTTTTACTTTGGTGTATTTCAATTTAATTTGATGTGTGAATTTTAGAATGAAAATATGTGTATTATGGAGAATGATAATGTTATAAATGTCTGGTGCCATATATGGTTGTATTGTTAAGTTACTTTCTTTGTTCAACAAGGGGTAAATATCGTAAAAATAGAGAAAATTATGCCGAAATTTTTATAAATTGTAGTTCACTTATAACATTTTATTCTGATGCAGGAAAAGTCTATGGGCACGAAGCTAGTTCAACAAGGGGTAAATATCGTAAAAATAGAGAAAATTCTGCTGAAATTTTTATAAATTGTAGTTCACTTATAACATTTTATTCTGATGCAGGAAAAGTCTATGGGCACGAAGCTTACACCTCGTCAACTCTTTTTGCACACTCACACTAAGAAGCATGACGGTGTGACCTTCGTCAACATTCGATATAGAGAACTAAATGTATGTGGAATTTATGCTTTAATATTAATGCTTAATAATTATTACTTACTAACATAAACATTGCCTCTAATAGGACCAAATACAAGAAAGAATTCAACAATGGTCTCAACAATCTAAAGATGTTGATGAGAGTCAAACATATCTTCATGCAGTGGGTGGTAGGGACCGTCGTGGAAAGATTTTAGGCTTAAGTTCATTTGCGAACACATGTTATTCGCAATCCTCCACATCTAGTACAACAACATCTAGTAGGCGATCTGCATCCAATGAAGTCCATGAGCTTCGGAGCATAGTATAGACATTGACAACTCAGTTGCAACAGTTAATAGAGTACATAGCTCAGTTCCGTAATGAGGTAAATGAGTTGAAGGCGAGAGGCAGCACCTCATCACAGCAATCAAAGCATCCGTGGTCACCAAATGAATAACATACTTGTAGTCATTTCGTATGAATTAAATACTTATTATGTACAAAAAATTATTATCAATCAAGATAATTTTTACTTTATATCATCAATCAACTTTCTATTTTAATAAATTAAATGTAGAAACAAATCAAAATATTATTAGCAGATAACTAATAATTGTATAAATTATGCTTCAATCATAAGATTATCAAATAAAATTAAATGCAGGGAAAAATTAAAAAATAGTTTTAGTAAATTTACCAACGAAAAAATAAAATTCGTCGGTAAAATCTATTCGATTTACTGATGGACAACTAAGAACCGTCGATAATGTTGTCATTAACTTACCGATGGGGTTATTCCATCGATAAATTTACTCTGAAACAATCTTTTCGTCACTAAACTTACCAGCAGCACAAATAACTATCAGTATATTCACCGACGGTAACACAAAATGTCCGTCGATAAATTGGTGAGGGAAAATCTGTGGTTCATTGCAAAATTATTACCTATGGTCGTTTTTCCGATGCCTTTGTATGTCGGTAAATTATGTCACTAACTTAGCTTATCGACGAAATGTGTAGGTTTTCCATTGGTAATTTTCGTCGCCAAATTTCATTTTTTGTAGTAATTGTTTAATTAGAGAATTAAAGATAAATTTAAGGAGTTTATGATTTAAGGTTATAATTTACATCAATTGCAAATATATCTGGGAACTTAATGGATCACACATAAAGAACGGATTAAAGAAAGAAAAGATATTTTAATCAAGTTAGACTTGATTGTAAAATTTGATAAACTTTATAATTAAATATGAGATATTTAATAAATAAAGATTAATATGAGATATTGGATCTTATTTAGAGTCGTTAGAGGTGACAATTCCAGAATTGAAATCATTCCAATTTTTATTTGATTTTGTTCGAGTATGACAATAAATCGCAAATATGATCAAAGTAATAAATGCCCAAGTTTCTTGTGGGTCCCAATTCCAATATGATTCTCACACTTCATTAACCCAGACTGCTCCCGAAAGAATACCTATGGTTAAAAAGATAAACCCTATACTAAGAATATAAAAGCCCCACTGGTCTAATTGTTGAATCAACTGAAACTTGTAATAATTTCTAGAACAAAAGAAAAGAAGTATTGCTTAAAACATTGCTTCTTTCCATCATGTATTGGACCTCACCAAAGGAAAATGAATCATTTAATAAATTAGTGCTTTTATCAAAAATTTTTATGACTTTTCGAAATGTAATTACTAGAAGTGCTACCGATAATAATGATCCACATAAAAGAGCGGCATAGCCCAATATCATCATACTTACATGCATCATTAACCACTGGGATTGAAGAGCGGGTAATAGTATTTCAAATTGATGTATATCAGTTAAAAGACTCGAAGTCGCAAGAAGATATTTAATTATAAAGTTTAATATAAGATATTGAATCTTATTTGGGCACAATTAGTATTTAACTATAATTAATTATAATTTTATATTAAAAATTTGGATTTTATTTCAATTAAATTACTAAAATACCAAAATTTTATTATAAATAGGCTAGGCTCTAAGAAAGCTACCACTCCTCTCATAACTCTCTTTATAATATTTGTAGAGTTTTTTCAATTCGTTCTATGAATACAGTTAAAGGTCAGACATTTGTACTACTACAGTAATTGAGATGAGCCAATTTTAAGAACTGTTTGAGAAAAACAATAAAAAAGATAAAGTTTAACAATAAGGTACAAATTTAAATCTATGCTTTATTATATTTTTATGGGTTAATTATGTTATAAATTTAAAGTAATTTTAAACACATTTAAATCTATGCTTTATTATATTTTTATGGGTTAATTATGTTATAAATTTAAAGTAATTTTAACTTTTAGGAATTGGGCTTATAATTATTCTGAAATCTGATCCCACCTCGATTTTTCAACGATATGATTGTGCTGCCGTTGTTGGACTAGGTGGTGGTACGGCATTGCTGATCTCGATGGAGCAGCCGTAGGCAGAGGAATTGGATTGAGGTTATTGGCGTTAGGAGTTGGTAATGCCGTCCATTAAGTCTAAGGGCGTTCTTTGATCATCTTATTTTGTTTGCTTTACATGCAATTTTTATATTTCATAAAGCGGATCTCACTTAATCACATTTTCTAGTTAAAAAATAATAAATAATGTTATTTAAGCCTGTTAACTTTTCTATTTATTTAAGATTTATTTTGAACAAAATTATATTCTAATGTAAATTAAAGTCAAGACAATTTTCATAAAAAAAATTTACAACTTTTATATGTAGATGTGACAGTCTATTTTTTTTTTTTGAAATTGACAGTCCATTATTAATTCCAGTGCGAATCCAGTAACATAATAGATTTACCTTATTCCACTCCAAAAAATATCTTTGAAGTCAAACAACTGCTTATAAAATTTATTCGATTTTTTTAAAAAAAATTTATTACGATTTTACTCTAAGTTAATATGTAATATTTTATTTAGCTTTTCAGATATATAAACTTTATTTGTCATCTTGCTATAGAAGACCTTTGCCACATTGCTAACATGATCTAGAGATGTCAAAACCATTTATCTTTTTAAATTTTATTGAATATTTATTTTTAAAAATTAAGATTAAAAAATAAATTTAAACAGATAAAAATAGTCTAATTGAATAGATTGAAATTCAATATATAACATGGCATTTTATTAGTATAAATTTATACTCAATCCGAGCTTATATAAAGTGAAGTTTGAATCTCTTTCAATTAAAATGTATTTGCATCAAAGTGATATCAATTTATTCAATAATTAAAGAATCATTGTTACCAATCTTATTATGATTGTGTAATTTATCAGATATGTTATAAGATTCCTGATAAAGTTAATTTATTGTATTTGTTTAAGTTTTGACATAAATCTAAATTTTCTCTTACAGATTAAGAAAGATACAAAGAAATTTTGCATGCATTGTTTCTGACAATTTTGTATCGGTTGATTGAAAGTTCATCTTATTTAAATAAACTTAAAAGGAAAAACAAATTTATTTATTTTTATATAAATCTGTAGTTGATCTTGAAGTAATACATAAATTGGTATTAAGTTTAACACAATTTGCTCAAAATCTAGTGCTAATTATATAAATTAAAGAAAAAAACTTTGTAACCAAACGATTGATAAATATAGGTAGTCACTAATAACATAAATACTAAAATATTATTTTTATAAAATATTTTATATTTAGTAATTATGATTACTATTAACTACTAAATGATAGATGTTTTTGTAAAATTAATTAAAACTTGAAATTTATTAGAAATAGACCATCATTTGACGATTATTAATGATCATCACTATTAAATATATAATTAAAGATGCTTTTATTTTATAAAAATACGTTTATTATTCGTAATATTAATGCATATCGATATCAACCAATTTATTGGCCACGAATCTTTTAAAGAAAACATTAAAAAATTGCTTAGTTATTAGATATTGCGAGGAATTTATAAATACCATAGTTAATAAGAAATTAAAGTCCTTCCTTTTTAGTTATTATTAATCATATGTTTTCGGTTTCTCAGTTTGTTTTTTAATATTCTTGTTAATGAAGTGACTGAAGATGGTTTGGTTCTCTATTCTCCCAATATTAGTTTTCCTGTTTAGGAGATATTATTTAAGAAACTAATTAAACACATGTACGCAGCCTAACAAGAATTGGCAAGCAAGTTGCACAGACCATACCAACTCTTCACAGGAACTGCAAATATGAGTTTTGGACTCAGAAAATCAGTCAATTTGTGCAAAATATGGCCGCCTTGCTCACCCTTATCAAGTCGCATGCGGATGGAAGTTTTTTGCACTTAACGTTTATAGAAAGATTTATTCAATCGATGAACTTACAAATTAATTTCAGAATGCTTTCGAACAAACATATAAAAAAGAAATATATATGTTGGGATCTTACACATAGACAACGTAAAACACAAAAACATTATGCTTATAACACACATCATCTACAAAGAGAAGTTGAACATGACAAAGAAGAGAGTGAAGACAATACCTAGTTAAGGAACTGAGTTGAGAAAAGCGAGAAGAGAGGCCGAGGAAGGATGGGCATGAGATACTTCTATATATACAAAATACTACGTTGTTCTAGGGCAAAACCAGTCTTGGTAGGGTGTCGGGCAGCGGGTAGGACTGGGATCACTGTCTAGTGTAAAGGTCGTTGTAAGCGTCCGGGCAGATCATGATGGGTTGCCCGAACATTAAATTATACGACTTTCATGCAAGTTGCTTCTTCAGCCTGAGCTTATCCTTATTTGCGGTGCCTCTTCAACTTGCATTATTTTATACCATTTCCTAATTAAAGTGTATATTATTGGTAGTCATTATAATATCGGGAAATAAAATCACGTAGTTAAGTCAACAATCTGGGAAAATAATAATATATATACTAATTCCTATGTACAATCATTATATATACATACTTGTAAGATTACATATTATTCTTAGAAAGAAATATGTTATTAAATATCATTACGAATAGAAAATATCATTCATAAGTATTAACATTAACTCTTGCTTCATTCCCATTTGGGATAAAGAATTAAAAATTATTTTTTAAAAAAATTTTATTTGTAATATTTTTAGTTTAATGTCCGAACCTCAAAAGATTAAATAATTTAATTCAAAATAATATTTTTATCCATATAATTGACAGAACAACTAATGTTTAAAAAAATTACATTACTTCATTCTTAATATAATTTTGTATTCTCACTTCAAAAATATATTAGTGATTGTATAATTAAAAAAATCACTTTTAATACGAAAATAATTGAAATCTAATTAAAAACTTATAACATATAATAATAAAAAAATCAAATTTTAAATTTAATTTAATATTTTTCTATAATTTATAAATTAATTAAACAATTTTAGTAAATTAATCAATTAAAATAAGTTGTTGAAATCAAAATAAATTATTTCACACATATAATATATTGTGTAATTTATTTTCATTTCACAAAAATTCATTTGTCAATTTTTTTATATTTCAATCACAAGTTTTGAAATAAGTTATCTAATTTTTAAAATTTTGAATACTTAATTAAAAATTTTAAATGTAAAAAAAGTGACACTATCTTATTCTTACCCATTTTCATAATACCAAAATTTGAATATAGGGCTAAAAAAGGTACAACCACGTAATACTTATCTCAATTAATTTCTACAAAGCAAAGAACGGCATTATCTTGAACATAAAAGCCAATGCCTTTTGTTTCTTTACATGAACAATTATTTATATTAAAAACCATATTTCTAATATAAATTCTTATCTTAAACTAATTAATATACAAAGAAAATTCTCTTTTTAACTCCAACTTGCACATGTAGCTGAATGGCTAGTGTTCCACATTGAACATCCAATTGCCCTAATTTATCAAATCATCTTCAAACAAATTTGTTACTTGATTCCATTTAAGACATTTTATAAAGGCAAAGCCTTTTTGTCCCTTATTTTCTGATTTAAATTGCTAGATTAGAATTTAGAACTGGGTGCAGAAAAGACAACGTTGAAAATTTTTCCTTAAAGCTCGTAGCTTGCAGGGTAAGTTTACAAGTGAACTGAACCCTGGCCAAGGGTTGGAACATGAACCAAAACATCGTCCACCTTTCCATTTTTCTTTTCAGTGACTTTATACAACCTTCAGACTGGAAGGTAACGTATTTCTATACAATCAATACATTGGTGGACAACAATGAATTGCATCGAAGCTAGGACGTCGTGTCTAAAAGTTACATATCTACATCATTTTTCCTCTTTGATTGCTTCCAGTGAAGCTAATTCTGCCGTAAGGCGCTCATACTCTACTTGTACTCCTCCCAGTTCACTTCTAAGCTCTGTTACCTGCATCAAAAGGAGGTGATCAATAACTTCAGAATTTTCTTTTCACCTTTGTCAGAGGATTCAACCTCAAAGTTAAAGTTCAAAGGTTGTCCTCGTTAACTGTGACAACAATTTCTAGTCGCGTTAAGTTAATATATCTCAAACACAGAAGCTGACACTAGTGCCCTTAAGTTAAAGGAATTTTTTCTCATAGTTCAATTCATAATTATTAGCTTCTGAAGAATAGTGGAATATGCCTTGAAACACAGCCCAACTCATAAGTGAATGAGCTGACAAACAGTTTTGATGAGAAACATAAAATACCTTTAGACCAAGTTCTTTCAGTGTCTTCTCTTTTTCCAAGCATCTGTAAAATGATGTAGACTTGTAAGTGAAGGTTTATATACTGATGAAAGTAGAAAAAACTCTTTATTTTCTCCAAACAGATTATAA
Source organism: Erythroxylum alaternifolium (assembly GCA_027478495.1). Lineage (NCBI taxonomy): Eukaryota > Viridiplantae > Streptophyta > Magnoliopsida > Malpighiales > Erythroxylaceae > Erythroxylum > Erythroxylum alaternifolium. The sequence continues at coordinate 44,013,887 of JANIIA010000008.1, forward strand.
AGAACACAAGATTTTATGTAGTTTCACAAATGTACCTACATCATGGATAATCACACTATTTTCATTGGTCATAGCGAACAGTAAGACAATCCTATATATACCTAGGATAATTCCTTTTACAACATGGGCAAACAAAACTAAACCGAGTACAACACTCCTACTCTGACCCCAATTTGAAAAGCTTTAGACCATCACTAGAGAATTACGCGATGTTGAACCTTCATCACGAACACCCTCCCTCCCTAATCGGGGATTCTTATAAAGTATTAGCCACAACTCAACAACCAGTCTACCAAAAAAGTCTCTCTCAACACAAGCACAGCACTATTATAAGCAATCCTTGATCAAAGGATTGATTAAAGCTATGTGGTAAATGAACATGTAAATCAATATAACTAATGCACTTACCTTGCATGGAGTTTCTTGTTTTCCTGCATCAAGCTTGCAGCCTCCTGACATTCTGACTGACTTGCATCAATACTCACAGGCTACCAATCCAGGACATAAGTGCATGTTAACAGTACAGTCATTGAAAACTACATAAAATAATTACTTTTTAAGGTAATTCAATGAGCAACTGACTCGGCAAGGAATTAATGGCCCAAGTTCAGTGTAAAAAAATGCATGGACAGGCTTCGTAGGTAATAGATTGGAAAATAACAAAAGTACTTATCCATATTAAATTTTCATATCCAGGAGTACTCTCCCGGCTATTGTACCAAGACCTTATTTCAGAAACTGCTTTAGCTCTCATGTATTTCTTTTTTTGCTGGGATAGATATCCAATCAAAAGCAGAGAACATGAGTTTGAAAGGTAGACATATGCATGTTCATCCTAAAGAAGCGAACACAGAATTTGCAGAAGATGCAAGAAGTACTAGTTTAAAAACAGTTTTTATTATAGCATACAGACTAAATATCTAATGCTGCTTTTGCTGACCTTTGTTTCCAAACTGTGGCCTGAAACAATTGCAAGGGTCCCAACCTGCGCTTGTTTTTTCACACTTTCAAGCTCCATTACATCGGGAACTGCCTTCCTCTTCATGTGTATTCCTGTCAACGTACAATGTTTTAGTGCTAATAAATTGGACCTTAGTAACGGTACCAATCAGAGTAACATTATATCAAAAGCTAACCACAATTTGAAAGTCTATACCCGTTGCAGATGTCACACGGCTACCAACAGCAGAGCTTTTATTCAAAATGACAGGTTTAATTTTATCAAACGGTTCTGATGCTAGAGGTTTCTTTTTGACTTGATACCCAATCAATCCACAATGAAAATCCCTGCCAAAGCCAATAAGTGGTAAAAAAGCCATCGCATGCATATGCTATGGACATTTTTCTTTAAAAACATTGTATAAGGCATAGCAAGTGAAATTCTTTTACCAGTACTCCCAAGTCATCTCCTTCAATCGACTTTCAAGCTTCTGAAAAAGGGGTGTTCTTTCAAAATCTTGTTTATTATGAGTGGGCTCAATAAAGTTTGCTTCTAGAACACCTAAGAAAAATAGAAATAGAAAAAAAATCATTTATACACCATTCTGAATAAAATTAAACCACCCAAAATCAAATGACCATTCCCAGAAAGAACTTTTTAAAGGAGAAAGTTGCCATGGAAAGTGTCAGACCAACAACCCCTCTGCCCCTGCTATCTGCATAATTTACCACCCGCCAATATGGCTGTAATGCAAAAGATGACAGATTTAAGTTTCTTGCACTCAATTGGAAATGGAAGACAGTAGATATAACACTGATAGCATCAGGATAATACAGAGAAATAGCAACTAATTGGTATTCCTGAAATTCCAGAGAGATGTGCAGAAAAGTGAAGAAAGATAAATTGCCATTGTAAATTCAAAGCCATGACATTTCTATGAGTTTACAGGTAAAGAAGATCTTAATTATCAAACACTCACCAGTATCAGGCGGTTCTTGTGGTAAACATTAAAACCATGGACACTTATATGGGGAGCTTCTTTTAAGAACCCAATCGTGGTAACAACTTGAGCCTGCTTTTCAAATTAGAAAGTGACAGAATATTAATAACCAAAAATTGTAAATTCAACCAATTTCCAGAGGATAATTTAATTAGATCAAATTTATCAACTTGAGAATTATGGAATAACTTGGGAGGTCATACAACTTATAAATTGAAAGGGATCACTAGCATAGTTAAATATCCAGTTAACCTCACATTTGGTAACTCATGTTGAATGTTTTCAAAATGGAATAGATACATTGAATGAACAAAGAAAACCTTGATAATTAATATCATACCTCCAAACTGCCAACAGTATGTGGTTTATATAAAATGTATTCTACAAATTTCAGATCATTAGCAAGATTGTGATGCACCACAACTTGCCCACGAAGTACTATTTTGAAAGTGTCTGGTATCCGCAGGTACAGGATAGATAAATATGCCTGCAGAGCATGGGAGGCAGGGATTTAAAGATCTTATCTTGTGCAAGCACAAGCTGTGTAAGAGCAAAATTATCTTCCCAGTATACTTACTCTCAGTGAATAATGCAATCGATTTGCGATATGCTCTTCATTCATTTTTCTCCAAGCTGGAAGTGCCTCCACTTTTTTAATATCACCAGAAATACGAATATCCTACAATTTCATTAATTAAATTATCTGAGAGGGCATTCAAGACTAAATATCAGATGAAGAAAAAGAAATGGAAAGAAGATTTAACCGCTGGATCAGTATCGAAGTCGAGGTCCATATTTCCATCATCACTCAACCACAAGTTGTAAATAACCACTTTTGTGCCTTGTGAACCAATATCATCAAACTGCAAAACTCAATACAGATCAGACTAAGGTGGCTAGAAAGAAAAAAAAAAAGAGAGAGACAGTCAAAACAGTAAACATGTTGAGAATGATTTAATGCATCTAGCGTCAGATAACCTTATGAAAAAACTCATTATGGTTTCCCTAGAAGTTATAAGCTGAATTATGTCTAACCAACTTAGCACCAAACATTTAAGCCATGTAATCTTCCTAATGAAGAGAGGATATTGTTATTTGGTCTAGATGCTTATCAGTTGCTTAAATATCATAATCATATAATCTATGCATTGTCTTAATGCTGCAGGAGCCAATTTAAACCTCTGAATAGATAACATCCTCAATTATTGCCATACAATACTAGTACATTCTTAAAGGATGTAAAGAACCAGCAGCAGAATTAAGACAGTGCGTTATTTTCCCAGCTATTCTGATATACTATATTATTAGATGGTTAAAGTCACTGTGCACGAAGGGAGGCAACTAAAGCATTCAGCATGGGAAAGAAAAGAGAAAGATAAAACATCTGTGGTACATGTCTTATATGAGATAATATGCATATGTGTATATATATATATATATATATATATATAGATGTATATATATATCAGTTCTCACATGTAGATATTTAAACAGCAGAAGACACTTAGAAGCCCAATTTCTGAAACAAAAATTTTAACAGGATCATCAAGATTAAGTTGAGAAGACAACTACTTTGCGGAACTGCCAATCTCGAATCAAAAAGCTATCACAAATTAAGAGACAAAATAAGAAAAACCCCTTTCATGTAAAGGCAAATGAAGAACTTCAAGTCAAAACATTTAAGGTTCTCAAATGGTGTAAAGAACCTCCAGCAGAACATGTATAAACACTTAAAACAATAAGGGACATCATTTGCAGTTAGCATCCTAATATCCTACAATCCAGGATTTCTTTGGTAATCAACACTAAGATTTCTAAAGGAGTATAAAAATGTGGATAGAGAGATCGGAGGAAGAGTGAAAACTAAAGCAACAAAAACAAAGAAAAACTCACTTGCTTCAGAAGCTCTACTTCTGTTGAATATGGAGACCATTGCAACAACATGGAAAGATTGGACATAACTTGTTCTTTACCACGCAAATTTGAAAACCCAAAATTTCCAGTTAGTTTATTGAACTCGTAATCAACCTGCCAAAAAAGTAAGGTACAAGCGCAAATTCAAGACCATGAATCAAAGAGAGGGATAAACTTGCAACCACTAGAACCCTCAGAGTGACACATTAAAAGGTACATCCCATTTAATTCAAACTTAAGTCCCTAAAAATTGCCACTTTAACTCCATACCTCTACATTCTATCTTCTAATGCTTTTCCTATTCCATATTCTACTTTCTTACATGAAAGCCTAGCAAATTGTTTTGGTTGCACTAATAATTCAGATTTCTTGCAACAGAACAGGCAGAAAATTTAAAGAAAAGTTTAGTATTAAGGAAGAATAAAAGGTTTACGCATAAGATAAAAAGGAACATTGAGAAATTGTTCATGATAAGTTTTCTTTCAAATCTTTTCAGATAGACAGAATAAATAAGGTGCACAGCAAAAAAAAGTTGCAATTACAAAACTCACCATTGGCACCACAATTCTGTTATGTCCCATTCGTCTCAAAAATGTATAGGAGAGGAGGCCAACGCTTTGAGTCAACACACTGCTCATTCAGACAACCAGTAAGAAATACAATCTTCAATGGGTGACAAGACATGCAGTAACTAAGTTAAAGAAAATCTTCAAGATTTGCACTTCTTCATGCATACAATCATGTTAATAATAATGATTGCTTTCAAGATGAGATGCCTAACAAGGGAAGAGTGTGAATTCGAAGCAAAAAAAGACCAAGGTTTAACACATTAATTTATTCTATTGTGATTATTTACAAGCTCTCTCTTTACCTAACCAATGTTTTGCATGTAACTTCCTTTTCTACCAATGTCATCTCTTTATCCCAATTTACTAAAGAACTTAAACGTGCAATTACATTCTTCAATACCTATTGTATGTTTTAGGACCCAACCTCAGAAAAGATAATTGAAACTGTTAAGATTCAAAGTGCAGATATCTCTTTAACAACACAGCCATCTATCACAGGCCATCAACTATATTAGATTTTCCAGTGTGTCTCATTAAACATCGGTAACTTAAGAAAGTAGCAGTTCTAAACATCCAAGATTTTAAACCTAGAGTTATTTGAGTAATACTAAAGCATAAGCATAGATGGTAAAAGTGATTCACAAACATATCAAGATACGGCAACCCAAATTCAAACAGACCTGTTAGCTGTGCAGCGAGTGAAGACGATAACATCAGCTCCCAATCGCATGGTGCTTGTCTTGAAGCCATTACCATCTAAAAGGCCAAACCTTAAGAGATAAATATGAATATGTGAATTATTTAACTTGGGTAGATTAAAAGATCCATACATTGTCCAATTGCCATTTTGGAATTTTTATCTGAAAATCCAAAACTCATGCAGCGCCTGATTGCTTCAGGGTCCATTCCACCACCATCATCTAGCAGATAACATAAGCCAAGGACAATAAGTTCATTTTTTTTTTCTTGTAGAATCATCCAAGAGGATGAAGAATCATAATAAAAATTTTTCTTTATGATTAAAAGGTCTATTTTTACCTTGAATTAATAATGCTGGGCTCGCATCTCTAGGGTTAGAGATTTTATCTATAGTGACATATGTAGCCCCATTTTGGATCTGTCCAGCAAAAATAAAAAGAAATTAAGGAAGCATATTTTGAAACTTTATGCATTTGGACATTCAACCATAACTCGTAATATGACAGTTGAATTAAAGGCCAAATGATAAATGTCATATTAGCACATATGCAAGTATAGCCAGCAGAAAGGAATACTTATCACACACAATTGATTTATGAGACCTTGTACACTTTGTTAGAGATTATGATTTGATTAAGAGAATTGTTAGGGATTGTGATTGTGATTTGATTGGATTATAATTGTAACTTACCCTATATATAATCTAGTATATAAAGGGAGTGGGAGCTGCTGATTTTTCATGCTCTCACAATCCCTCATCTTATATGTTATCATGATACCAGAGCAGGTATTCTAATCCTGCCTCTGACTTTTCCCTCTAACTTTTCCTCCATTCTTTTACAGTCGACAACCCATACCTAGACCTTTCTCAAAAATAAGACTAGCCTTAACAATCTAACCCCAAAAACACCTCAAGCAGCCACTGACGACCAATTCGGAGGAAGAGGTGACATTTGTGAGCACCCCATGTGCCATCATGCACCGTCGGTAGCCACTGCTCAACTAGTTACAGCCCATGCGCCACCTTCCAGTGACGTCCTATTGACCCAATTGTCATGGACTGAGTCGCACCAACTCCAGGCACCTGTTGGTGATGCTTTTTTCTACTTCTAATTATTGGAAAACAGGTTTGCGTGTTAAACCACAGTCGGTGATGTGTTTTTCTGCCTTTAATTGCCAGAAATTGGGTTTGTGTGCTCAATTATAGTCGCTGGAAACTGGGTTTGTTAGCAATGTTAGCACTTCTCCTAGTGATCAGCCCATATTATCTAAGCAGCCTAAGCCCATTAAAACATATATTCGTAAGGGTAAGATGGGTAAGGGGAAAATTGCCACAAAGGCAAGTTGTTATGAGTTTGTTATAGGTGGTCAAGGAGAGAGATTGTGTAAGAAGGAATATAGAGTGGAACTAAGGGAGAAAGAGGTAGCTTCTTACGATTGTAAAGGATTGTTTAGGCCTAGAACTTTTTCGAGGAGGGGAGCTTACTCCTATATATCTATATTACACTCATAAATAATACAATCTCTATAGCATTACCTATCATTTGGTGCTTTCATTGAGAGGGCCAAGTGGGTAGAGATTGTATGCAAATTAGAATGAAGGCTAGAGTATCTGCAGTAGAAGCGTCTCTTAGGAGGCAGGAATCATCCCTCTCAACCCAAGAGGGAATGGTTAAGTCACACGATACCACATTGAAGGACCTAAGAACACAGCTTAGTACCTTGATGGCTAGCATTTAGTCACTAGCCAAATCCTAGAATCTTCTGCAGTTAGAGTTGAGAGAAGGATTTCAAACTCTGATGGCCAAAAACCCACAAAAACAGAGCATGGGAGGAGAAGGAGAAGGACCATCGGTGCTTTCCCACCATGCATCCTCTTCTGTTGTTGATGACAGACCCGTGCACCACGCATCCACTTTTGCTGGTAGTGATAGACCCGCGAGTGGCTTGCAAGGGTTAGGACCTCATCGACAGGATGATCACACTACTTCAGCCGCTACAAAGCGTGCATGGGAAGAGTACAGAAATGCAGCATGTCAGGTCGACCTTCCTGCTTTCCAAGGAGAAGACTCATTCGTATGGGTTATGCGAGCTGAATCGTATTTCATGACCTACAAAATTCCTTTTGAAATTCGTTTGCCGATGGTTCAAATTTGTATGGAGGGAACTACATTGTATTGGTTCATGATCTTACGTGAATCCGACCCTTGCAAGACTTGGCAGCGATTCAAGCATTCCTTGTTTGACCGATACCGGGGAAAGGATGAAGGTGACCCGATTGAGCAGCCGAAGTCGATGGCCCAGCGTGGATCGATGGACAGATATATTGACAAATTCGAGAGAGTGGCGTCGCAAATAGCCCATTTTTCCTAAGAGTGGTACATGAGTTGTTTTTTGGGTGGGTTACGTGAAGAAATCAGGAATCGAGTCCAAACCCATGATTCGTCGACTCGAGCTGACTCCTTTCTGTCGCACGAAAGGTGGACAGGGAGTTGATCGATGAAGGAGTAATATGACCAGGTGAGTTGAAGAACAAGCCCGGAATCTTCCCTCCGAGTTATGGGTCTCGACTGGGTAATTCTACTGTCCAACGTCCGGGCTAGATAAGTAATATAGCTGTAAGCACTAGGAGTGAAGGAAGAGAGTGGCCTAACAAACCCCGAAATACCATGACAGATGGTAATCGACAGGGTGGTTCAAAATGGAGGGTGACAAGGAATTTATCCTACAAACAGCTTATAGAGAGAAGGGCAAAAGGGTTATGTTTTAAGTGTGGTCAAACTTTCGATCCACTCCACCAATGTCCAGACAAGGAATATAAGTTAATTATTTGGGAGGGTGATGAAGAAGATAATAGGATAAATAATCAGGAAACAACGGTGATAGAAGAGCAAGAAGAAGATTGGGAGTTAGTGTGCAATTTGGTTGACTTCAAGGAACTAGGGAAGGTCCAATCCTCACCCACGAAGTCCATGGTCTGGATGGGTAAGCTTAATGAAATGCCCATCTTAATTATGGTAGATTGTGAAGCTAGGCACAATTTTGTGTCCAGCAGGTCGGTTCAAGCCACAGGAATCTCTATTACTCCTACTAGAACCTTCAGAGTAAGATTGGGAGATGGACATCGATTCTTCTCACAAGGAATTTGCAAGCAGATAAAATTGGAGATGAATGGTGTAGAGTTTAGTGTAAATGCATACGTCTTTGATACTGGGGGACCTGATTTAATTCTAGGCGTTGCATGTTTGGAGACATTAGGAGTGGTGAAGGTTGATTGGAAGAAAATGTCTATGACTTTCGACCGAAGAGGTGCAGAGGTTACTTTGCAAGGAATTAACCTGCAAGACTCTTCTCCTTATGCTCTACAACAGATACTCAAGCGCTAGGAAGTGGAAGTAGAAGGGCTGTTGTGGTCCATGGGAATCAGTGGATCAACATTTGAAAAAATGGGAACCTTGAAAGCAGGGCAACAAGAGGAATTACGGGCTGTTCTGTTCAGGTTTGAGTCGGTTTTCCAAGAGACAAGGGAGCTACCACCTAAGAGGGCTAATGACCATGCAATCAACCTGAAGGAAGGAGCAAAACCTGTGAACATTCATCCCTTAGACATGCACATCATCACAAGGATGAGATTGAGAGGCAAATTCGAGATTTACTGAAAACTGGGGTCATTAGGCCTAGTATCAGCCCTTTCTCAAGTCCCATGATCCTTGTCAGAAAGAAGGATGGGTCATGACGGATGTGCGTTGACTTCTGAGCTTTAAATAAGCTCACGGTGCCCGACAAGTTTCCTATTCTAGTAGTAGATAAGCTGATGGAGGAATTACATAAAGCCAAATATTTTTTTCAAGGTTAATTTAAGGTCAAGCTTTCATCAAATTAGGGTTAGAGAGGAGAATGTCTATAAAACAAGATTTCGAACTCATAAAGAGCACTACGAGTACCTAGTGATGCCCTTCGGACTCATGAACGCACCCGCTACATTCCAATCTACCATGAACTCAATTTTTAAACCTCTGTTACATAAGTTCATTTTAGTTTTCTTTGACAACATTTTGGTTTACAGTTCAGATTGGACTAAACATATGCATCATTTGACTTGGGTGTTGCAATTATTACTGGACAATCAATTGTTTGCTAATAGAAGGAAGTGTATTTTCGGACAGCAATCTATGAAGTATCTAGGCCATATTATCTCATGTGAAAGGGTAGCTATGGATCCATCGAAGATTAAAAGTATTTTGAAGTGGCCTATTCCCAAGAATGTAAAGAGAATGAGAGGGTTCCTTGTTCTCACCAGGTATTACAGAAAATTTGTCCAAGATTATGGTAAAATTGCCAAACCACTTACTGAACTTACCAAGAAAGATGGTTTCAGTTGGGGAAAGGAATCCCAAGAAGCTTTGGAGGAGTTGAAGAAGAGAATGACTACATCACTAGTCCTAGCTTTACCCGATTTCTCCAAGGAATTTTCCATCGAGTGTGATGCTTCGAGAAGGGGTTTGAGTGCTATTCTAATACAAGAAGGTCGTCCATTCACCTATTTTAGCAAGGCCCTGACTGAATCAACTTATTCTAAATCTATTTATGAGAAAGAAGTGATGACGGTACTAATGGCAATTCAGCATTGGAAGCATTTTCTAACGGGGAGACATTTCAAGGTTTATACCGATCATAAAAGTCTAAAGCATTTATTAGATCAACAGATTCCATCAATAGATCAATAATGTTGGCAAGCTAAGTTGTCAGGTCTAGATTTTGAAGTTATCTATAAACCCGAAAAGCAAAACAAAGCTACAAACACCCTCTCTAGAGTAGAAGATGACAAGCTACTGTTCTCTGCAATTTCAGCCCCATTTTGGCTTGATATGGATGTGGTCCGATGGGACATCAATGAGGATACCAAGTTGAACTCACTCGTGACAGCTCTCCTACAACACCCCAATTCTAAACTTGATTATCATCTAAGTGGCAGCTTGTTGCTCTATAAAAACAGGTTAATTCTTTCATCCACTCAACATTAATTCCCCAATTTCTGCAAGAGTATCATGCTTCACCTTCAAGGGACATTCTGGTTTCTTAAAGACCTACAAGAAATTAGCTAGCGGACTAGTTTGGCTAGGGATGAAGTCGACAATATAGAAGTTTGTTCGTGAATGTGTCATATGCCAAAAGAATAAATACATGGCACTGTCTCCAGCTGGACTCTTGCAACTCCTAACTATTCCCAAGCTTATATAGGATTAAGTCTCAAAGGACTTTATTACGGGGCTCCACGTCCTATGGTTACGAAGTCATAATGGTGGTAATAGATCTTCTACTAAAGTATGCTCATTTCTTACTCCTCAAGCACCCTTTCACGACTAAATCAATGGCAGAAGCATTTACTTGAGATGTGGCGAAATTGCATGGTATTCCTAGCTCCATATTAAGCGATAGAGACCTACTTTCACTAGTAATTTCTGAAAAGAGTTATTCAAACTACAAGGGATAGTATTGAAGATGAGTTCTTCCTACCACTCCCAAACGGATGGACAAACAGAAGTGGTTAATAGGTGTCTAGAAACCTACTTTCATTGCTTCACTACCGAACAACCTAAAAATTGGTCTTTATTGGTTGTCTAGGGCTGAATATTAGTATAACATTAACTATCATGTCTCGACTGGAAGGACGCCTTTTGAAGTCATCTATGGTCGCCTTCCACCAACCTTGCTACATTTTTCCCAAGGAGAAACTCAAGTGGAATCAGTGGTGCTAGCTTTGGTTGATAGAGATGAAGCTTTACGCCAACT
>JANIIA010000008.1:44024901-44043081 GCA_027478495.1 Erythroxylum alaternifolium
GTTGATAGAGATGAAGCCTTACGCCAACTCAAATATAACCTATTACGAGCACAATCTAGGATGAAGAAATTCGCAGATATTCACAAAAGGGAGGCGAAGTTTAAGGAGGGAGACTTGGTCTTTGTCAAGTTAAGACCACATAAACAGCTCACTATTGCAAGGAGGATTTGTCCCAAGCTTTTAGCAAGATATTATGGTATCTTCAAGTTTATTGGAAAGGGGGAACAGGTTGCCTATAAACTACAGCTCCCATCTACATCCAAGGCACATCTAGTTTTCAGCTCCCACCTACATCCAAGGTACATCCGATTTTCCATGTTTCCCAGTCGAAGAGGGTCATGGGTGATCACCCTGTTAAGGATAGTCTTCCTCAAGGGTTAGAGATGGACACTTCGGAATTGGCTGAACCAGAAGGAGTCCTAGCCTCACGCATGACTAAGTCCAAGGGCAGAAATATTCATCAATGGCTCATTCGTTGGAAAGCTAAACCAACAGAGGAAGCAACTTGGGAGGATGTAGAATTTATTAAAGGGCAATTTCCTTCTACACACCTTGAGAACAAGGTGCCTATTGAGGAGGGAATTGTTAGCAATGTTAGCACTTCTCCTAGTGATCAACCCATATTATCTAAGCAACCTAAGCCCATTAAAACATATATTCGTAGAAGTAAGATGGGTAAGGGGAAACCTGCCACATAGGCAAGTTGTTATGAGTTTGTTATAATTGGTTAAGGAGAGAGATTGTGTAAGAAGGAATATAGAGTGGAACTAAGGGAGAGGAAGGTAGCTTCTTACGATTGTAAAGGATTGTTTAGGCCTGGAATTTTTTCCAGGAAGGGAGCTTACTCCTATATATCTCTATTACACTCATAAATAATACAATCTCTATGGCATTACCTATCAGGGTTTCTGTTATAGTCATATCTCATGATGGTTTTAGTCCCTCTTTCATTGTTGCACGACTGTCAATATTTAAAGTTCAATTTTTCGCAATATTATTCTTTACCTGATTCTTGTTAACATCTTTTTGTATCATCTTGAGTAACTTCAAAACTGAAAGTGTTGAAGGACAACCACCCATTATGGTTCAACAAATCACAAAGCGAAAATTGAATGGAACTAATTATGTTGCTTGTGAGAAGGCAATCATTATATATCTCAAAGGTCTAGGTAGGTATGAGCCTCTCAAGGATCCAACTCTTAATATCAAGTCACCTAGGTATAAAAAGTGGGAACAATATGACAACCAAATAATGACAAGCTTTTGGAATGTCATGGAGCCAAATATTGTTGACATGTGTCAACATGTAAACTCCACAAAGGAGCTATGGGAGTATATGAGACTTTTATTTTCTAATAACATTACTCGTATATCTAATTTATCTATAGAACTGTTCAAGTGTGAGGATGGAGGGAAGAACCACATTGAGTATTTTTTAGAAATAAAGAATCTAGTTGTAGAAAATTTAGCAACCTAATCAATAACAACAAATAAGGATCAACTTCTGAAGGAAAGAGAAGAGTTATTCGTTATGAGATAATTGGCTAAATTAAGACCAAAATATAGAACAATTCGGGACCAGATACTCGATGGCATTGGACTCCCATCACTTGCTAAGATATATTCACAAGTATCTCGATCCTTGAAGGGGCCAACACAAGAAAGTGGTGAAAAGTCTACTCTAGTTGTTCACAATGGTAGAAGGGGTAATGGAGGCTGAAGTAAACGTGGTGGTCGTAGAGGAAAAGGCAAAGGAGGCCAAAGAAAATGCAATCACTGTAGCAAGGATCGGCATGTTCAGGACTCTTGTTGGGACTTACACCCATAGCTGCATCCGAAGCCCACTCAATCTAATAATATTATGGAGGCTTCTAGTGGTTCTGCCTTGACAAGTGGAAGTAAGGTGGTTTATAAAGGCCTGTTTGGTTGGATGTTAATTAATATAACAGAACGGAACATAATAGAACAGAAAAGAACGGTTTATAATGGAATAGAATGTAATATAGTAAAAAGATGTTTGAGAAAGATGGAAGAGTTCATAATGTAATATAGTGAAACATTGTTTGGAAGATGGATAAAATAGAATGTAATGTATAATAAATAACTATTATACTCCTGCTATTAAAATAGTTGTTGCAAAAGGTTTAACGTTATGATTTTAAAACAGAAATCATGTCCAATTAAAAAGTTAACTCACAACAACGACATAATTTTTTGTATTTTTTATTTTAAAATAATAAAATTTTAATAAAAGTTTTATTATTTTATTATTAATTATATAAAAATATGATTAACTATTTAATAAATTTTATGCTATTATATGTGATTTATATTTAAAATTTTTTTGTATATTTTCTTTTTTCATTAATAAAAATTTTATTAAAATTTTATTTTATTATTAATTATATACAAATTTTTATTAATAATATAAAAATATTATTGTTAGAGTAAAATGAAATAATATAAAAATATTATTAATTATATATACGGGATTTAAGGTTAGAAGAAATAATTAGTATTAAGAAAAATTATTGAGGATATATTAGGTAGTATGTATTTATTAATTTACGTTCTATCATAAACCCTCCAAATCGGAGGTTTCTTATTTTCGCTGTATAAGATGGAATGGAAGTAACATGAAACCCTCTGCTTCCATCTCATTATATTTTATTCCATTTCATTCCATTATGAAACCTTCAACCAAACAATGAAAGTAAGTTACATTCTATTTCATTTCATTACTAACCCTCCAACCAAATAGACCCTAAAGAAGAATAGGCAGGTTTCCGCCAGTATCAAGCGGCCAAGCAAGCAATTACACCAATTGTGTCATTTGCTCACCTAAGTAATCACACAACTTGTATACCATCCTTTGGTAAACCTTGGGTTATAGATTCAGGAGCTACTAATCATATTGCAGGTAACCTAAAATTTTTTTGATCAAGTTACCCCTGTACCAAACTCACACCAACTTACAATTGCTGATGGTTCCACTACTAGTATAAGTGGGGTTGACACTACAATTCCTTCTTCTTCAATGAGGTTACCAGAAACACTCTATATTCCAAAATTTTTGTTCAACTTAATGTCTGTTAGCAAATTAATCTGTTTCTTTTTTCACTCATTCTGTTGTCATCCAAGATTTGAAGACAAAGAAGATGATTGGAGGGGGGGGTGAATCTAGAGGTCTCTACTATTTTGACAATTATTCAACCGCCTACTCAACTGTCGCTTCACGTCTCCGACTCCATAGTCACCTTGGTCATCCATCCATCCAAAAATTAAAAAAATTGATTCCTAATTTGAATTCAAATCTTCATTTAGATTGTGAGTCTTGTCAACTTGAGAAACATTATCGTGTTGTTTTGCCATCTAGAGATAATAATAGAGTCGAAAGCTCTTTTGTGTTAGTTCATTCCACTATTTGGAGTCCATCTTGTGTTACCTCAAAACTTGGTTTTCGTTACTTTTTTGTTTTAGTTGATGATTAGTCTAGAATGACTTGGTTATATCTAATGAAAGAACATTCCAAATTGTTTTCTATTTTCCAATCCTTTTGCTCTGAAATCAAAACTCAATTTGGTTGTTCTGTTCGTATCCTCAAAAGTGATAAAGCCAAAGAATATTTTTTTGAATCCTTAAAGTCTTACATAAAAAATTGTAATATGATTCCCCAATCTTCTTGTCATCACACACCATAACAAAATGGTGTTACTGAAATAAAAATCGGGTTTATCATAGAAGTTGCTTGAGCCTTACTAATTGACATGAAAGTTCTCAAGGAGTTTTGGATTCATGTCGTCCTCACTGCTTGCTATCTTATTAGCAAAACACAATCCACCACTCTCAAAGGTTAGATCCCTCATACCCTTATGTTTCCTAATATCCCTTTGTTCCCTCTTCCACCTCGTATCTTTGGATATGTCTGTTTTGTCCACCAACTCCAGCCAAGAATTAACAAATTATCTCTACAAGCCATCAACTATATCTTTCTTGGTTACTCAAAGACACAAAAAGGCTATTATTGTTATAGCACCTCACTTAAAAGATTCTTTGTATGCACAGATGGGACATTTTTTGAGAACACTGCATACTTTTCTCAGAATCAAGATGCCAAAAGCTTCCATCATTGTTTACCCTCACTTTTTGAAAACTCCTTGGATAATTTGCCTAACAGTTTAGACAATTCACCTACAGTTTCCGTTCCTTCTTATCTTCCTCAATTGTCTCAATCAGAGTTGCAGGTTCATTCCCAACAACCTCATTGAATGGTAGTAGATGGCCATCCAGATGAGCCCTCTCCTCTAGCACCTAATTTGTCTCCAGATTCGAAAAACAATGACCTAGACTAGCCTATTGCCTTAAGGAAAGGTAAACGATCTTGTACCAATCATCCAATTTCTAATTTTGTTTCTTATAACCATATGTCCACCTCCTTTTGTTCTTTTTTATCAAATATGGATTGTGTCTATTCATAACAATATAATAGAGGCTTTACAGAACCTTAGTTGGAAGCAAGCTATGCAAGAGGAAATAAATGCTTTATGGTCAAATGACATCTGACAACCTGTTACTCCTACTCGTGATGCCTCAATTGTTGGTCGTCTATGGGTATATACTATTAAGACTCTTGCTGATGGATCTATTGAACGACTCGAGACTTGTCTTGTTGCTAAAGGGTACAAACAAGTCTATGGTATTGATTATTCTAAAAAATTTTCTCCTGTGGCAAAAATGGCGTCAACCTGTATTTTTATCTCCTTAGCTGCAATTTATTCTTAACATCTCTACCAACTTGACATAAAAAATGCATTGCTCCATGGTGATCTAGAATAAAAATTTATATGCAACAAACTCCAAGGTTTATTGCTCGGGGGAGTCTAAGAAAGTGTGCCCATTAAAGAAATCTCTATATGATTTAAAGCAATCTCCTAAAGCATGGTTTGGATGGTTTAGTTCAATTATGAAGAAATTTAGTCTTAAGCAATGTGGAGTAGACCATTCGGTGTTCTATCAACACACAAGATTTGGTAATTTTCTATTAATTGTATATGTTGATGACATTATTATTACTGGAGATGATCAAAATAGAATTTAGAGAATGAAGGAATTCTTGAAACAACAATTCCAAACAAAAGATCTAGGCCTACTAAAGTATTTTTGGGAATCAAAGTTGCAAGATCTAAAGATGGTATTTGTCTATCCCAATGCAACTATGTTCTTAATCTCCTAGAAGAAGCTGACTTGTTGGGATGTAAATCGCTGGATTCTCCAATGGATCACAACATCAAACTTGATGCATACCAGAGAGAATTCTTGAAAGATCCAGGAAATTGTAAGAGACTGATTGGGAAATTAAACCATCTTACAGTCACTAGGCCTAACATTTCATTCAGTATAAGTGTGGTGAGTCAATATATGAAATCCAGACCAGTCATTGGAATGCAGCTATTCGAATCTTGAAATACCTCAAGCGCTATCCTGGAAAAGGACTCTTATATAAGAACCAGGGGCATTGTTCAGTTCAGGCCTATAGTGATGCTGATTGGGTTGGTTTTGATCGACAATCTACTACAGGTTATTGCGTGTTTGTTGGTCTGATTTCATGGAAAAGCAAGAAGCAAATAGTGGTTTCTTGTTCGAGTGCAGAATCAAAATAAAGAGCCATGGCATATACAACTTGAGAACTTGTCTGGATAAAACATATGTTGTAGGAACTTGAATTTCAACAAACACAGCTTATGGAGCTAATGTGTGATAATTGAGCAGCCAATTACATTGCTTCTAATCCAGTTTTTCATGAAAGGACAAAGCATATTGAGGTAGACTGTCACCTTGTTAGAGAAAAGGTGCAGCAAATGTGATAAAAACCACTCAAGTGAAGTCTGAGGACTAGTTGGCTGATCTACTCATCAAGTCTTTGGTTGGAAGTAACACAACTGTGTAACAAGCCTGGAGCTTATGATATATATGCTCCAACTTTGAGGTAGAGTGTCAGAAATTATGTTTTGATTAAGAGGATTGTTAGGGATTGTGATTGTGACTGTGATTTGATTGGATTATAATTGTAACTTACCGTATATCTAATCTAGTATATAAAGAGAGTGGTAGTTGTTGATTTTTCATGCTCTCCCAACCCCTCTTCTTACATGTTAAGATTCTCCTTAAAGAGCATTGCCTAGTGATTAGGTTTCGAGTATTTACTTGTATTGTCATCAGTCAAGCGATTAATCATTGATTTTCTATCTTTGAAGGTCACTATAAAAGATTTTTATAATCAATACGAAGGCTACTTTAGGAACTATAAGTTTCACACCGGTAGATTCAATCTCAAGCTTTCCCATTGAAAAAAATTTGAAATATAATAGTTGGAGAAAGGTCACAACCTTGTAAAATAAGAATAAAGAAATAATATATAACATTATGAAATAGATTTCCAAAGGAAGGAAAAGTCTACTATTTGAAAAAATAGAGAATTACCTCATCAACTGCATTGTCAAGCAGCTCAGCAATTGCTGAAAAACAAGAAAAATAGCAACTCATATATGGTCATTTCAACTCCTCGAATTAAGTTCAAATGTTGGAATAGAAAACATGATTAGCTAGACTTACCGCCAAAGGCCCACTTATGTGAAGTTGCATTTGAATGAAGAAACAAGGGATGGACATGAAGATAACTTTTGTTGCCTGTCATCACAAATACCAGAAGAATAAGAAACCAAAGGAAAGACAATATATCAAGATCAAATGATGTCATCTAACATGTTTTCTACGTGGTGAAGAAGTTAGCATCCAACTCAGAAAGAAAGCCAAGAAAAGACAATAAGCAACAAACTTTTTGAGAAAGTTAATGATAAGAAGGGCATTTTATTGGAATTAATTTGTGGAAAACCTATTTTCCCTATGTTAACATCATTTTATGAGAAAGAGCTTCATACTTTGCACTATGACCTTAGGACCATGCGTATCTTCATAGATTCCAGCTTTCCAAAATTGCCGACAAATTGGTGCTGCACAGATGGTTGATCGAGAAGAAACACCAGTGTCATGCCCTGGAGATTGTCCCTGCTCCAATACACTAGAGCTACTTTGACCATTACTTAAGTCATTTGAGACTTTATTTTCTTCAGATTCTTGTCTTGTTGCTTGGACTACAAACTTTGGGTGCTTAGCTAATAGGGTCTTGTCATTTTTTTTCCCTTGCACTCCACTATCAATTAAATCTGGCTCCAATTTTACAGCTTTCATATTGACGAGTATTCAATGTCAACCATCACTACATGTAAGCGCAATATAAGTAAACCTCTATCTTGGACAACATGATTGATAACATATTAGCATATGGCTATAGTAAACATGCTAACATAAGACAAAAAGGCATATTATGACCTAAGAACAAATTGGATCAAATGCAGAGAAACGAAAACTAAGAGAACGAAGAAGAGTTTAGTAACGTCAAAAGAGAATTTCTCAAATAAGTACCTTCACAGTGAATTTTTTTTTTTTAAGCAACAGCCCACACTACTTTGAGTACAAGATCATTTTCCTCGAGATTAATTAACTCGTAAGATTACAAATCAAACAGTTTAATTTTAGTCTTAAGGGGTCGCATTGTATTTGAGAATGAACTTTAATTATGCAACAATCTTTAAAGATCCCTTCACCATAGTCCACGCAAGCACGGTAAGGGCAAAATAAACAACCCTCAAACACTTTCAAATGCTATGCTCTTACAAACACAACAACACTAAGGAAAAGATAAAGCACTTCACCTTGTCACTACCAAAGCCAAAGCAACAAAATTAAGTTTTTCAACCTTACATTACTTCAACCAAGACAACCATATTCGCATCATCAACAAATATCAAATTTATTCTAATCATCAAGCTTTGAGATATTAAGTGATCCACAAAAAGCTAAATGATCAACAAATCAAGTGGAGTTCTTTCTTTAATCAATTTAATTTTTCATCCAAATACAAGTCTAGACAATCTAATATTCCAGCCAACACTAAGTGATCTTTACTTTTAATTTTTAGCACTCAAGAATAGATTTAGAACAGAATAATTGAATCATTTCCAATCCTTAATTTATTCCAAGGATAGTAATGCAATCCTATTGATAGAAAACCTTATGAAAATGACTTTGGAGGATATTTTGTCAGAGATAAGGCTTTAGCAATAGTGAGTTCTAGTTATTATTAATAAAAAACATACGGAGATGTGGAGATACAGATGAAAAGACCTCTAAGTAGCTTGTTTGGCAAAAGTAAAGATTGAAATATTGGTTTATATACTCCTTTACCTAAATCAAATGTCCTATGGGAACATTTTGAGCATGAATTTCTTTTTGTTATTTTCTCATAAAGCATTGATTTTAGTTATGATGTGATGGATTGATTTTTAAAAAAAGACACCTTATTCTATATCAACAACAATAACAACAACATCTAGTGGAAGTCCTACTAAGATACGAAATCTGAGGAGATCCGATAATACGCAACCTTACCCCTACTTAGTAGAGAAGCTGTTTTCGATAGACACATTTTATTCTGTATCACAAAACATCAAATGCACGCACATTGTGGCATCATAACATATTGCAACATTCTGTATCATATGGCCATCAAAGTTTCATATTAAAAAAAGAAATTATATGAAAGGATTTACAAATCAATAGCACATGACTAATAGTCAACTCCGAACACGTCTCAATTGAATTGTTCAATAGAATTAGAAGTAAAGTTGATACTAAAATCCCACATTACAAAAAAGAGACAACTGCTAACTCTTTTTGATCAAATTGTTCAATAAAATTAGAAATAGAGTTGTTGATGTCAAAATCTCACATTAAAAAGAAGAGATAACGAAAGAATGTATGACTTCATAGTAGATGACAACTATAAACAAGAGACGATCATATTACGAAAAAAGGGATGAAAATATTTATAAAACAATAATACATGACTAATAGTCAACTCCTAATTCTTTATGAAATGGTTCAATAGAACTAAAACTGGAAATGTTGATATCAAAATCCCATATTACAAAAGAAAGATGAGACAAAAGGACTTACAAGTTTATAGTATATGCTTGTTAATTAACTTTATTAACTTCTAACTATTTCTAATCAAATAGTTCAATAAAACTAAACAGGAATTATTGATCTCAAGATCCCATATTACAAAAAAGGAGATGACATCAGAGGATTTGTAAGCTACATAACTACTAGTCAACTTCTAACTATTTTTGATCAAATAATTTAATAAAACAAAAGGTTGATTTAGGTTATCATTGAGTTAGTCAACCAAGGAGTCTTCGTTCCTATCTTTTAAATTTTTGGGACAAACATATTTTTAGTCTTTCCACTTAATACTTGTTTCCTATTTCATTCTTCAAACTATTGAACCTTTTAATTCAATTCTTAAATTTTACCGATCACTCTATATTACAACTTTCGTTAATGTCCTTACCTTAAACAATATATTGCATCAATGAAATCCAAACTAGAGATACAATTAAAAATGACATATGTGCTCAGCTTGGATGTTATGTAGGATTTTCTTGAAGAATATTAAAAAAAAATCTTAACATGAAGTGTTTAATAAAGTTCAATGACTGAATTTCAGGGCTTAATAATTGAAAAACAGACATAGAAAACAATATTATAGTTGAAAGATTGAAAATATACTTATCCCTTCCATTTTTTAAAAGAAAAATAATTCCAATTGGTCCTTAAACTCTTATTAAAAGCTCACACAACACTCATCAAATGAATCTTTTCAACTTCTATTAAAAGTTCAATCAACACTTTGAAATTTTATTTTAATTAAATAAATTTTCAATTTAGTCGTTATCATTAAACATACGCCATAGATAAGTTTATGATTAAAATTTACAAATTTACAGTTTGGTTGATGAAAATTAAATTTTAAGGTACTAAAGGTTTAGGATTTAGTGTTGAGTGAACTTTTAATAGAAGTTGAAGACTAAATTGAATCCTTTTTTCTAAAAACAGACGATATCTTTTCAAAGAAAGAAATGGCAAACAATACTATAATAAAATCCATTTTCAGGAAAGATATAATAGGTTAAATGGGTATAAACTAAACATTTAGTTTTAGATCGGATATATTAGCGATAAAATTTTATGTAGGAAAGGAAAAGTAAATAATAAAAAACTGCAGAGCTCCAGAGCCTCTTTTCTTCATCTTGCGCCTAAACCTGCGGAAAAAAGCTGTACTCCTCCCTTTCGAGAGTTAATCGACGGCAAAGCAATGCAAAGGTCTTCAACAAATGCGGCCATTAAAATGCAGGAAGCAGCTTAAAAATAGTTGCTCACGCAATTATAAGTAACCAAAACTCAATATATTGAAAACAAAACACCGCCCTCTAGTTCGGAAAAACAAAAGAAAATCTAACCAAAGCAACAACAGAAACAACAGCGCCAGATTGAAATCCATATATAAAATAACCATTAAATCAGACATCAAGTAAATCCAAACATTAACTGTATTTCAGAAGTTCAAAAATAGAAGCAGGAATACAAATCCACAGGCAATTCCTTATAAAGAACGAGACTCCCAGAAAGAAAAATAGAAGGAAGAGATGAAGGATTGGAAACCAGATTTTACAACTATTGTAAATTGAACCCATTACCTCCTCAAACTTCACTAGTTTTGGATTGAAGGTTCCTTCTTGCATGGTCAATCAAACTCTCAGCAGGAACAGGTCCAAAAACTTAGAAACTATTTCAAATCCAAAATCTCATTAAACCCTAAAATGAATTGTGAGGGACAACAAGAAACAACAACTACTAAATCTCTCTCTCTTTCCTCTCTTTCTCTCTCAATTCTTTTATGCTTTATACAAGTGGTTAAAACGGCTTTCCCATTTTGCCCTCTGTTTTGCAAAAAAAATTCAATTTCATTAATGCATAACTTGTAATTAACAGCATGACGAAGGCCAAAGTCAAAAGTATTGCTTGGCCACATTAATTGATTATGACAAGTGTATGTGGCTTTTAACAATTGTTGATTGCAGGGAATTAAATCATCTCTATGTCAAAAAACTTAATTTTTTTAAAATTTTTGATAAAATATTTGTAAATTAGATTTAAAGTTAGTTTAGTGTAATTTGAAATATAACTTAAATTAAATTATTGATAAAATAATTTTATTTTTTAACCAATTTAAATTATGCAACACAAATTTTGATAATTTATTATATTCTAGACAATAATGTATATATCGTATCACTAAAAAATGGTACGATACCAAACAATTTCGTATCATGAGTTGGTAGTGAAATATCAGTCGCATGTAAGACTGAATTTTAATTTTTAAAACCAATTAGACTAAATTATAATTTTAAAACAGTAACCTTAAATAACTAACTTACCCTCTGCCTCCTCCTCCTTAGCCGTCTTCAACTTTGTTTCTTCTGAATCTGCTTTTACCTCTTTGCCTCTCACTCTATCTCACTTTTCTGTCTACGCGATATTGTCGTTTGTCACAATCACCTTGCTCACCTCAAACCTCATCCTTTCTCGCCTACGCGCTACTTTAGCCTCTCCTCGCCTCGCCTTGACCTCACCCTCTCCGCCACAGCCACCTCAGCCTCATCACCGATATCCCGCAGAGCTGTAAACTTCAAGCCTTAAGGTTGCAAAATGCAAATCAGCCTTGAACAATTGATATATGCACAGTGTGCTTGAGGATTGATTAGTTGATATGTGTTGTGTTATGTTGAGTGTTAAGTGTTGAGTGTTGAGTTAAATGAGTAGTTGTTGTGTGCGTGAGTGATTTATAGTTGTTAGTTTAGACTTTGTATTTTGGAAATTACATTTTGGAAATTGAGGATATCAAATACCTAGATACTAGAATGGATATATGAGTTTATTTTGTCTGAATTTTAGAAATTTAGGAATGAGATTGAGGATTTTATAAACTATATGGAATTACAGTATTTGAAATTTGGAATTTTGGATGTGTTTTGTCATGTGTGTTGTTTAGATTTTGGAAATTGGGGATTCAATCATTCATTATAAAATTAAAGTTTATGATATTGTTTGAAATTTGAAAAATATTGAATTAAATATTGGTCTTTATTATAAATTAGGTTATATATTATAAATTAATTTTGTAATATATATAATGGGTTAGTTAATTTAGGTTGAATTATGTAATTACACAAATTAAGTTAAAGATGTGAGTTTATGATAGTTAGATATAATCACATATGAGTTACAATTAACATAGTTAAATTATGTAATCATACAAAATGAGTTATAGCTACAAATTTATGCAATCATACAAACTAGGTTATAGATGTGAGTTTATGTTTGATGCATATAATCACACAAAATGAGTTATATTTATGACTTTATGGTTGAATTATGTGATTACACAAATTGAGTTATAGATATGACTTATGAGTTTATGGTTAAATTATGTAATTAGACAAAATACGTTATAGTTGAATTATTTAATCATACAAAATGGTTATAATTGCAACTTTATGGTAGAATTATGTAATTACATAAAAATTTGTTATAGTTGTGAGTTGTGACTTTAAGTTTAAATTATGCAATAACACAAAATGATTATAGTTATGAAAGTATAGCAATCAATGTATGTATTTGAAGTTTGGGTTAAGAAACATGATAATTTCTTAGATAGAATGTGCTTAATTATCAAATTTTCTTAAGGAATCATTTATATAAGTTTATAAAGGACACTTGGATGTATGTATCATATGATTGTTGAAAAACTATTGATGCTTTATTTCTTCCTATTATTATATACAACTTGATTTTGATACAAAGTTACTAAATTTAATATATGTCTTCATTTACTTTTACAGATAAATATAGAGAAGTTCAAGTGTATTTGATAATTCAATCGATTTAGGTATAAGGAGATTTGATGATCCAACCTGGGCTTACGCTAGATTGGTTCCTGAAATGAAGAACTATAATATTTCTTTATATTTTAACAAGCATTTGAAAGGTGAGGGGATCACTAGACTAAAGAAGCATTTAGTTGGGATCAAAGGTGACATGTAGCCTTGTAAGAAAGTAAGTTATGATGTGAAATGATAAATGTATCAGCATGAGAAAGATAAAAGGCAAATATTGAACTACAAAATTGGTAGTCGAAGTTCTTTTATTGGTATTCGTGATGATAGTGAGGATGTTGAAGGTGGTAATATTTCTACTCAACAAGAAGGAAATGTTATACTTGATATTAGGAAAAGAAGAAGACAAGTGTCTAGTTTTTTTTCTACTGTGAACAACTCCTAAAGCTCATCCTTTAATCCGTAATGCCTTACAATTTAGAGAAGCGACTTATAATGTGGACATGTCAATAGCTAGATGGTGGTATAATTTAGGTATAGTATTCAATGCTACCCAATCTTATTATTGTCAGCATACAGTGAACACTATTACATACTATCACCTCTTATGGTCCAAGATACAAAGCTCCTTCAATTAATGACTATAGAGATAAACTTAATAACTCTGTTTCTAAAATAAAAAGTTATTTGGACGAAAGAAGAATGACTTAGGCTATTTATGAGTGTTCAATCATGTGTAATGCTTGAACAAATAAAAGGCATGAGCCTTTTTTGTTTATTCTACAAAAGGGATAATGTTTTTGAAGTTTATTGATGCATTTAGCCTTGTCAAGAATGCTAATACTCTATTTTAAATATTTGATGAAGTTGTAAATGAAGTTAGGTCAGAAAATATTATTCAATTCATTACTGACAATGATTCTACAAATAAAGTAGCTGGAAGAAGATTACAAAGCAAGTATAATTCTTTTTATTAGACTCCTTGTTTTGCTTATTGCATTGACTTGATGTTGAAAATTATAGGAGATATTAGGTATGTTCTTATTATTGATGAGACTGTGAAAAAAGAAAAAAGAAAAAAGAAGTCCAAGTTCATGTATAATCGTGCATGAGTCCTGAATTTAGTGAGAAAGGATTTTACCAATGATAGAAATTTGTGTCGTCCTATTATTACAAGATTTGCAACTAATTTTTTATCATTTTAGTGTTTTATTATGATGAAGAAGGAGTTTAGGCAAATGTTTACAAGTGATAAGTGGATTGCATCTCAACATGCTAGGTTAAATGCTGGATTAGAGGTTTTTAGAATTATACTTGAAAATAATAAATTTTGGTCCCAATATCAATTTGTCATATGAGGTTGTGAGCTTTTGTGAGGGTATTTCATTTGGATAATAGTGATGAGAAGGCAACAATAAGTTATTTTTATGATAACATGGAGAGGGTGAAAGAAGCAATTAAGACCAATTTGAAAAATAAGCCTTCTTTATACATGATCGCAGGTTTCTATATGATAAGTTTTAATATTTTTAACCTCGATAATACCACAAACGCACGGGTTGTTCGCGTAGTGTCTAAGGTATCGATCCCATGAAGAGGAGTAATCTAATCCTAAAATAACAAACTAAGGCAGAAAATTGTTCAATTAAGCAATCAATCTTAAGAATTAAATTCAGAAATTATAAACTAGCTAGTAATTTGCACAACCCAATCAAGAATCAACCTAGGAACTATCAATTAAGAGAAAGGGGGTTTTAATTCAACCTTAATGAAAACCTAATTGATTATGAAATTACTAAATGACTACGTTTAGACAGTCCTAGGGTAGATTATTCTCTCTCGAGTTATAATCTTTAATTATAATTAATAAACCCTAGTTTGATTATGGAATTGCAACCTCTCGATTCATAATTTTCCCAAAACCTAAATTAGATCTGAATTTGTCCAATAACCTATCGAAAACTTATGCACGATCTCTCGTTATACAATTTTACTAGTTTGATTAAATTCTTAATCTATTAAACTACTTAACTCTCGTTAGCGCAATTTAATAATATTCACTCGGTTCACCCTCTCAGTTTGTTACAGAATTATTAAGAACAGAAATTAAATCACAATAACTCAATAAAAACACAATAAATAAAATTTCATTAAGCTCAAAGATAAAAATCCCGAAGGTGAGTATAGACATAAATCAACATTCAATAAAAACATATTCTCAACGACTATCCCGATTATATACATCAATAAAATTGAAATAAAATTGGAAAATATGAGTGGAACAGATTGGTGGAGGCAGCAACAGCGGAAAACCTCCTATTTCGGGAAGTACTTTACGTGGGCTTCTTCTCAGTGTCTCTCTTCCTTCGATTCTTTCCTCAGATCTCTCGATAAGCTCTCTAGGGTTTTCGCAATTTGGCTAATGCAAAAAGCTCCTTTTCTGTGTTTATCATGTTCTTCAAATAACTTGGCAGCCCTAGGGTTTATCCAGAGTCGAAACGGTCTGAAAAATTGCTCGAAACTTGACGTTTCACCTATTTTGGTGTCTGCCTGATGCAAGCCACAATCGTCGCAGGCATCCCTTTCTGTCACGAGCGTAGCCCAAGTGCCACGATCGTGGCCTGGATCAGATCTCTCTATCACGATCATGGCCAAAGTGTCACGATCATGGCCAAAAAGTCACGATCGTAGCCTGGGGCATGGTGGTTCATATCTCTTTGTCACGATCATAGCCAATTGTAAGCCGTGGTTTTGACCCGAAAGTCTCTGAAACTTCTCCGTTCTTCGCTGTTGGCCCTGAAACACTAACAGACACATCATGGTATCTCAAAAATATAACATTTAAGCTCAAAGACTTATATTAACCCATAAACACAATTCTAACCTAAACACACACTAAAGACTCAAATTAACACTTAATACACAACAATTAAACCCTAAAACATAATGCAAATCACACCTGTTAACATCCCCATACTTAAACGTTTGCTTGTCCTCAAGCAAACAAAACAACAAACACATAATAAACACGTAACACATAATGCAATAATGAGGCAGTGGCTTCAACTTCATAAAATAAATTTAATCTTAAACACAATCATACAAGTTATATCAAATCATTAATATGCAAAATCTATGCCTAGGGGCTTTGAACAAATATACAAATTAATCGAGATCTAGGCGTTGATTTATTTACCCTTTTCAATTGCACACACACATTAATAATTCCTTGGCCCTTTAGACTCTGTAACTGTTCGTAAGTATATTTTCATGAAAAGTCAAGCTTATTACAGGTCCAGTAGGTTTTTATTAAGAACCTTTTTTTTAATTTAAGCAAGGTCTTAGTCTTTTACTCAGAGGCAAGCATTAGTAATGAATTTCGATCCGGTTACTTAACTAAGTCATTTTTATTAAACGACTTGGTTGAAACAGAGGCAAACATTAGTAATGAATTTCGATCCGGTTACTTAACTAAGTCATTTTTATTAAACGACTTGGTTGAAACGTCATTACAGCTTTTTGAAGCAAAGGCACACATTTGTTATGCGTTTCGATCTAGTTACTCAGCTATATCACATTTTCCACTAGCTACCAGCTATATTCATAACCTAAAGGTCAGCGAAATAGTTATTTATTGAATAAACATAATTTTTTTTAATTGCCTACCTTATTATTTTAGCTACTTGTTTCCATAAAAAATACTAGTAAAGCTACTTAAGTTGAAAGGTCTCAAATTATAATATGACAATCTAAAGGGTGCTAAACTTACACTAAATCCTAATTAAGTTGTATATTTATCCAAAGACCCCTAATTCAATAATTTTGTGAGCTAATGATTATTTACAACTAATAGACTATGTTCAAAATTAAATAAATTTCAATCAGTCTAAGCCATTGACACATTCAAATAGTTCACAAAATGTAACCTGATAACTATCATACAATAGGCAAAATCACATACAAAATAAAACACATAACCCTCCCCACACTTGAACAACACATTGTCCTCAATGTGAAAAGGGAACAAACAAGAAGAATAAAATTAAGATAAGAAGAAATATAAAGTTAAGGTAAACGGAAAATAACTAACAATAAAAATAAAGATAAAAATGAAGATTAATTTGAAATAGAAAGACAAATGGGTTAGCCAAAATCTTATAGAGATAGAGGTGGTGATGGTGTTGGAGGCAACAATTGAATGCCCTGAGCCTCGAAATATCTGTGGATCTGACGCATATCCCAGCTCTGGCGCCGTTGTGTTTGGGCTATCTCCTTCATAATTTTGGTGTTCTCTGCTAGTGTCTTTTTGGTTTTGGAGATTGGCTCCATGACCTTCTTCCAGCCTTGATCTTCTTCTTCCCTTTCCTCGAGCTCATTGGTAGAGCCCTCCTCTGCTTGCTACAGTGGGGCTGAACCCGAGCTCGCCTAATTGGCCCTAATTCTCTTATGTGTCTTTTGGCTGATATCCCTAAGTTCCATGTTTTAGGACTTAAGGATTTCAGCCAGCCATAAGATGTGATGATTTAGAAAGCCAAGGAGGTGAATAATTAACCCACTTTGGTCCATGCCATAATATTTAGCAATGACAGACACTAGGTACCCCATTCCAAAATTGTTGCTCCTCTTGCGCGGAGTCGCAACAATAGCATTTAGCACATTTGTGGATGTGCACACTGGAATGCTGTGGTCCATTGATAGGTGTGCATTAGGATATGTTTTTAAAGGTAATTTACATATGTTTTCTAGCATAATTGTTGAGTATTGTTCTAGTTTAGGATTCATTTTGTATATTTCCGGTAAGATTGATTTTCAATGTTGTTCTTGTATGTTTGATGTTAATTAGGGGTAAGAATTGACTATTTTTATGTAGGAAGAAGGAAGGAGCAACTTGGATGGTAAATTAAAGGTCAAAGAGGAGAAGAAATGAGGAAGGCATCTGTGAAAAATTCCCACGTCCGTAGGAATCATGCAAATTCCCACAGATGTGGGAATTACAGAAGAAATGAGGAGTGCATTTGTGACAAATTCCTACGCTCATAGGAATCATGCAAATTCCCACAGACGTGGGAATTACAATCCGAGGCAATCTGCGAGGCTTCATTAAACTTAGGATTTTTGGTCTATAAAAAGAGAATTAAGCCTCCATCTTCAAAGGAGACGACACCCACCTATGGAAACACCATCCTTGAGTGAGGAACACATGTTTGGAGCATTGAGAAAGGATTGAAGACAAGGATCTTCATCAAGATTGAGCAAAATAACACATCAACACCAAAATTCTAGATTTTGGCAAAGAAGAGAAGGAGTCCTTCTATTCAATTTT
>JANIIA010000008.1:44043181-44054186 GCA_027478495.1 Erythroxylum alaternifolium
AAAATTCACAATAATTATAAAAGTTGAAATAAATAAAATAACTAATTAAAAAACTTTGAAAAAAAGGGGGGAAAGAGGAGGGAGGGAGGGAGATTTTAAAAAATTTTAAAATTTTTGCAGAAAAGTCTCCCAATTTTTTAAAATTTCCAATACTAGCGAGTATTTGACCGGTATTTTGAATACCATCAGTACCGGCCAGTATCGACCGATATTTATATCTGGTACCATAATTTATAATTCGGTACCAATTTTAGTCCGGTATGGTACGACCGGTATTCATAACAATGCCAAGTACAGTGATAGCACATGTGCATTCCCGAGCATAATATAATGCTTTGAGATATTTCATTTCTTGTCTATGAGATATTATAATGCTTCGAGTAATACTAAATCTTAATCCCAGTTCTCTGAATGAAAGGTTGAAGAACATTATTTATTTTTAAATTTGCAACTACTTGGACAAATGTACTTCTCATTACGAATGTTACAGAATATCTTTTAATAATTGAAAACTGCAATATGTTTAAGTTCATTAATTATCAAGTTTGTATTGTTTGTGAACCTTAAATGCAAAATATTTGCTGGAGGAGGAGGTGGTATGATGTTGTCGTTGCCAGTGGAGCGACTGCAATGGCGATGATGGTCGAGTAGGTGGAGGAATTGGATTGAGGTTGCTGATGTTGGGAGTTGTTGTTGCCATCCGTTGGGTTATTTTCTTGATCGTTAGATTTGGTTTGTTTTACATCCAACTTTAACATATTTCAACAAATTGGCCATAATCATATTATGTGATAGTAAAGTCCAATTTTTAGCTAAAAATTAATA
Organism: Erythroxylum alaternifolium; assembly: GCA_027478495.1. Taxonomy (NCBI): domain Eukaryota; kingdom Viridiplantae; phylum Streptophyta; class Magnoliopsida; order Malpighiales; family Erythroxylaceae; genus Erythroxylum; species Erythroxylum alaternifolium. The sequence goes on from JANIIA010000008.1 coordinate 44,044,007, forward strand.
AACAATGTCTGACGAATGTTTAACTTCATCAAATTTTTTGTCTATTCTAAATATTTTGAAAATGTTACAGATTAATTTGAAAACTTGAAAAAGTTAAGGTTAAAATGTATTTAGAAGTAAATATTAAGTTTCAAATTGTATTTTTGGTCATGCTAAAAGAGATTATTCTGTAAAAGGAACTTAATTTATTACTACATGGGAGTTCTATAAAAAAGAACATACTATATATAAAACTGACAAAAGGGTCTCCTTGTCTGGAGTTATTCAAACTTCAATATTAATCCGAGTCATACCTGCTTTGATGTTTGCAGTTCGTCATGCCAATGAAGTAAATAACGTTATATGCATCCATTTTCCATGACATAGTATCAATTTGCCTCGTTTTTTGATTTGATGGATATGCTCCTTATCTTATTTTTTAACTGATAAACTAATCTCCAATCATAAGTTTTAAAAGGAAAATAAGAAAAGTGAACATTTAATTAGAAACTTTGCTGTCTTTTTATAATTGATAAGCAACTTAGCAACTTGGTTTGTTCTTACTGATTCTTAAGCATTGGAAACAATAACTAAGCAACCTCAAATGTTGGTCGAATCTGTGACCACTCTCCACATGTTGCGCTCAAGCTGTAATGGGGCCTATATATGGTTTGTTGAGGTGGAAACATGATGGCCGATGTTAGCAGTTGGATGGAGCTCTAAGTACAGCACTACAAAGTTGGTACAATGATTCAACGGAGGCTATGAATGCCAACCCAGAATCATATGAAAAACTTGGTACAAATTACATGTTCGGAAAAATTATTTAACCAACTAATTTTGAACTATTTAATTATACAGTCAAATACTAATTGTAATTACATGAAATCTTTTAAAAATCTAGCAACGTTGAAAGACTCAATATAAATAATTAAATCTTAAATTTTACTTAATTTTATAATATCAATCCAAATTTTAAAAATAATTTAAAAATAGTTCAACATTAAATTTTTTATTGATATAATTGTTGTAAATTTGATTAAATTTTAGGAATTTTTTTTACCATTAGTCCTAATAATAAAATGAAGCGAAATATGATAATTTCTCTGCATGAAAAATAAATTTCTAGCTTTCTGTGTCCACTTCGGGAAGGAAGATGAACTGTGCTATAGAATTTGTCATCTTGTGAAGGAAAAACTGTCATGGAGTTGATTTTCCAGACCTTTCTTCTCCTCGTGATCGTAAACTGCCCATGTCTCTTCTTCTCTTATTCTTTCTTGATCACTTCCCTTACCGTCCGAAGTCGATATGGATACTCTTGTCAAATTGCACCACATTCTCACCATTATATAAATCAATATAAAACATATTAATGAAGAGGTAGAGACAATGGCCACTATGATGCATGCAGCAGCAGCGTTGGAAATCTTCTTTTTCTCTGATCTTTTTGAGTATAAGCACGATAGTAATGGTGGGCCCGCAAAGCTTATTATTACCCGCGAAGGAGCTAACTGGAAATCCTGAGCAAGTAGAAGGAAGTTGGCCCCGAAGATCATTATTTGACAGGTTTAGGCTGCGGAGACTAATCAGTTTTGCAAGTGAAGAAGGTACCTGTTCTTGGAGGTGATTGGATGAAAGGTTCAATATCTCTAACTTCATGAGATTTCCCAGAGAAGTTGGAATCTGACCAGAAAGAAAATTGTTGCTGAGATCAAGAATAACTTGCAACTCAGTTAGCTTTCCTATCTCGGGAGGTATAGTACCAGTCAAAAGGTTCTCAGATAGCCTCAGCTCAAAGAGCTTCTTGCACTCTTGAATTGCCGTAGGAATCGAGCCTTAAAGGTTGTTTCTTTGCAGGTCAAGGACATTCAGAGATGTAAGGTTTCCTATTTCCTCTGGGATCTTGCCTGAGAGATTATTGTTTTGAAGTGAAAGCTTGAGCAAGTTAGTACACCTTCCAAATTCTGATGGTATGTTTCCACGAAAGTTATTGGACGGAAAAGTCTAGCTCTCCAAGTTCTTCCAAGTCACCTAGCCAAGAGGGAATTCGACCAGAAAGTTGATTATTGTTTAGTAGCAGATGTTGAAGTTTCTCACAACATGCAAGTTCTGGTGCCACTTCTCCTGTGAAATTATTGAAAGACAAATCCATAAAGTTGAGCTCAGTGAGCTCTCCAAACTCATGAGGAATGCGTCCACTAAGATGATTTTGTGCAAATCGAATACGGGTTAGATTTTTTGACATAGCTAGATTAGCAGGGATTGGACCTGAAAGCTATTGTTGGTTAAGTCCAAGACAGTTAGCAAATTTGAGCCCAGAAGAGGAGAAATGCTTCCACTAAACCTGTTGTGGGAGAAATTGATGATTTTGAGGCTTCGGAGAAGGAAAACAGATGCAGGAAGAGGACCTTCAAAGGAATTGTTGTAAAGGGTAACCGTGTACAGTTCTGAAAGGAATCTGAACGTTGATGGCAGTGTTCCTGTTAGCTTGTTATCTGCCAAGGCCAATATTTGAAGGCTTTGGCAGTAGCCAAGGCTTGGCGGGATTGGACCTGACAATTCATTTTGTCTCAGTTGTAACAAAATTAGATTCTTGAGCTCGCCTATTGTTTCAGGGATGTTACCTGTAAGATGGTTTCCAAAGAAATCAATTGTTGTTAAGCTGGTGCAATTTGTCAACTCTCTTGGCATTAGACCTGACATCTGGTTATCATAAAGATAGATGCTTCTCAACTTCTGCAACTTGCCGATTTCCGGTGGAATTCTCCCCACGAAAAAGTTATCAAATAGATAAAGATTCTCCAATTTACTAATATTTCCAATTTCTGGAGGTAAATTTCCACTGAAGCTGTTATTGTTAAGCAGAAGATCTGTGAGGTTCTCTAGTTCTTGAAGGCTAGATGGCAAGTCCCCTTCAAAATTGTTGCCAGAAAGGTCTAGTTGTTTAAGGGAGGTGCACTTCAGTAGTTCCATGGGAAATTTGCCAGATAGATTGTTTCGAGCTATGAAAAGTTGTTGCAGATTAGAATTGTTGAGACAGAAGTTGTTTGGAACGCTACCTGCTAAATCATTGTCAGACAAAACCAAAGTTTGAAGATTCTTTAATTGGGAATTGAAGAGGCTTATTGTTCCTACGATCTTATTCATGGATAAGTCCAGCTTTTCAAGCTGAACCAACTGGTTAAGCTCTGAAGGAATTTCACCACTTAATTCATTCCCAAGTAGATTCAAGTACTTCAAGTTGGAGAGGCGACTTAACTCAACAGGAATTGAACCCGAAAAGCTATTGTTGGCCTGGTTGATTATCTTCAATGATTTAACATTTCCAAGCGAAGCAGGTATAGCTCCTTCCAGCCTATTGTTTGAAGCAGCAAAATATTCAAGGTTTGCACAACCATGAATTTCTTCTGGTAAAAGGCCGTTAAGATTATTCTTCTGCAAGTCAACAGTTACTAGGAACTTCAGATTCCCAATTGAAAGTGGTATGCTTCCATCAAATTGGCAGTGGGCAAGCCCCAGTACTCTCAGCTCAGTTAAGTTACCAATAATTGGTGTAATTTCACCTGACAGCATATTATCTCCAATTCTAAGAACTTGCAACTTCTTCAGGAGGCCGATCTCTTCTGGAATCTTACCAGAGAGAGAATTTGAATACAGAAGAAGTGTCCTCAAATTTTGAAGCTTCCCCAGCTCAGAAGGGATTGAACCAGTTAGAAAATTTGAGGACAAATCGAGTGTGCCAAACGAAACAAGATGCCAAAACTCGGACGAAATGAATCCAGACAATCCTGAACCAGACAAATTTAGTCCAACAACGTGTGCTTGATCATGTGAACACGTGAGCCCATACCAGCTGCATATATGAGATTTTCGAGACCAGTTATCAAGAGCACCATTAGGATCAACCAGCTCTGATTTGATTCTCAGAAGCCAAGTTGAATCTGTTGAATCATCTCCACCAATTAGAGTAGAACCAAGTGCAACATTAAGGACCACCAAGAACAACCTTAGAGGAGATAACCGAATTCCACCCATTTGTAGATGTATCACATAGATGTAGAGTATCTCAAATGCCTGTATCAGATACTTGGTTCAAATTACAAATTGCTGGCCACTTGCAGAGCTCAATAATAGAAGGGGAAGAGCAAGCAAGCAAAAGAAGACCTAAGGCATAAAATCATTCGAGAAGGAAAGTGTATGGCACAAAAAATTGTCTTAAGATTGATTGAAAAATTAGAAGCTTATATAGTTCACAGTTGTGTAAGGTCCATCTCATCATCTGAAGATAAATTTAAAGAGTAATACATGAAAAGCAAGTAAGTTTCTAACCTGATGTTAAGTTGGTAATACTACGTTTCTTTTCACACTCTTTTTAATCATACTTTGCTAAAGAGTAGGTCCTATTTCCAACTTTTCTTCACAAGGCAACTATGTGATGTACTAGTATGTTATAGTAGCTTGTGAGACAGGGAACTGCATGTAGATAAGGCTGTGATTGTATTGTTGAATAGAGAACAAAAGGTTGAGAATATGTAGATACCCACTTGTGCCTTGGACTAAAAAGTTACACTGTGTGGTCTTTCATGCCATTATGGTTTCTATATATGCTTGTTCTATCATTTTAGTTCTCTGGAGTCCAATTTGAGTCAGGCACATAAGATGAAGACGGCGTACGTCATGCAAGCTAACATGGGTCAGCTATCCATATCCTCTTACGAAGCAATAATCCATCAGAATCATCCCAATAGATAAAGTAAAAGTTGACTTGATGAGAGAAGAGTCAACTAATATTAACAATTGTCAACTGTCATTGGTATAAAACCACTATCTTACTAAAAGATCTGGGTATGTTTGGTATAGTCAAGAAATACTGAAATTGAAAGTAAACAGGCAAGAAAGAAAAAAAAAACCATCTTGTAATTGTTATTATAAATACATGATAGTCCCAAGATCATGTGAAGTTTGGTATCATAAAATCAAGAACTTCTTCATGTACAGGATTAGATCATTTTAATTATTGAGGGAGAGGATTTGTCAAAACACTGGAAGAATTCTTCTGAAACGAAGAAATCAAGCATGTGAAGACAGAGAAACTCACTTCACAGTTGACAGGATTATGGGAAATTGTGTTTTGGCTTAGCATTAAATGGTAGATTTATACCTTTTGTTTTTCAGCTTTGCTTAACTTTCGAGGATCTCAGCAAACAACAACGACTATAACTGAAAATTCTATCAGGCTCTGTCCCATCAGTATCTTTAGCGAAGGAAACGAAAGCACTCTCCACCATGGACCATTCCCAAGTCCTTCCATTATTTACATTATAATTATTTGATAGAATTATCCTAAAATATGGAGGAGGATTGATACAAGAAATTTTTTCATAGCACCTACATAAGAATAAAAGTTTAGAGAATTTTTACAAATAACTATTTAGATTTAAGTAGCACAGTCGAATGCAATATATCCTAGGTTCTACCTGCTTTGTATTGAAAACAAAGGTTGAGTTATTATAGAATTTGAAGTAATAATAATTGGAACATTATGAACGTAAACTGTTGATCCTACGAGATAATACTCGTGCTTAAACTAGACGCCATTAGAAGAACGGTACTACATAGAAGAGACAACCAGGTTCATGATTGAAGATAAAAACAACGATGTGCTGAAAGTGAAATAGCTATGAATCCTTATTAGTAATAATGAGCAGACACATCATAGAGTCACACATGATGATCAATGGAACTATGGTATGTATATGGAGATGGCCCACTTAAGCACTGGTACATTATTCCTAGGCATGGCCAAGCTTTTGGCTTTTATGATAAAGAAACAGTAATCTGATAAAAGGGAGATGGGAAAGTGGCCAATAGCTCAGGCCATCGTTTGACGGCAACACGATGGTCCTGAAGTTTTACTATCAAGATGGTCAATATCATCGGTGCGGATGACTGACTTCATCCATGAATTTTTCCAAAAGCAGGAACCTGGTTCTTTTATCCTATAATTCAGTGTGAATGTGTGAAATTCATGTTAAAAACCACGAAAGATTTAAGTTCACCAGATTCTTAACTCCCTTGGTTTGGAAGCATACGAGAATGTGAATTCACCCACTTGCTAGCCCCTACATCCAAAATTTGGATTGAGATGCTAAGCAAACTCTCCGTGGAACAAAGAAAAAGATGATGACATCTTAAAGTTTCCACATGTGAATAATGTATCTCATTAAAAAACTTGCAGACAAGATTTTGATAGCTCAGATCAGTGGAAACATAAATGTTGAAAGTCAGTACTCTCTATGTTACTTAACAGAGTATATGATTTGGTATACAACAAGATTAATAAAGAGTAAGGATAAATATATAAGTAACAAATGATGTTGATAGAAATCATAATAAAGAAATATGATGATATCAGATCAAAGGAAAATGACAATGAAATAGGAAACTGCAGGTTATAAATAGCAGGATTTGAGGCATTGAACTTTTAAGACAATAGTTAGCCTGAAATTTTAGCATCTTCATCAGAATAAGCCTGCCACAACCTTCTCTTTTGGATGATCACTTCTTCGAGTTCCACTGTGTCCCGCCTCCACAGTGAAGCCAGCAAGGGGTGAAACCATACATTTTGCAGCTCAACCGAGTTAAATGCACTATTTTACGAGCAAATGTGATTATAATTGTGAATCAATCAGTAACTCCTCTCATAGAGGGGAAAACCTTCATGAGGAAGCTTGAGAGTGACCAAATGCAGATGACAACAAGGATTTGAAGGACGTTCAAGAGTGTGTTGAGCGAGTTACTTATTTCTAAGTTGTCTGAAGTCATCTCAGCTCCTCTGACTGTAAATGACAAGGCCAGTTGTGCAGCTCTGTTGAGTTGGTGCAATCTATAAACCTGTTTATCAAGAGCAATATAATTTCAGTTTAGATGATGAAACTAGCCTAAACTAAGGTTCAAATACTTTTGGCTAAGACTGCAAACTAATCAACCTTTCAGTTAAGGGCTTGGTTTCCAGCTTGATAAAAGCTTGTTCAAGTTCGTTTTTTAAAAATAACTGAATGTAATCAGAGCCTCAATCTTAGGCTTGTTTAACAAACGAGCTGAACTTGAAAATAGTTAGACTGGCCTCGCTTTTCTTCATGAACTGTTAGTTTATAAGCTCGTTTCAAGCTCGTTTACAAGATAAGTATCAAATTTTATATTGAACCTGAACTGATCTTTAACGGCATGAGCTCATTTATAGTAGATGAGTCGAGCCGAGGTTTCAAATCTAACAAAAAAGCAGAGGAGCTTGTGTTCGCAAACATGAAACAAGTTGTGATTTTAAACGAACAGAGCCTGAGCATGTAAATATTCGGTACGTGTTGTGTGGCCCCCTACTTTTGGCCAACATGTCTAACTATGCTAAGACAAAAACTGGAAGTGAGAGAACTATGTATCACATGGACTTCTCATCAGTAGTCATCACTAACATATTGTGAAGGCACAGAAAGGAAATTGAATTTAGTTTTTCTCTTTTTCAGAAAGAAATCCCAGAAATTGGTAAAGAATAATCAGCATAGCGCTTACTTGAAAAATGATAGGGATTACATGCCACGAAGGTGACTTGCGATATCGTGCATAAGAATAATCAGCGTAGCACGCACTTGAAAAATGATAGGGATTACATGCCATGAAGGTGACTTGCGATATCTTGCATAAGAATAATCAGCATAGCACTTACTTGAAAAATGATAGGGATTAGATGCCATGAAGGTGACTTGCGATATCTTGCATACTGCTCAAATGCAAACTGAACCACAATACCGACCAGGTAAGGAGCAAGAGTTGCAAAAGCTGCTGGGCCAGTCCATGGCCAGACCAATCCCATTGTCAACATTGGTAATAGAAGACTAAGTACCAGGGCAGCCACGGAAGATATCCGCTGACCCAACAGGGGAGATGAAGTTCCATGCAATGCATAAGATTTTGGTTCTTTAGGCTTCCCTGAGCTGTCTATCAGCAGAAGAAAAACAGCAATACCGCAACAGAAAAAAGCTTCCGAGAAGAACATGATAAGGAAATCTGCAGATGAGTTATACTGGTTATTGACAGGAAAGAAGAAACCTCATCATTAACTGAACAAGATATATACATATGACAAATTAACTGTGCATAAGTAGAATAAGAAGCAAATTTTCACAAAAATGCAAAGAAGCATTGTCACCTCCACCAAACTAAACCTGATAGGGTAAATCCAGTTACTACTTGGTAAGCTTTTGACCCACAATGTGCATCATTGGTACGCTTTTGACCCACAATGTGCATCAACTCTTAAAATTCCTCTATCAGTCTTCAATATTCCTCTTCAGCTAATAACAGTGCTTCCCTAAGAAGTATTTAACTACCACTTCCAGTATCCAGGAAGAAGAAAATCCAGAACAGCCCATACATTAATAATACTGCAGAGTATTAAGGGGAAGGCTCACTCTAGCTTTGAGCTGCTCCAATTATGTTATTTACTGTTTTCGCTCTTTTGTCTGCCAGTATGTTTCTGGAATGATGAGGTGTCTAGGTGGTTAGGATTCTATCGGCATGTGCGAGTATAACAGAGGCAGAGAGAGTGTGCAGGTATGGAATGAGGCTTGTACTGATATCGGCAGAGAGACACCTCTCAAAAGTTGCCATTGTCAACTTTTTTTGGGCTTTTCATCAGTAGCAGCACCACCAGACCCCATATTCTCTTCTTATTTTCTCTTATCTTCATTATCATATTACTATTTCATTGAGTTTCTACCACCATCATCCAGTAGCACATCTGTTTTCTTTAAGAAAATCCATGTCTGTTAAATTATGTTTCAAACTTCATTTCTAGCTGCAAATGATTTGAAGCCTAGTAGTGGTGAATAAATAGCCATCGACATCTTTCGTTTATATCCTCTTCTATTTTCCAGGTTGTTATTAATTTTCCTCCAAAAATTTTCACCCACATTAGATCATATTAATCTTCTTTCTAATCTCCTTATTTGAAACCCAGCAATCTACTGGACGTTGTGAAAAGTGTCATTGTCCAATGATCCTTATGGGTGGCATTCATATGATAAACTAAAAGCCCAAACTAGTTCCATGACATTGTTTTCCTTATAAGGACAGCTGGAAAGCCAAAAATGGGTTGTAGAAGTCAGAAAATTTGTTATACAGCTTCTCATACAAAGGGACAAGGAAAGCATAGCAAACAAAACCAAGAAGTCAAATAGTGAACAATCTCAACGATGAGACTAACGATGAGACCTAAATTATTTGGACTGGACCCGATCATTCTTCAATCTTTCTTCCTAATAGGTCTAGCTCACACATCCCATGGACTCTCAAGAGGCAGACTCAACAGATGGGCCCAACTTTGATTTTCTCATTCTTTTTCTATTTTCTTTATACCACTGTACTTTGTTTGTTTTTACAATATTCGTCTGTTACAGGTTGTTGTAACAGACTCATAACTACAGCCTATATAATGATCTCATTGCAATAGTAAAAAGTTGAGCCAAAATATTGTTGCTTTTTATTGGCGTCTTCCTTACTCAACAGCATTCATATGATAAACTAAAAGCCCAAACTAGTTCTATGACATTGTTTTCCTGATAAGGACAGCTGGAAAGCCAAAAATGGGTTATAGAAGTCAGAAAATTTGTTATGCAGCTTCTCATACAAAGAGACAAGGAAAGCATAGCAAACAAAACCAAGAAGTCAAATAGTGAACAAAATTCACCAATACATAGGTTCAACTGTCAAGTTACTTACATCGTTAGGTGTCTCTTAACATAACAATAGTACAGTGTAAGCTTTAGAAACCTAGTACATTACTCTGCTCAACTGTCAACCGCTAGTTACTGACATCGTTAGGTGTCTCTTAACATAACAATAGTACAGTGTAAGCTTTAGAAACCTAGTACATTACTCTGCTACTAGGTTATTAGCCTAATGATTAGGTATCATAATGCAGGCAGTAAAGAGTTGAACAGTCATTTGCGGATCTTCCTCCTATAACCCCGCTGGGAAAAAAACAAGAAAAGCGAAAAGGGAAAAGTGGAAAAGAAAAGGAGTTAGGACTTATTAGTCAACAACTTGCAGCGTGATTCCAGAACTTTAAAGGAACTTTGGAGTGAGCCAGCATAGATAAGCCAGTGTCAACAATGTGCCTAATTTTTCTCTCTACAGTCCCATT
>JANIIA010000008.1:44054286-44077515 GCA_027478495.1 Erythroxylum alaternifolium
CTTATCTACTATGCATGTGCATGTATAATGCATGCATATGTCACTGTTCACTAGCAATTGGTGAGGGGATGTTACATATATAATCACTTGCTTATCTGAGTAACAGAAACACTAATAGATTGGAGAAACTTGCTCAATCTTCTATTCAACGAAAGCAGAAATATATACAGGTTTCTGGAGTTATTATCTTGCTAAATCATGATCCTATAATCAAGCCAATAAGCTAACAATCTGCTAACTAATTATAGAAATATTAACAGCTATAATATACAATTATGATGTCAGGGATATTTAGGATATCCTTGATTATGTACTGCTGGAATCACGCTGCTAGTTGTTGAAGGCCTTTTTCTATTTTAATCCAGTCTTCAAAGCCAGGACCAAACACGTGGAATGTGACTATCATTTTGTGAGGGAGCAATGCGCACAAGGCAAACTTATAGTCAAGTATATCTCCTCCACAGATCAAATAGCGGACATTTTTACTAAACCGTTAAGCACACCCAGATTCTTAGCCCTAAAGTACAAGCTGCGAGTCCTCTAAAGGAGTCCTCTTGCTTGAGGGGGGGTATTAGTCAACAACTAGCAGCGTGATTCCAGCAGTACATAATCAAGGATATCCCAAATATCCCTGACATCGTAATTGTATATTATAGCTGTTAATATTTCTATAATTAGTTAACAGATTGTTAGCTTATTGGCTTGATTATAGGATCATGATTTAGCGAGATAATAACTCCAGAAACCTGTATATATTTCTGCTTTCACTGAATAGAAAACTGAGCAAGTTTCTCCAATCTATTAGTGTTTCTGTTAGGACTTCAAGCAAGTTAACATACAAGTGAAAGAATTTCTCAAAAACACACACTTCCGCATTTCACATAAACTTAGTGAATTCTCATTTCTAGCTCTTCCTCCAATTAATCTGCTCAGAGAAAAGAGAAAGGGAAAATAAAATAAAGAACAAGAAATTGGGACTCCAACCAAGTTAATGTATGAATATGAACGAAATATTTAACACACACAAACATACACCGATGTAAAGGTTTGTACTATGCCTTAAACCTTTGAAGAAAGTTAAGGGAATAAGTAAATATGAATTTTCTTCTGTCTATATGCAGTTACTCCAACAATCACTCTGTAAGAATGACAACAGCATTCCTAATTCTGTTCTGGTCACTGAAGATTGATTTCTTCCTCATCTGACCATAATTCACATCAAATATGTCTCACATTTTAGAATCTTTTTAGAAGTCTTTTTCGTTTACACAATGCACCAAAGAACTAGCGATCAAATTGTCCCTTAACCAAATGTTTACGCCCGCACACATATTGCGAAAGCATCGAGCCATCTCACAAGAATGCACAATTAAAACTTGAGCCAATTCACACCGACTTAATTCCCCTCTGATGGTAGATATCCTCAGCAGTATCATCCAAACATTACCAACTTCGCGCGATGAGTCTGTTACGACTACAATACAGAAAATAATTCCAATATTTCAACCATGGATAAGCCAGAATCAGAAGTTTCATAACTCAAGCTATCCGATCCGTTACAGAAAAAAAATCACTAGGACACAAAACTTTCAAACTGAAGTCAAAGGCTAAAAACAAAACCAGTTCGCTACCAAAATTTCTCACGCATACTAATCAAAACTCTCAATGACATTGCAGAAAATTTTTATTTATTGATAAAAGAGGTACCTGCGAGCTTTTCTTTGGCTTTCTACAACGCAAAGAAAGTGGTGATGCCACACAAGAAAATGAAGATGGGCCAACTTTGAGAGCCATATACAGTAACCTATTATTAACTACTCGGAGGTGGTGGCGACCACAGACCTGTCCATCCGACTATCCCCGACTAGTGGGTTCATATTGACTGATTTAACAGAATTGTGAACATGCATGGATGTTTAAGAACATGTTGAACCTTAGGGAGCAGATTTATCCTAGTATGAATTTTAGGGTAGGCGATGGCGAAGACATTTAGTGGTGGAATGATAATTAGACTGATTTTGGTCCTCTTTTAGACGAGTAATGACTTACAAGTGTTAAAAAGTAGGATTTTTAGGGAAGTTAAAGTTGCATGGTTTATACCAGAGAAGGATAGGATCCTAAATTTTAAGCATTTTCAATTGCTGGAAAACTACCTGCCTCAGTTGCCTACTGTACGAAGGAAGGATAAGTTGATATGGATTGTATATACTAGTGGGATATTCAATAATAAATCAGCTCATAATCTACTGGTGGCATCAATGGAGTTAGTCCCATGGGATGAAACTGTATGGAAGTAAGCATTGAGTTCTAAATCTGCCATTTTCTTGTGGTTAGTTATAAAGAGCAGATTGATAACTAAAGACTGTTGGTTTGGGAGTTACGATCCACTATGTGTCTTATGTAAACAAGTAAATGAGAGTAGAAATCATCTATTCTTTGAGTGTGGATATAGCAAAGAAATCATCTGTTCTTTGAGTGTGGATATAGCAAATCGATGTGGAGCTGAATTTTGAACATGGTTAGACTTCCAAGATTCTCCTTTGATTGGTATGAAACATTGAACTCGATCATTCGATATTCCAACTTTGGTTAAAGGGATGGACTTATCATCAGGACTTCTTTCCAGATAGTGATTTATTATATATGGTGGGAGAGAAATAAGAAAATTTACAAAAATGAGGAGCAGCACAAATATGAACTTGTCGAGGCAATTGTCAACTTAATAGAGAAACTATAATAGCCAAAGAGAAGCAAGACAACATTAGCCAAGAACTTAGAGCGATAAGGTTAATCTAGTTTTTGCTTTGTAATTTGTTGTACACTCTGTGTAGTGTAGTTTCTTACTGCTTGTAGGATCCTTGAGGAGGATTGTGTATAAGTTTCTGCTTTGGTAATATATTTCATTCTTAACTTGAAAAAAAATACTAATTTAAGGCATACCCATTTCATATGGTGATATCTTAAAGTTGGCTGTATAATTTTCCTCGACGAAGATAGGGAAGGACGAGAACTTTAAGAATTCAGAACATTTGAGGAACTAGGCAAGTTACATAGGAGGCTTTCAAAGGGTGAAAGGCAAGAACCCATAGAAGTTGGATGGGGATGACGAGGGCGAGTGGTTTCTTTGTCTGTATGTTTTGGGTTTAAAGCAAAGTTAGAACCTTGGACAAATCCTACCCTTAGATCTTAGTCAACCAATGTAAGAAGCATAGTCCATTTCTGTTATGGAAGGTTAAAAGGTTCTATCTTTCCCTTCCCTTACATTTCCACATGCATTTTGGGGCATTTGAGTAATATAGTATGCATCTATACATTGTTCAAAGTAGCTGTGAATTAGGGTTTCAACGTGGAATCATTGGTGAGAGAAGAAATGGACCGACGGGGAAGCTTCATTAATTTAACTATTTTAGAATGCTTCTTTTATAATCGAGATGTTATAGGTGATTGAAGAACCTAAGAATTAAGTTCAGTTCACCTGTTCTTATTATTCTATTTATACCTGTTCTATGAACATCCATTCGTCTATTTTTTTTTATGTCTCATTTATTGAATGAATGTATGCTAATAGAACATAATAAAAACATAATAAAGAGAACAGGTGATCTGTCCCCTAATAATAACAATTCCTATGACATCTCTAATGTTGTTTTTAGAAAACAACTAGAGTCCTTTCAGGATATTTTTGTTTCAGTTAACAGGACACTGGAAAGACTCTGTGGTGTTGTTTTGTTTCTTAAGACGACGTACAATGATGGTAGGCAATTTGTTAGAAGGTCTGATCGACTCACAACAAAACAGTTGTAATAACGAATTGGTATCAACCACGTCTCCAAGATTGCTTAGATGGCCTTGTGCTTCTTTATAAGATGCATCACCCCTTTTTCGAAATATGAACTGGCCCCACCTAGCAGAAGCACTCAAGCACTCCTTTTATCGGTGGTCCAAGAGTCCCCAACAACAAAAGCGTCATAACAACATCCAAGGGTCAGCTTTGGATTCTTAAGTAGTTTTTAGGAGTCGTGAGGAGGAATGTCGACTACTACATAAGTCATTAGTGGCTAAGAGAAAGCGAGCAACACCTTGTATAGGTTAAAGCTATGAGGCTTACCTTATTATTAGAAAAAGTCACTATACGCTAAATTAGCTAGCTAACATCTTTTTTTTCAGCCAACTGTTATGTTAGTTGTAGAACACCTTTTCAGGAGCCAAGATACATCCCAATTTCATACACCTAAGTGAAGTAGCGCAAGATCTGCCTCTTGGCTTATGTGATATTGATTCAATTTGCTTCTCATATCGAAAAATTAGAAGAGATGTCAAGTGGCAATATATAGAAACAATGATTAGTAGATATTGGTACTATCACTGCATGGAAGGTAAAGGATTAGGGATTCAGTGGTGAAATATTAAGAGGTTGTGCAACATGAAGACATTAATAGCAATATGGGGGAGGTTCCCATTAGGAAATAACAGTTTTGCCTGACCCTACTTAAGCATGCATATTATGTTAGTGAAGATTTCATGTGAAGCCTTGGTGTAAATGAGAAAGTGTATCAATCTTTTTTTCTCCCTCTTACAAGATGTTAGTGACATATGTTACAATTTATGTAATTGGCTATAAAGGTTTTTTACATACCACTTCTCAATCCCCTGATCCTATGAAACCAAAGGTTCTTTTCATTAAAAGTCGAGGGCTCCTATGCTAAGTGCAAAAAGCCACTCATCCATATCGTTAATCAAGAATTCTTGGCATGCTATCAAAAAGTATCTCTCAATTCATTTTATTACACAATTCACTATGCTTCCTTATGCCTTGGCTTAAGCCTAGGATCTTGGTCATTCTTACTTTGTTGCTTATGTAATTAGATTAGAAATAGGCAATTGGCTTCCTCCTTTTTCGTCTTAATGCTTCTTTATGAGATGCATTGATCTGAATACATACTAAAATTATCTGTGTCACTTTCAACAATTGCATTGAGATCCAGCTTTATCCATCTTCTTTATCATTTTGGCATAAGAGATATGTTAAAGTTGTCACGCCTGAATTTTCGTTTATCTTTTAATTATTATTTAATCACATTGATTTATTTTTCTTATATAATATACTTTTATTATTTTTATTCTATAACTTAAATTTTAAAGTATTTTATAATTTTTAGTTTTTGTTAGAATTAGTTTAGTGAAAAGATATCTTGTGAATAATTGGTAAAAATTAGAGGATAAAATTGGTGGCATAGAATTTTAAAAGAAACTATTAAAAATAATTGATGTTAGTGAATAAATTACCGAAAATGTATTAGAGGTAAAATAAATTACCTTTATTAGAGAAAGTTATTTTGAGGTAAATAGTGGTGATAAAATATGTGAAAATATATTAGGAAAATAAAAATAAAAACTGGATGGATTATTAAAAACATGGCTTGAAATAAGTGAAAGAAGACTCATTAAGGGCATAATTGAAAATTTATACTTTGGTACATAGTTGACATTTTTAAATTTTTGGTCAATTAGGGTTTGAAGAGGGAAAAAAAACAAAAAAAGGTTTTTGTAAAAGGACGAACCTTTTAGGTGAAAGGGAGTGAGAGATATTCCAAGAGAAAAAAGAATGAAGAGGTTTAGAGGAAAAAAAAGACTTGATTTCAACAAAAAGATGAGTGGAATCACATCTCTTCCTAAACTCTCTTGAAACAGATATTTTGTAATGATTTTGAGTAAAATTTTGATAGGCATACTGATCTTTCATGGCTACTTATCATCATTATCATCATCACCCAGTTTGAAATCCCGCAATGAAGCAGGGTCTAGGGAGGTCTGATAGTACACAGCCTTATCCCTACATAATAGAGAGGTTGTTTCCGGTAGACCCACATACATATGTGACAATAAAAAGTGATGCAGATGAAAACTGAAATGTAAAGAGTGGAGGTAAATAAAATTAAATAGGTATATAAAGAAAAAGAATAAAATAAAACCAAATAAAATAGCTACAAATAATACAAATAATAAAGATACAAATACCAAATACTAATAATAAAATAATGATAATAAATAATAATAAAGATAAAACTGAAACTAATAAGAAACTCAATAAAAGGATAATAATAATAATAATAATACATACATACATACATACATACATACATACATACATAGTAATAATAATAAATGCGAAGGACGCCTCTATTGGTGAGGCATGCACCGTAATCGTAAAAATTGACCCTCGCTCAAAAGTGCTTGGTCCCAAAAGTGATTGGTAAGGTTTGATAATAACAGAAAAGGTTATTTAGAGATAGGAGTATTAGGAATCGTCAGGTTGGGGACGAGTCTCACAACTGACTTGTCTGCAGATTTGTGAGGATGCTCGAGGCAGTAAACTTTTCAGCAGACGTGTGATGATCCAGCGAGTTTAGACTTGTCAGGATGCTCGAGACAGTAAACTTTTTAGCAAATGTGTGATGTTCTAGTGAGTTTATGAATATCTATTGCAAAGAAATAACCATGCATCATCGTCTCCAACATGCGTCTTGTGCTTGGTTTGGGAGAAGAGAGCTCCACCCATCACGTATCAGCTTGGGTAATGTTCATGGCTGACGAGAAAACAGACGCATGCAGAAAGTATTCGACCCACCGGGATTTCACTATGCGGAACTAACAATAATACATACTAAAAACACATAATCACAGGCCTACATAACTAATAAAGGTAACTACCAATGATGGCTTGAACAGCCAACCGTTACCTCCATTGACTTTCGAGAGCCACACATGGCAATGACCCCTATCAACATACACACACACTATTCACCGAAAACTTAGATAAACGACAAGGTAGAAGTAATACACTTAGATACCTGAGAATGCTGCATCACCTTTGACGGCCGAAGAGCTGCAGCTTGCCCTACCCATCATCAACGAAGAAGTTGTAAAAAGGGATAGAGAAAACACTACCTGATAGCCACTATCATGTCCACCGTACCGGATTCATGCTTTGGAGAATCTCTCATGAAGCTCACTTTGTCGTTGTTAATGGATTAAATGCATCTTCTTTGATGGTGCTTACTACATCTATACATATAAAGAAAACAGATAATAGAGAACGAGTATGAAAGAATGGTGCGAACAAGGGAGTTTCTCCAAGAGGTAATGGGAATCGCTCCTTTTCCTTCCCTCTCAGCTTCCAGCTGTTGTTCTATACTCTTGATCTTCTCCTCCTCCTTTTCATGGCTACTTATATGTATTTTAAATGGTTGTAGAAGGTATGAGGAAATATGGTTTAATTTGTGAGATATTGGTTAATAAGAGTAGTTATATTGTTTTTTATATAAAAGAATGAGCTATTTTGCTCTAGTAATTTTAGAATCAGCAGTTGCAAATTTGACAAAGTGTAAAACATAAAAGTTTTAAATATACATGTTTAGTTTATTCTTATAAAAGCACAAGTGCCCAGATTTTACAAGTTACAAGATATGGTCAAATTTTAGAAATTGGATTGTCATCTAAGATTATACTTATGATTTGAGGTCTTAGAGAATTGATATGAAAAATGGTTAAAACATAAAAGTTGTAGGTTTATATGTTGTGTAATGTAATTGTTTGTAAAATTATTTAGCTAAATTCGTAATGGTTTGGGAGATATAATTGATTTACCATATGTTGTTCAAGCCATTATGGCATCATATGTATTTTGTTGATATGAGCTAATTTCGAGGACTATAAGAATTGAATTTGAGATGTTCAGCATGAAAATTGTATGTATATCTTTATGAATAATAAGTGTGTAAAATTGTTTAGTTTAGATATAAATGATTTTCAAGTTATGCTTGATAATTTATTGCTTTATAAGTAAATTTCGTGATTGTGGTGAGTTATTGTGAATGTCCTATAAAAAGTTTGAAATTTTATGACATGTGCCTTGAACTTATTGCTAGAGTGAATTTGTTTGCTTGAAGATGTGTAGTGAAGTAAGAAAATGAGCACCCTTTATGAAGATATGCTGGTAAATGGATTGATTGAATAAAAATGAATAAAAGACTTAAATGAAGTAACTTAGGCAATTTTTTTAAACAATGATCTAAGTGAGGTGGCTTAAGCAAAAGACCTAAGTGAGGTGACTTAGGCAACAAAATAGGGAACTTTAGGTTAAAGAGTTAATAGAAGTGAATAAAAACTTGATGAAAGGCATGCGTAAAGAAATGAAGCTACATGTTTACTTCATGCTTAACATATTGTTGCTTGTACAAAGAAATGGTAGCTTGTACAAATGCTTGATTCAAGAATAGATGTCTAGCTTATACCTTGATGTAAAATGTGACAATCAACCTCATTCCTTAAAGTTAACCCGAAATTGGGGGGTAAAGCTTTAACACATGATCATATTAAAGCATGAGGTCAATTGTCACATTTCATATCTTAGTTTAAACAAGACATTTATTCTTAAATCAAGCATCATCATAGTCATTAATGAACAAGTTTGTCAATCACCACAATCATCAACCACTTAATAAGATATCATTTCTTTGAATAAGTAACACCATATCAAGCATAAAATATACACGTAACTCCATTTCATTATGCATGCCTTAATCAAATTTTTATTCATTGCCAAAGTCACCTCATATAGCTCTTTTGTCTAAGTCACCTCACTTAGGTCTTTATTTAAGGAAATTTGCCTAAGTGACCTGTATTTATTTAGAGAAATTTGCTTAAGTTACCTCATTTAGGTCTTTTGTTCTTTTTTATTCAATCAATCCATTTATTATCATATTCATAGAGAGTACTCATTTTCTCACTTAACTATACATCTTCAAGCAAGCAAACAAAATTTCACTCTAACAATAAGTTTAAGACACATGTCATAAAATTTCAATATAACTTTTTCATAGGACATTGATAATGACTAACAACAATTACAAAACTTTACTCGTAAAGTAACAAATTCTCAACAAGCATACCAAATTCAATTCTTACAATCTCGAAATTAGCTCCCAACAACAGAGCACACATAATGTTATAACAACCTGCGTAGCCAATGGTAAATCAACTATATCTCCTAAACTATTACGAGTTTACCCAAATAATTACACATCTAAACCTACAACTTTTATGTTTTAACTAACTTTCATATCAGTTCTCTAGACCCTCAAATTGTAAGTAAAATTTTGGACTCAACTTCAGTCCTAATAGATAGACTGATTTTTGAAATTTGACCATATCTTCTAACTTGTTAAATCTAGACACTTGTCTTTTTATGGGAATAAACTAGACATATTTTTCTACAACTTTTATATTTTATACTTCACGTCTAAAACATAACAACTACACTTATTAACCTATATTTCATAAGGTAAACTATATTTACCAAAACCCTTTTACAATCATTTAGAACACATATAATCAATCATAAAAAATCAATATTCACATAAATTTTTAATCGGAATCATCACATAAAAATTAGTTCCCAAAGGGGTTTAGAAGGGGATGTAATTCCATTCACCTTTTCATTAGAAATCAAGTATTCTTCTTCCTCCAGACTTCTTCCTTTTTCTTTCTATTGGAAGATCTCCTTCTCTTTTATCTAAAAGTTTAGCCTTTTTGTTGCTGAAATCCTTCTTGTTTTTTTTTCTCTCTTCAAATCCTAGTAGAATAAACATTTAAAATTTTCAGTTATGTTTCAAAGTACGAAATTTCAACTGCGTCCTTGACAGGCCTTCTTCTATTTATTTTATTCCATGTCCTTATTTATCCATCCACTTTTTATTTTTATTTTTCTAATATATTTTCACATATTTATCACTAATAGAAACACTATTTACCTCAAAATAATTCTTCTCTAATAAATGTAATTTATTTCACCTCTAATGCATTTGTCTCTAATTTATTCACCGTTATCAATTATTTTTAATCTTTTCTTCAAAAATTCTAAATCATCCGTTTTATCCTCTAATTTTTACCAATTATTTACAAAATATCTCCTCAATGAACTATCAATATGCAAAATAATTTAAAATTCAAGTTCAAGAATAAAAATACACTATATGAAAAAATATAAACTAATAAAACTAAATAGATTTAATAGAGGATATTAAATTAAAATTCGTGCCGTGACAACTGTAATCTTACTTTGTGGGTCTTTCATTTTTCCTATTTTACTACCAAGTGCAAAAGATATTCCAATTTTTTTGAGGACTACACGATGAAGACCAACTTGTTTGACTTCCAATTTTCAGCATCTCGTGACAAGGAAGTGACAGTGAGGACATCTATACATGTAAATATTGTCAAGTGAACTAACCGGTTCTATACAGTACTTGGAATCCTCCGTTGAATTCCAAAGTTAAGTTACAGGCAGAGAACTCCTGCTAATTACTTCGTTCAAAGTTGTGCAGAACCCGAAACTTGAGAGTGTGCAAATGTAGATGATCCAGCACCCCACAGCCATAAAGAGCTGTTTGCATGAGAAGAGTGGAAAAAAGAACAGGAACATAGAATATAAAGAGGCAAAGAACAAAAGTAAGAACATTCAAATTCCATTAATGACTTAAAAATTAACTTGAAAGTAAGAACATACAAATTCCATTAATGACTTAAAAATTAAGATGAAACACTTCCACATAATAGTGGAACCTCAATAACTTAATAATATAAAAATGGAAAGTGGTACTCGAACAAGAATGCCCTATAAGATGACCGAATGAGAAATCTGCCTCTGTAGTAACCCCCGACTTGACTAGCCTGAAGCAGCGACCCAAATCTAAAATGGGGCTCAAGCTGGCTCTGATTCAAAAATCTCAATGCTCTTCAAACTACTGTAAGAAACCCTTTTAACATGTGACTTCACCTAAAAATTTAACATTCATTTAAGTTAAATCAAATTGGCCCTCTTCAAAAACCTGATTGTTCTACAATAAAAGGGCCATATGGATTCCACGAAATCCAGGTACTTCTCCACAAGCCACTCTTCCAACTCGTTAAACTTTTTCCTCGAGAACTCTTTGTAGTCTAAATTCTTAACTTTTATCACAGGTTGCAGCACATGAGCTCTCAAATCATCCTTTAACTTTCCCTGTTTCATGTATCTAGATGCCACCAAGCAGAAAGTAGGCAAATTCTTGATTACTTTAGCTGTCTGCCGAAAGGTGAAAACATAGAGCGCCCATAAACCCTGAAGCATCTTGATGTAGAGAGCAAAAATAAGAGGCCCTAATATCCACAAAGGAGTCAACTCCCTGGACACCTCGGCCCCATAAATCACATTGATTGCCAGATATAGAGGAATGCTGCAATTTACAACTTTAAGATTAGAAGCTAAGAAACAAAAGATGAGATGTGTAATAATAAAAAACAAAATATCAAAATTTGAATTAATAGCTGCTTTAATATTCTTTTCATGGAAAGACAAAACTTCATTAAGTCAACTCTGGAGACAAAGTAAAGGACTTGCTCACAAGTGACTCTATGGGGTATAAATCAACTAAAGCAAGCAAGAAAGTTGGCTACTGAGTTACAATCATTGGTACAGTCGCAAAATCAACACAAAAATCATTATTAACTCTGATTTAACAACCTCTGCTACAGCTCCAAGATCAGCTCAACAATCCCCTTATGCTTAAACACCTAACGAGCACTAATGCATCTCCTTTAATACAAACAGAACTCAAACCAATTGACTTTGCTAACCGCCTACAGCTTCAACAACTAAAGTGGGATGACAAACGGGGAACTGGGATAGATGCAGCCACAAGAAGATTACCTCTATGATCACAACACACTACTCCAAACCCGACTCTTTTATCTTTATAAGCACAAAGAGCCATCCACATTAATTAAAGGGGATGGCCAAAAGGGAAGTGGAATAGTTGACCATGTAATTTTAATCACGGAAAATGTTTCAAAACATTTAATACACCAAAAGTATGGCATGTTGCAGGAGAGTGCTCTGCTGCTTAGTTAATGAGACAGCTAAAATAAGTTCTGGAGTTATAAACTACACAGTAGTTAACCCGGCTACAAAATAAAAATCATTAGGTCTTTGCGGTATTTTAAAACTGCAAAGTAATGATCAGATTAATCTGTTGGTATGGTTTTTTGGGCCTGGAAGGAGCCAATTTTGGGATATACAACACTGTTTCACCCCACCCAAAAGAAAACTTGAATCCAAGACCTTTTCATCATGAAGGGGTGTCAATCAATGAGCCAGCCTGTCATCAATTGATTAGTCCTTTTGTATTAATGACAACAATCAGTTTCAACTGAACTACATCAATGTTAATTCTTATATGGCACGTCTCATTTGTAATGTCCTCTCTGAAGTGGAAAAGGTGCCACAAACATGCAGCAGTAATAATCAGTGTGCATGCATATAGTGAGAGAGAAGAGAGAAGCAAGGTAGAAACACTCATACTTACAAAGTTAGTAATGGTATCTTTATTGTCGCATCTAGACCCAAAAAGTTACACCATGCTTCCTTTAGAATTCCGTGCCTTTCTTTGTCTTGAACGTTGTTTTCAGGCTTCTGTAATTCTTCACTTGCTAGCTGTCCTTTCAAAAATCCATCCTCTTCTTGACATGGTGACTGTGTGCGCAACAAGTTCAACCATTTTCTAAACAATTTATGAATAGCAGGAGATCCCCTGAGTTCTTCTTCGGATGTATAGGGAACTGGAACACTATGAACTTTGGGAGATTCCATTACGGTCTCCCCATCATTTGTGGGCACATAAGAAAGTTCTACAGTTTTAGAAACTTTGGATCCATTTCTTCTCTTCCCTACATCATCATTTTGTGCACTCCCTTTAAAAGCCCAAACTTTCAAAAGGTTCACTCTTGATCCTTTTACATAAGCCCCTATACTGAGAAAAATAATTCGTTTCAATTTGTATACTTCACAATTCTAGTGGGAAAATTAAATTGAGTCCAATAGGCATGCATAGATTTTACTGATCTCTTCCAATAGAGCAAAACGAGTTCCTAATTTCCCATGAATACTGTTGAAAGTATATATGTTCACAACTATACAATGAGATCAGTAATCAGCATGAAATGCATAAAAAATTAGCCAGCTTATCATCATATTTTAATTCAGTCTATTGCAGCAGAAAATATGAGCAAAAACGAACCCTGCAATAAGCTAAGCAGGCATTCCTCACCTTAAATGAAGATTATGCTTAACTAATAAGCGTCTATCAGTTCTCCCAATTAGGCGAAGTGTTGTTAATTGTTGCTTCAATTTTATTCCTCTGCTCCAAGAAGATGGCCTCAGTGGAAATGTTGCATAAGAACCCTGAGAATAAATGCTAGGATTAGGCTAGCAATTTACCTATTTGAATATGTGATACAATAAACTTTCTAGAAGTGAAGAACAATTATAAAAAAAAAAATTATGCATGTCAAAATTTTATTATTTCAGGTCATCTAAAGGATTTTAAAATTTTCAACTTCAAAAATTTGGTGACATGTGGAGCTTAAGTCATCACCAAGCAGAGTTCAAGCTAAATGTGTGTTGCAAATAAGGTCAACCTAAATACTAATCTTCAACTATTGATAATAGTTAATAATTAACATAAAAAGAGTTATGAAGTGAAAAACAAATCAAATAACACTAGAGCATTGAATTGATCATTCTTCACTGCAGTTCATCTTGTTATCCAAACAAGAAAAACAATCATTTAAAAATTTAGGGGCTGACTGAAAATGATTAGGGAACTGTTAAATGGAGGAAAATTGGATCATAAGCGTCAATTTAAAGCCAAAATCTACATATTTCTTTAACTTCATGCAGTATACAGATGTGCAAATAGATTAACAGTCAAAATTTCCAATGCTACCTGCATTTGATGGGTCACTAGAGTCATCTTCTCCACTTTGACCACCCACTCATTTACTCAGCAGGTAAAATTCAACAAAAAGCTGCAAAATACGCATAGAGATCACTGTAACCAAAAACAGGCTTTCAGACAGAAGATACAAAAAAGCACACAATCTGCCCAAAGATTTTTGACGACTTAGTCCCTTGGCAATTGAGCGTTTCTTTCTTGGTTTCTAAGTTTAGATGGAAACGTCGAAGGTAAACTCCAAGGAATAAGGCAACTACCGTAAACATGCTTCATTTATGTAACACAAATACAGGCAAAAGAAAATTGAACAGAAAAAAGAAAGACCAATAAGACCAACAAAACCTGCAGCTTAACCTCTTACACGGAACTAATTAAGCCAAAATTTCAATACAATGCTCATCAGGAAAAACCAAAAACTTAAATTCCTTTTAATGTTGATCCTTTCCACCCATTTCCTCAGCAAAAAAATCGAGGGTAAACCTATAATAGTAAAACATCCCTAGAATTCACATAACCGTTTGTATCCCAAGAACCTTAAAGGTTTCATATTTCATCGTTAACCTTTGTCCCACGACATTTCTTGCTCACCAAACAGAGAGTCGAATTGCGAATACCCATAGGAGAAGATAAACAAAACCCTAACTATAAGCAAAACCCAAATTCAACTGCAAGGCAAAGTCCATAACTGCAGCTCAAAAATGGGGAAAGATAAAATTTCTACTAACCCATAAGCTTGAACTCACGAAATCTCCAAAAAACCCCAATCTTTGTCTGGGTGTGAGTGATTGATAACAGAAAGAACAAGAAATTTTTATGTTTCCGGTATCAAATATCAAATTTGGTTACCGTAAAACTCAGGGGAAGAAGAAGAGAAGGAACAATACAATTGGGGATTTATTTTCTTTTCTTTTCGTTTTCTCGTTATGAATATGATATAATAATAAAAATATTAATTATTATAAAATAAAGGGTTGGTGTAAATGTAATTAACTCAGAAAATCAACTAGTTTATTAAAAAAATAAAGAGGGTGGCTAACTAACTTCTTCCCAAACTCTGTCGAGACAGGAGTCAAAACAGGTGTGCTGGAGTGGCCTCTTGCTGCTTTTGTTTCTCGATGAGTAAGCTCGTCAATTAGTTTCAAATGGCACACCGACTTATTTAATACTAATATAAATTTTTCAAGTAAATATAATTTTTTTAATTATTAAATCCTTCTCTAAAATATAATTTGCTAATTCAAATATTTATTCTGATATAACTATAGAAAAGACAAATTTAAATTGCACATTTTAATTAAAAGTGTTTTAAACTTAAATTTTAAGTTTAATAAATAAATCATAAAAATTTAAAAACTTAGCCATGGTTTGGATTGAAGGAAAGCAACAGAAAAAAAAGGAAGAGAATTGAACTTTTCTTGGTTTCTACCGTTTATACAAAAATAAACAAAAGGAAAGTAAGAGAATGGAGAGAAAATTGAGGAAAATTTGGGCCAAATATATTTTCCTTCAAATTAGTAAAAAAGGAGGAGAAATTTAAGACAAGAGAATCTCAATATATGTAAATTAATAGAAAATCCCTTCAATTTCCTCCTTTAATAAATTAGAAAAATAAACAGAAAAAAGAAATCTTATTTCTCTTCTACTCTTTTCCCCTCAATATTTCCTTTCATTTCCTTTGTGCAAGGAAGGCTCCAAACAAGTTGTTAGTGATTGAGCTTGTGGGTTTAGTTTCTAGTTTTGGGTTGCATTGGTTTTGGGTGAATCAACTAGAGGATAAAGTTGAGAAGCCTCATCTCACCACCAAAGGAAGGCAGTTCTTACACTAACGACTACTTTCGCT
Organism: Erythroxylum alaternifolium; assembly: GCA_027478495.1. Taxonomy (NCBI): domain Eukaryota; kingdom Viridiplantae; phylum Streptophyta; class Magnoliopsida; order Malpighiales; family Erythroxylaceae; genus Erythroxylum; species Erythroxylum alaternifolium. Next base: position 44,069,959 of record JANIIA010000008.1, read on the forward strand.
AGAGGATACGCTTGCCAATGTCGATTATCGCCACTAACAAGGGCTCAATTCACCTAAGGAGAAGAATCGCCAGCAGGCAAGGGAGGCAATGAAAATCAGAGAAGGTGGCAAATTATGAAGTAACAAATAAGAGTAAAAGCAGGAGGGCGACGGGCCAGGACAAAGAAAACCCTAGCTTATATAAAAACGAGAAGGGAAACCAACATCTAATGGTTAGACAGTCCCTTAATATTCCTTTTTTTTCTCCTTTAGTTTTTATTAAATTAGTTTAACTTCCTAATAAATGTAGAAAAGTTATTTTCAAATATTTGAACACTTGTTTTTAAAAGGATTAACTTTATTAGGATTACTTATGAAATTTAGTTTAATTTTTAAGAGTTGAACTATTAAATTAAATTAGTTATCAAATCAATAATTATAATCAAGCAAAGGTTTTAAAAGGATTTTCTTTCATAATTAAATTATTTTAGATAAATTAATATAAACAACAAAATTTCAGTAAAAATTTTACTAAATTGGGGAATCTAAAAAGGTCCAAAAATATGTTGCCTTACCCCTCCTAACTAGTAGATAAGTTATTTCCAATATATCTGAGGAAAAAGTTTTTAAAATAGTTGAAAAAATAATAACCAAATACATAAATAAATAACTGCATAAATGAAAAAAATAAAAATCAAAAGTAAAAAATAAAAATAAAAATAGAGATAAAAATAAAAATAAAGATAAAAGTAAATAAATAAGTAAACAGATAAGAAAAATAAGTAAATAAAATGAACAAATAATTAAAAATATAAAATAAATAAATAAAAGAACTAAAAGAACAAGTGCTACAAATAAAAGAATTTAAGCTAATTAAAAGACACAAGAATGGAAGAAAAAGGTTCAAAAGGCTTATAAAAATAGAAGGACCTTTCTATATAAGGTCATCGTTTCGTATCCTAGTTCGCTAAGGTTTTTTATTAAGGTCCAAATCTTCATTATGTTTCTGTAGGGCCATATCATTCATAATTACCTCCTCCTAATTCTTCTTAGGTCTTTCTTTTCTTTTCTTATAATCGCTAAGTATAATCTTCTCGCATATTCTCACTGATGTCTAGTTTGGAGAACTTTTATGTTCTTATCACTCCATTATTGAGTTAAGCAACCTAGCATAAAAAGGCCTTTTAAATTCTTTAATTTTTGCATTGAAAAAGAGGGCTTTGTGAAGTGGTAAGAGAGGTATAAGATGAGGAAGTAATGGGTTGCAAGGCATGACAACTTATGTGGAAACTACAATGTGTTAAGGAGATAATCAAAGGTGTTATAAAGGGTATTGACACGACTCAAAATTTACAAAAGGCCCTCATAACCAATCTCATAGAATTAAGGAAGTAAAGAGAATGGTGAAATACAGAGATGGATTAATGGGGGTGATTTCAATAAAAAGTTATTTCACTCCTCAATCTTGGGCCAAAGGAATATAAATAAGAATACTTGCATATTAAACGAGGAGGGAAGACTATGTCATAGTAAAGGGGAAATTGAAGAAATTGCAGTTAGAATTACTAAAAACTATAAGGTATAAGTGAGGAGGTAGAATGCAAATTAAATGATATTGAACCTTTTGTAATTGACTGTTTAAGCCAGGAAACAAAGAATAATTTATTAGGTTAATAATGAGGTAGGAAATTAAAGAGGTTATATTTAACTTGAAATCGAACAAGTCTCTTAGGTTAGATAGTTTTAATGCTCACTTTTTCTGATGAAATTAGGCTATTAATAATGGGTTAAACACAAAAATGGTAAATGAATTCTTTTCCAGAACTAAAATGATAAAAGAGATGAACAAAACATTTATTAGCCTTATTCCAAAGAAGTCAAACCCGAGTACTATGAATGACCATCAGTCGATCTCTTATTGTAACATGATATACAAAGTCATCTTAAAGTTGATGGCTCGGAGGTTCAAAGAGTCCCTTATATAACATAAGGGCTTTCATTATAGGCAAAAGTATCAAAGATAAAATACTAATGATTCAAGAGTTATTAAAGGATTATGAAACCAAAAGACCCATTAGAAGTTGTGGTTAAAGGTTGACCTTTATAAGGCTTTTGATACTGTAGAAACTAAAAACTGAATAGAGGTATTTCTTGTTGCCCTATCTGTTAATACATAGGTGCAAGTATTTATAGGAGTACCAAGAGCTATTCTAGGAAACTAAAAAATGTACATAATATTCTAATTGATCTAATTTAGTTAAATTTTATGAGTCATTAATACCTAGGAAATATTCAAGTGGATATCTCCCAACACTCCCCCCAAAGTTGGCTTGTGGATGTCTTCTATAGCTAGCTTGGTAACCAGAACACTAAACTATCTCTTGCATAACCCCTTTGTAAGAATATCAGCTACCTGTTGTGAGGTTGGTATGTAAGAAACACAAATTAATCCTTTTTCAATCTTCTCCTTAATGAAGTGCTTGTCAACATCAACATGTTTTGTTATATCATGAAGAATCGGATTGTAGGGAATTGAAATTGCAGCCTTGTTATCATAATACACCTTCATAAGAACTGAAATGGGAATTTCCAATTCCTTCAGTACCCTTTTAATCCATAAAACTTCATAAATTCTATGTGCCATTGATCGGAACTCAGCTTCGACGTTGCTCCTTGCAACAACACTTTGTTTTCTACTCTGCCAAGTTACCACTAACAAATGTGCAATAACCTGAAATTGATCTTTTATTAGTTGCACTCCCTACCCAATCAGTGTCGGTATAGACTTCGACTTGAAGATTGTTTTGCTTACGAAATATCAAACTTGCCAGAGAGTTCCTTTTAGACACCGTAGTATCTTATATATAGCATCAAAATGTTCTTGGCTTCGTTAATACATAAATTGACTTATTAAGCTCACGACAAAAGCTATATCAAATCTGATGTATGACAGATATATTAATCTCCTAACTAGCCACTAATATCTCTCCTTATTAATGACATTTTTAGGTTAAGCGGGGCTAAGATTTGCACCTGTTTCAACAGGCGCATTAGGTGCCTTGCAGCCTATTAATCCATTTCCTTCAATAGATCTAGAATATATTTCCTCTGATTCACAAATATAACATCTTTTGATCTAGCAAACTCCATCCCAAGGAAGTATTTGATGCATCCAAGGTCTTTAATTTCAAATTCTTTGGTTAATCACTTCTTCAACTCTGCTATTTTAGGTACATCATCTCAAGTTAGAATGATATCATCCCCGTAAGCAATAAGGATAGATAGTTTACCTACCTTAGACAGCTTGTAGAATAGTGTATGACCGACTTGACTCTGACAGTATCTGTAGCTCTTCACAACCCTTCCAAATCTACCAAACTATGCTCTAGGAGACTATTTTATGCCATATAATGACTTCTTTAGCTTGCACAACTTATTCCTCCTATAGGTATCCTCAAATCCCTAAGGCAAGCTCATAAAGACTTCTTCTTTTAAGTTTACATTAAGAAATGCATTTTTTATATCTATTTGATGTGAAGTCCACTCAAAATTTACAACCAACGATAATAACACCCGAATAGTATTTACCTTTAGGAGCAAACATCTCTTGGTAGTCAATACCATAGCTTTGAGTGAACCCCTTAGCAACCATTCTTACCTTTAGCCTTCCCACACTACCATTAGCCTTGAATTTAATAGTGAATAGCCACTTACACCCTGCCAACTTTTTACCTCTAGGGGAATAAACAGGTTCCCAAGTTCCAAGTGCATTTACCTCTTCCATAATAGTTGATCTCCAATCCAGATCTTGAAGTGCTTCCTGAATGTTCCTTGGTATAAACAATTTAGTTATTTTAGAGATAAAGAAGTTGCATTTTTGTGATAGTTTTCCATAAGATAGGCACTTTGATATGAGATGGTTGGTACAAGCTCACTTCCTTTCCTAAGTGTTTTGGGTAGGTAATTATCAGCAAAGAAATCAATAGAAACATTACTGGTAATTTGTGGGTCAGTAGGTATAGATTGATCATTACTAGGCACAACAAGGGGTAAAGTAGCGAAAGAGTTACCTAAATTAGAGTTGTTCCTAGGTTCATTCTCCAAAGGGGTTCGAGAGGTCGTGCAGTGTTGAGGTAGTTGCTCTGTACTTATTAATTGAGTCTTTCTCTTAGTATAAAGACGAAGCTCAGTATTTCATTCCTTGGGAATGGGTGGTAGTATTTCTCTCCCTATGGTTGAACTAGGATTTCTTGGCATGGACAGGCTAGGAATAGTTTATTTGCCTTCATTATCAGAGATTATATTATGATCAACAATGACTGTAAGTAGGGAGTTGGGAGTAACAGTAACATCCCAAAAATTTTGTGCTTCTCCCCTGAAGGAAAATTTTTTGATGTTCTAGGAATGTGACATCCATAAATACAACATTTTTTTGCGTGGAAGGGTTGTAATACTTATAACCCCCTTGACTAGGAGCATACTTGATAAATACATAATTTTCAGCTTTAGGATCTAGTTTGGAGTTTCCCCTAGTTGGGGTATGAATATACATAGTACACCTAAAAACCTTAAGGGAAAAAGTAGAATAAAGTTGATCTTTAGGAAAACATTGTTTAAACACATCTAAGGGTATAGCAAAACACAGCTGGGCATTCGATTGATAAAGTATGATTTAGTCAAAACAACCTCACCCCAAAGGTATTTTGGCACATTTATAAAAAACATATTGGCCTGAGATACTTCCAATAAATGTTTATTTTTCCTCTAGGCAATGTCATTTTGTTGAAGGGTGTTAACACAAGTTGATTGGTGAACAATGTCTTTAAGCTTAAGAAACTTTCCAAGGACTTCATTAAAATACTTGGTACCATTGTCAGCATAAAGTATACCAATGTGTTTATGAAATTGAGTTCCAATCATGGTATAAAAGTTTTCAAAATTTTGAGCAACTTTAAATTTTTCATGCATCAAATCGAATCAAGATAATCGAGTATGATTATCGATAAAAGTTACAAACCATTTTTTTCCAGAAAGGGTTTTAACATGAGATGGACCCTAAACATCGCTATGAATTAGGTAAAACAACTTAAAGGGTTGATATGGTTTTGTAGGGTAAATAGTCTAATGACTTTTGAATAAAATGCAATGCTCACAATAAAATTTTGAGCAATCCATAGATTTAAATAAATGAAGCAATAGTATTTTGAGATATGAGAAACTAGGATGTACTAATATTATGCCAAAGCAAAATCTATTCTTTAGTAGGAGTAGAACAAATACTACTTAAGTCACGAGCTTCTTTATTCTTCAAGTTGTCACCAATGAAAGTAGTAGAGACCATCTATCAACTTAGTACTACCAATCATCTTCCTAGAAGTCTGTTCCTAAAAAACTTAATACGAATAAAAAAACGTAATGTTGTAGGCATAGGCTAGTTTGCTCACAGATAGTAGATTACAAACTAGTTTAGGAACATGAAGAACATACTTAAGGCAGATATTAAAAGACAGAGTAATCAAACCTTTTCTAGCTATAAGAGAAAATGACCCTTCTTCTATACGATTTTTTCATGGCCAGAACAAGGGTTATATGTATGAAATAAATTAAAAGAAAATAAATTAAAAGAATTGGTAGTATGGTCAGATGCTCCTGAATCAGTGATCCAAGGAGTGGAATTGTATGGAAAGGAACATGACAAGGCATTAATATCACTACTTGTTTGTGCAACAAAGGAATTAAGAGCACTTGAGGACTTAGATTTGGGTTTCAACTGCGTTAGGATGTGGTTAATATGCTCCTGAGTGAATGGTCCCGAATCAACCTCATGGGCTGACGGAGTTTTATTAAATTTTCCTTCATGTGATCCCTTCCAATTTTATATGAAGTTTTCAAGATGTTTCACGGGTATGACGAGCTTTATTGTAGTAGTCACACCAAACTCGTGCCTTCTACTTAATCTTCTTGGCACAACCGATAGCATTCCCAGTAATCAATGCTGAGTTTTCAATAGTAGGTGTAGGATTTCACTTGCCAAGCATCACAAGCTGTCTAGTCTCTTCACGGCGAACTTCTACGAAGACTTGCCCAATGGATGGAAGTGGTTGTCTCCTAATAATCCTGCCTCTAATCTTATCAAACTCAACATTAAGGTCAATCAAGAACTTAAAGATTGGGTTATCCTCTACTATTTTTCAATAATGATTACAGTCATCAAGGGATTTCCATTCATAGTCATTAAACAAATATAAGTCTTGCCACAAACATTTTATAAAATTAAAGTACTTAGTAACATTGTCCTCACCTTGGCAAATCTCACTCAATTTCAGAGTCAGTTCGTACACACAGAACTGGTTTCCCAAATCAGAATAAATTTAATTAATATTATGCTACAACTCCTTAGCTGTATGGTAACACATGTAGTTGGAGTTGATATCCTCCTCCATAAAATTCACCAACCACATCACAATCATAGAGTTTTCAGCATCCCATATTCTATTTGCAGGATCATCAGCAACATGTTCCATCTTGTCATCAGTTAGATATCCAATCCTGCCTATACTACGGATATACATTCTAACTGATTGGGACCAGCGAAGAAAAGTCTCTCCATTCAATCATATAGTAGTGATTTGAATGGAATGAGAATATGAGGTAGGATTATGAGGTGGACGTGTTTGAATGGGTTGGTTGGAGGATTTAGAGATGTCAGACATGGTTGACATAGATGGGTAGGATTAGAGAAAGTAGGTGGTAGCTAGGGTTTAGGTCTTTTCAGGTATGCTCTGATACCATGTAGAAACTACAAGCTAAATAGAGGTATTTCTTATTGTCCCTGTCTGTCAATACATAGGTACAAGTATTTATAAGAGTACAAAGAGCTTTTAGGAAACTAATAGTTGTACATAATATTCTAATTGATCTAATTTAACTAACTTTTAGGAGTCATTAACACTTAAGAAATATCCGGGTGGATAGCTCCCAACATATACTATTCAGTAGAGCTTCATACTTAAGAGTTTATAATCCCTAAAATTGATAGAATGGATACATTCTTGTATAACCTTGGCTTCCTTTAATATTCTAATTAATGTGTGCCCTGCCTGGTTAATCAAATCAACTAAAGGAATTAGGCAGGGGGGTAATCTTTCCTCCTACCTATTCACTTTAGCTATTGAGGTCCTATCTAGAGTTATCCAACTGAAGACAAAAAATGACATAAGATTCATATACCATCAAAAATGTAAGGAGATGAAAATCACTCATTTGGCTTTCACGAATGATTTAATTTTACTTATTCGAGTGGATCCCTACTTACTGAAGATTCTTATGGACAGTTTAGAGGTCCTCTCAAATATGTTGCGATTGAAGATGAACTATTAGAAGAGCAAAATTTATATATCAGGGGATGTTCTTAATAGGAATGAACTGAGCTCAATAGCAGGGTTGGAGATTAACGACACGCCTTTTAATTTTTTGGGAGGCCTAATATGTAACACCCCATTCCCGCTGAACCCGAACCCGATATCGACAGTGATACCCGAGTCCGTGCCCCGCGAGGGTGGCGTGTCACATCACTTA
>JANIIA010000008.1:44077615-44096870 GCA_027478495.1 Erythroxylum alaternifolium
ATACCGGGAATAAGTCATGAATGCATGTACCAATATTTTCATGCACAATAATTCACATTTTCACAATTGCATGAGCAGGGTATATGTCTGTCCTAACTTCACTAATTGGTCTTCTCGTAGACTCGTTTCCCTGATCCGACCCGTTAAGTGGGACCGGGATGTTACATAATATCTTCCAGAAACAAAGATATGAAGAATTCTTTCCCCATCTAGAAATGTTTAAAAATAGAATTAGCAATTGACATAAAATAGTTTTTATCTTATACTGGGAGGTTGCAGCTCATTTCTTTAGTCTTGAGGAATTTGCACAACCATTGGAGTTCTCATATTTTCTTACCTATAAGGCTTAATAGGGAGATTGAAAATGCATTAGAAACTTCTTATGACCTAGTAAAGCAAAAAACTCCAAAAGAGCTAAAGTAAAATGGAAAACATTATGTCTTAACAAAAAGGAATGTGGGATAGAATTAGCCTCAATTCAGATGATTCAAACAATTTTGATAGCTAAAAAGATTTATAGAATTTGTAGTGTTAAGGAAGCCTTTTGGTCCAAATGGGTAAATGAATGTTATTTAAAGGATACCTCATTTTGGCAGATAAAGATAGGAAGGGAACATTCTTAAAGCTTGATTCAGAAGGAAAAAGGAAATTATCTGTCCTCTTATTAAATATCGAGTGGAAAAAGGGGACTTTGCCTAGCTTTGGTATGATAATTGAATTAATGGTAGCCCTATTGAGATAAGGGAGGAATTAAATTAGCTAAGACATATATTTCCTTTTAACTCCAAAGTTAAATTAGTTTTACATAGGTGGAGGGGTGCAAGAAGGTTGGCTCAATTCTTTCCTAATTATTCACCTAAAACAAATAAATAAGAAAAAGTGTTATGGAACTCCTTTTGCATGGAAATCTTCAAGCTTACATCTCTTAGGTTATATTTGCTTGGATGTAAAGTTCTTAATGGAATGGATGTAAATAGATGGAATATTAAAAAATTGTTGTTTGGGAGGGATGGAAGGATTCATAATATATTATAGTGAAATGTTGTTTAGAAGAAAGGTTTATAATATAGTATAGTGAAATGTTGTTTATGATTTTATATTTCATCCTAAACTCAAATTAGAAATTACTTATTTTTACTGTTTAGGATGAAATAAAATATAATGTGAAACCCTTCCCTTCTATCCTATTTCATTTCTTTCTATTATAAACCCTCATATCAAACGATGAAATAACATTTCATTTCATTAACAACCACCCGACTAAACATACCCTTAAAGTGAAATGGTACAAGATTTCTTTATATTATAAACCTTCATCTCAAACGATAGAATAATATTACATTACATTCTATTTCATTAACAATTACCCAACTAAACATACCCTTAAAGTGAAATGGTACAAGGTGGCGAGAGAAAACCTTAATTCCTAACACCCCATTTGTAAATTGTTGATAGTTAAACAGAGATTAATGACCAAGGATAGGTGTTTCGGCCTAACAGACCTTTTCTGCCTATTATGTAGGTCAACTCCTAAAACTATTTCTCATCTTTTCTTCCAATATAACTTTTCAGTGACACCACAGGTCTAGAATACAACAATTGTGGAATGTGTTTTGTATGGTTAATGACTGGATGGATATTCTAGATTGAATAAGTGAAACGATTGGTAAGTTGAGAAATAATGGAGTCATCCTTAAAATGGCTTTTAACTGCTGTATCTGCTCATTATGGAGGGAAAGAAATCACAAAAGTAACAAAGGGACAGCATAAGCAAGTACACATCCGTCCATAACAAGATTTGTTGGACTAGAGAAATTCTAAAGGTGCATAAAGTATGTGAAGGAGCTAGCGCAGGAATGAAATCTAGGTGAAATTTATAAACTAGAGTCCCTTTTTTTGAATGTCTGTAAAATAAGGATATTGCACTTTCTAATGTTTTATGACAATTTGTAGATTTGAGATTGTTTGGTTAATTAGTTAAACTTTGTTAGAGGTGAGAGTTGAATTGTAATATTGTAATCTTGTTAAGGTTTATCTTAATAAATGAAATTATTATTATTTTTAAAAAAGAATATAATACTCGTACTTAAACTAGACGTCAATAGAAGAACGGTATTAACTAAAAGGTACAACCAGGTGCATGATTGAAGATAAAAACAACGTATGTGTTGAAAGTGCAATAGCGCTATGAATCCTTAATAGCAATAATGAGCAGACACATCATATAGTCATATAAGATGATTCATGGAACTGTGGTATGTATAGGGAGATAGCCCACTTAAAGATTGGTACATATATTCCTAGGCATGGCCAAGCTTTTGGCTTTTATGTTAAAGAAACATTAATCTGACAGAAGGGAAATCGGAAAATAGGCAATAGCTCAGGCCATCTTTGATGGCAGCATAATGGTCATGAAGTTTTACCATTAAGATGGTCAATATCAATGTGCTGACGACCTTCTTTCATCCACGAGTGTTTTCCAAAAGGCCATAAGAGACGACTCTGATCCTCAGGAACCTGTTGTCTGTTTTTTTAAATCCTATTGTGAATGTGTCAAAATCTTTATGCCCTTTGTTTGGAAGCATTCGAGGAGAATGTGAATATACGCACATCTAAGCCTCTAAATCCATACCTTGGATTAAGATGCTAAGAAAACTCGCCATGGGACAAAGAAAAAGTTGATGACATCTTAAAGTTTCCACCTGAGAATAACGAATCTCATAAAAAAATTTGCAGACAAGATTTTTATAACTCAGATCAGTTGAAACATAAATGCTAAGCCTCAGTACTCGCTATGTTACTCAATCGAGTGTACGACTTGGCATACATCATGAGTTGAAGTAACGAACGATGTTGACAGAACTTACAGTAAAGAAATATGAAGGTATCAGATTAGAGAAAAATGAAAAAGAAACAGGTAACTGCAGGTTTTAAACAGCAGGGTTTGAGGCATGGAACTTTGAGACTAGTTGTCTGATAGTTTTACATCTTCATCAGAATAAGCCTACCACAATCTTATGCCTTGGACGATCAATTCTTTTGAGTTCCACTCTAGCCACTACGGGGTCAAACAGAACATGTCCCAGCTCAGAGTTGAAAAGAAGTGCGCTATTTTACCACAAATGTAACTATAATTGTAAATCAATCAGTAATTCCTCCCATAGAGGGGAAAACCTTCATGAGGAATCTTGAGAGTGACCCAATGCAGATGACACCAAGGATTGGAATGACATTCAAGAGCAAGATTGCATTAACAAATCTCTTCCGCGAAGATGATATCAAAGATGGATTGCGCTTCCTCCTTGGGGATGTTAGGTTGATCAACCAAGAGTTGGTGGAGTGCACTTAGATCACTGGAGTTGGGTCTCAATGCAAGTGTTGAAAGTGCAGAAGATAGTGATGATTTTAGTAGATACTCGGAGCGATGCATCTCGTAAAGAAGCATAAGGCCATCCAAACAATCTTGCAGACATGGTTTGATACCAACTCGTTGTTGCAACTGTTTTGTCGTGAGTTGATCGGACCCTCCCCTAGCAAATTGTCTACCATCATTATACATCCTCTCAAGAAACAAAACAACTCCATGGAGTCCTTCCAGTGTCCTGTTAATGGAAACAAGAATAGCCTGCAAGGACTCCAGTTGCTTTCTCAAAACAGCATCTCTAATGTCACAGGAATCATAATTCTTTGGATTTTGAATCGCCTGTAACCTCTCAATTATAGAAGAAGCATTCTGAAAGAGTGAAATTAATCGAGATTGAAGTTGCGCCCATCGGTCCATTTCTTCTCTCACCTTCCTGAATCTTTGTTGATATTTCTTCACCAATGATTCCATTCTCAAACCCTAATTCACATAAGAAAGTTCTATAGTTTTAGAAACTTTTGGATCCGTTTCTTCTCTTTCTACTTCATCATTTTGTGCATTCCCTTTAAAAGCCCACACTTTCAAAAGCTTCACTCTGGATCCGTGAACTTCAGCCCTACACTGAGAAAAATAATTCGATTCAATTTGTATACTTCATAATTATATTGGGAAAAATGAATTGATTCCAATTGGCATGCAGAGACTTTAGTGTTCCTAATTTTCCATGAATATTGTTGGGAGTCTATATGTTCACAATTATAAAGTGAGATCGGTCATCAGCATGAAATGAATTAAAAATTAACCAGCTTATCCTCACAGTTTAATTCAGTCACTGAACAGAAAATATGAGCGCAAATGAACTTCCAAAACTAAGGGAGATATACAGCAATAAGCTAAGCAGGCATTCCTCACCTTAAATGAAGATTATGCTTAACCAACAAATGTCTATCAGTGCTCCCAATCACACGAAGTGTTGTTAAATGTTGCTTCAATTTTATTCCTCTGCTCCATGAAGATGGCCTCAATTGAAATGTTGATAAGAACCATGAGAATAAATGCTAGGATTAGGCTAACAATTTACCTATTTGAATATATGATACAATAAAATTTCCAGAAGTGAAGAAGGTAATTCAAAAAAAAGTATGTAAGTAGATCAAAATTTGAAAATTTCAGACCATCTATAGCATTTTAAAAACTTCAACTTCAAAATTTTGGTGACCTGTGGAGCTTAAGTCATCATCAAGCAGAGCTCAAGCTAAATGTGTGTTGCAAATAAGGTCAACCAAAATACTAATCTTCAGCTATTGACAATTTATAATTAACATGAAAAAAGTTATGAAGACATAACAAATACAATGCCATTAGAGCATCGAATTGATCAGTCTTCACTACTGCTCATCTTGTTATACAAAATGTCACCACACAAGAAAAAACAATCATTTAAACAATGCAGGGGCTGACTGAAAATGATTAGGGAACTGTTAAATGGATTGGATTAAGAGCATCAATTTAAGGTTAAAACCTACATATTTCTTTAACTTTAAGCAGTATACAGTATGTGCATATAGATTAACAGTCAAAATTTCCAATCCTACCTGCATTTGATGAGTCACTAACGTCATCTTCTCCACTTTGACCACCTACTCATTTACTCAGCAGGTAAAATTCAAAAAAAAGCTGCATAACACACATGGAGATCATTATAACCAGAAACAAGTTTTCAGACAGAAGATAAAGATATATGATGAATAATGGCCACAAAAAGGCACACAATCACCCTACGAGAACTTAGTCCCTTAGCAATTAAACGTGAAATTGCAAAAACAACTCAATAATGTCTTTCTTGGTTTCTAAGTTTACATGGAAACGTCGAAGGTAAGCTCCAAGGAATAAGGCAACTACCGTAAACACGCTTCATTTAATGTATCATAAATACAGGCAAAAGAAAATTGATCGGAAAAGAAAGGCCAAAAAGACTAACAGAAAAATGCACCTTAATCTCTTACATTGAACTAATTAAGCTAAATTTTCAATACAATCCTCATCATGAAAAATCAAAAACTTAAATTCCTTTTAATGTTGACGCTTTCCGCCCATTTCCTCAGCAACCAAATCGAGGGTAAACCTACAATAGCAAAACATCCCCAGAATTCACATAACCGTTTTATTCGAAGAACCTTAAAGGTTTCACTTTTCGTCGTCAAACTTTCTCCCACGACATTTCTCGCTCACCAAACAGAGAGTCGAATTTCAAATACCCAGGAGAAGACAAACAAAACCCTAACTATAAGCAAAACCCAAATTCAAGTGCAAGGCAAATTCGATAACTGTAGCTCAAAATGGGGAAAAGAAAAAATTTCTTCTAACCTATAAGCTTGAACTCATGGAATCTCCAAAAGAACCCGATCTTTGTCTGGATATGAGTGATTGCTAACAGAAAGAACAAGAAATCCCTTTTATGTTTCCGGAATCAAATTTGGTGACCATCCATAAAATGGATAGATAAATAGATAAAACTCAGAAGAGGGAGAAGGAAGGAGACAAATAAAGGAACGACAATATAATTGGGTATTCTGTTGCAAAAAAATAGGTTAAGCTTGTGAAGAAACAGAAGACGAGGCCTCAACATGACAGGAAACGGCGTCGGAAGAACAATTCACAACGGATGGAATTTTAAAACTGGCCAAACGAACTAATCTGGAATAAGAACGCGTATTGTATTTGTATATCCGATAAGGGCATCTCCAACTAATTCATTCCACCTTACAACTCTATTTTTCTCACCAAAAAATAATATTCTCAATATATCATTTTTTATTTTTATTTTTATTATTAAAATTACTTTATAAAATTAACCCAAATTTATTTTTATGTACATTTTTATTCACAATATTATTATTGTTATATTTTTATGTTAATAAATAATAAAATTTTAATTAAACTATAATTTGTTATTTGATAATACTAAATAAAATAATATATGAGAAATATTGCACTATTTCATATTATTTATAATTACGTAATATCAAACATCAAAATTTATTAAATTTTATAAATCAAAAATATTTTGACATTAAAAAAATGGCAAAGAACATTCATTACATCAAAAAAATTAAAAAATAATATCACCACTGAAAATAGACATAGCATAATCCACTAACCTCTGAATTAGTATATTGTTCTCATAAATATTCTATTAATGCATTCCTTAACATTTTATGTTACTCGGCTATTAATACCAATGTATTTGTGGTTTACTTATTTGATGTTTTCTAACAAATATTTTTAAATTATTTATTTAAAATATTTATTCATAAGTGAATAATTATAAAGTTATAAACATATAATGAAAATATTTATAAACATGAGAATAAACCTTAAAATTATTATAAAATTATAATTACTTAATAAACATATAATGAAAATATTGGAATATTGTTCAAATAACACAATAAAGAACTAAAGAATTAAAAAAGAAAGAAAAAAGGAAGAAAGAAAAGGTTGAAAGAGGAACAAAAAGAGCTGAAATTGTTTTTAAAAAAAGAAAAACATGTTCCTCCATTTTAGTGTTTTCCTCTATTTTGGAGATGTGTTGGAGTTGGTCTAACTCTGTTATCATTTATGCAGCCATTGTAATGACAGAGCACATCATGTAAAAACCATTAAGCAATACAAATCCTCTTCTTCTTTGTTCACGTGATTTTTTGTTCGTTACTAAAATATCACAAGAGTTGGTATCAGAGCAGATGGTCTTCAGAGGTGGCAAACAAAAAATGGCAGAAGGTACGAGAGGTTCGAAAGTATGTCGTTTAGATGAAGGAATGAAAAGTTTGTTGGAAGAGCAGATACGTAATGAGAAGGAAATCAACGATATGAAATCTATGTTCCAATAGCTCATGCAGAAAATGAGCAAGGAAAATGTTGAAGCAATACCTAGACATATCGAAGAAACGGACAACTACACCATTTCCACTCGATTCAGTAAGCTGGATTTCCCAACTGTCGAGAAACGGAGATGAGAAGTTGGATATATCATTGTGCACAATTTTTTATTATCCATTGTACTCCAGATGACTTAAAAGTCAGGGTAGCATCGTTACACATGGAAGAAATGGTTTTGGAATAGTTCCAGTTGATGGTGAGGAATAAAACTGATGGAGAGACGTTAAGACGGGAGGAGTTCACGGCTACCTTAAGAAAAAGATTTGATGAAGAAATTTTCAAAGATCCCATTGGTGATTTGAAGGAGCCCAAACAGGAGGGTTCGGTGATGGAGTATTATGCGTGATTTGAAAAATATTCTAACAAGTTGAGGCCTCCCGAATGTTATCTCATCAGGTTCTTTTTAAAGGGACTCAAAACAGAGTTAGAGTTGACAGTTAAAATGATGGATCCTCAAATCCTTCACCAAGTATTTGCTCTTGCCTAGAAGCAGGAAGCCACTGTTGTTGCCAGCCTACCCATGTATTTCGGTAAAGGGATTAGAGCTTCGGTGCATTCAATAGGAGGAGTTAGCCCTTCATACAAAGGGGTAAGTTTAAATAGTTTTCCTAATAAAAACAACGTAGAAGTTGGGTTACTTCCTACTCTAACTTACGAAGGAAGTTCGAACAAGTCCAACTACAACCGAAATATGCAAGGCATACAAACATTGAACAGTAAAGAATTTGACAACAAAAATTGTTAGCATTCCCCCTAAGGATCACCCATAGTACAGTAGCCTAAGCCTAAGCCCATTCAAACTTATATACGTAGGGGTAAGATGGGAAAGGGTACAATTGCAGGTTGTTAGGAGTTAGTTATGGAGAGAGATTGTAGAGGACATCATATAGATGGAAGCTAGGGGAGAGAGAGTGATTATTATGCGGATTATAGTACATTGTGTTGGCCTGGAAACTCTTTCCAGGAGGTATTCTACTGCTGTAACCCTACTATATACGAAAATAATACAATCTCTAAAGTTTTCCCTATCAATTGGTGCTTTCATTGAGAGACCAAATGGGTAGAGATTGTATGCAAACTAGAATGGAAGCTAAAGTTTCTTCATTGGAGGCATCTCTTAGGAGACAGGAATCATCCCTCTCAGCCCAAGAGGGAATGGTTAAATCGTATGATACCACTTTGAAGGACATGCATACACAGCTCGGTTCTTTGATGGCTGGCATAAAAACACTGGTCAAATCCCAGAATCTGTTGCAGTCGGAATTAAGGGACAGATTTCAGATGTTGATGGCGAAAAACTCGCAGAAGCTAAACGTGGGTGGTGAAGGAGAAGGACCGTCGGTGTTCACCCATCATGCGTCCTCCTCTGCGAGAGGTGACAAAGCCACGCACGACACATCAAATTCTGCTGGAGGTGATAGACCCGCAATTGTCTTGTAGGGAGCGGGAAACCACTGACAAGGTGACCACGTTTCTTCAGTTGCTACGGAAAGTACATGGAAGGAGTACAGGAACGCAGCACATCAAGTTGACCTTTTTGTGTTCCACGAAGAAGATCTATTCGCATGGGTCATGCGAGCAGAATCATATTTTATGATTCACGAAATCCCTTCTGAACTTCGTCTGCCAATGGTTCATATCTGCATGGAGGGGACTACGCTATACTGGTTCATAACCCTGTGTGAGTTCGACCCCTGCATGATTTGGGAGAGGCTCAAACATTCGTTGCTTGATCGTTATGGGGGTAAGGATAAGGGTGACCCAATAGAGCAGTTGAAGTCAATAAATCAGTGGGGATTAGTGGACGAGTATATTGATGAGTTTGAGAGGGTGGCGTTGCAGATAGGCCATTACCCCGAAGAGTGGTACATGAGTTACTTCTTGGGTTACGAGAGGAAATAAGGAACAGGATTAGAACCCATGACCCTCCAACTTGAGCTCGACTTATCTCTGTTGCGCGGAAGGTGAAGAGGGCATTAGTTGGAGAAGGGTCATACAGCCAAGAGAATGGAAAAACAAACCTAGAATTTTCCCTTCAAGTTTCGAGTCTCGACTGGGAATGTCTAACTTGCACAGTCTAGCTCAGCCAGTCAACACAACTGGCAGTTCCAAAAATGAGGAGAGAGAGCTACCCAACAAGAATCGAAGTACCATTCCAGATGGTAGTCTGCCAGGGGGTTTAAGATAGAGGGGAACAAGGAATTTGTCATATAAATAGCTTATGGAGTGAAGGGCCAAGGGATTGTGCTTTAAGTGTGGACAAACTTACGATCCACTTCACCGATGCCCAAATAAAAAGTATAGGTTAATTTTTTGGGAAGGTGATGAAGCAGATATGGGAATAAGTAATCCAGAAACAACAGTGGTTGAGGGTCAATAGGCAGATTGGGAGCTTGTGTGCAACTCAGTGGAGTTCAAGGAGATAGGGAGAGACCAATCCTCATCCACGAAGTCCATGGTCCTGATTTGTAAGTTTAATGGAATGCTTATTGTAATTATGGTTGATAGTGGAGCTAGCCGTAACTTTATGTCCAGCAGGTTGGTTTAAGCTATGGGAATTTCCATCACACCCACTAGGACATTCGGAGTTAGGTTAGGAGATGGACATCGTTCCTTCTCACAAGGAATTTACAAGGAGATGAAACTGGAGCCGAATGGAGAAGAGTTTAGTGTGAGTGCTTATGTATTTAACACTAGAGGGCCCAACTTAATCCTAGGTGTTGTATGGTTGGAAACATTAGTGGTGGTGAAAGTTGATTGGAAAAAGATGTATATGACATTTAATCGGAAGGGGGGAGAGATTACCTTGTAGGGAATCATGCAACCCTCTCCTCCTCATGCTCTACAACAAATTTTAATGCATCAGGAATTGGAAGTAGAGGGGCTATTATGGCCTATGGGAATCGGGGGTCTTTATCTGAGGAGATGGGAACCATAGATGCAGGGCAATAAGAGGAATTACAAACTGTTTTGTTCAAATTTGGGTCATTTTTCAAGAAACAAGGGAGTTGCCACCTAAGAGGGCTCATGACCATGCAATTAACTTAAAGGAAGGGGCATAACTTGTGAATGTTCGTCCATATAAACATGCACACGATCATAAGGATGAGATTGAGAGACAAATTCAAGATTTACTAGAAACTGGAGTTATTAGGCCTAGTATCAACCCTTTCTCAAGTCCTGTTATTCTTGTCAAGAAGAATGATGGGTCTTGGCGAATGTGCGTCGACTACCAAGCTTTAAATAAGCTCACGGTGCCCTACAAGTTCCCAATTCTAGTAGTGGATGAGTTGATGGAGGAGTTACATGGAGCTAGATACTTTTCTAAGGTTGATTTAAGGTTGAGTTTTCATTAAATCAGGGTAAGGGAGGAGGATGTCTATAAAATGGGGTTCTGAACTCACGAGGGGTATTATGAGTATCTTGTGATGCCTTTAGGTCTCATGAATGCACCCGCTACATTCCAATCAACCATGAACTCAACTTTTAAACCTCTAATACGAAAGTTTGTTTTGGTTTTCTTCGATGACATTCTAGTTGATAGTTCAGATTGGAATCAGCATTTAGAGCATTTGGCTTGTGTGTTGCAATTGTTACTAGATAATCAGTTGTTTGCTAACCAAAAGAAGTGCCTTTTCGAACAGAAATCTGTGGAGTACCTAGGCCATGTTATCTCATGTAAAGGGGTGGTTATGGACCCATCTAAGATCAAAAGTATTTTGGAATGACCTATTCCTAAGGATGTAAAAGGGGTAAGAGGTTTCCTCGGACTCGCTGGGTACTATTGGAAATTTGTCAAAGATTACGGTAAATTTGCCAAAACTCTTATTGAACTCACAAAGAAGGATGGTTTCAGATAGAGAACAGAGTCCTAAAAAGCTTTTGAAGAATTGAAGAAGAGGATGACCTCATCACCAATCCTTGCCTTGACCGACTTTTCCAAAGAATTTTCCCTCGAGTGTGATGCTTCGGGAAGAGGCTTGGGTGTTGTCCTAATTCAAGAAGGTTGCCCCCTAGTCTATTTCAGCAAGGCTTTAGCTAAATCAACCTATTCTAAATTAGTTTATGAGAAAGAAGTGATGGCAGTAGTCATGGCTATTTAACATTGGAAACACTTTTTGATAGCGAGACATTTCAAGGTGTACACTGACCATAAAAGCTTGAAGCATTTATTAGAACAGAGAATTCCTTCTATAGATCAATAATGTTGACAAGCTAAGTTGTTAGGTCTAGATTTTGAAGTGATCTATAAACTCGGAAAACAAAATGGGGCAGCAAATGCTTTATCAAGGGTGGAAGATGACAAGTTATTATTCTCAGCCATTTCAGTTCCATTTTGGCTTGATATGTATGTAGTACGACGGGAGGTCAAAGAGGATACTAAGCTTAACTCAATGATGACAGCTCTCCAACAAACCCCAATTCTAAACCTGATTACCATATGAGGGACTACTTATTATTCTACAAAAACATATTGGTCCTTTCAGCTACTTTAGTGTTAATCCCTCAGTTTCTATATGAGTACCATGCCTCACCTTCAGGGGGACATTCTGATTACCTAAAGACCTACAAGAGTTTAGCTTATGGACTATATTGGCTAGGGATGAAGTACTTAATATAGAAGTTTGTGCGTGAATGTGCCACCTGCTAGAGGAGTAAATATATGGCAATGTCCCCAGCTGGGCTTTTGCAACCATTGCCTATACCTAAGCTAATTTGAGATGAAGTTTTAATGGACTTTATTATAGGGCTTCCTAAATCTCATGGTTATGAGGTCATCTTGTTGGTAGTGGATCGCTTATCAAAGTATGCCCATTTTCTACTTCTCAAGCATCCTTTCACTGCTAAAACTGTGGCTAAAACATTTATCCAAGAGGTAGTGAAACTGCATGATATTCCTAGCTCCATCTTAAGTGATAAAGCTCTTTACTAGTAATTTCTGGCAGGAGTTGTTCAAACTATAAGGGACAGTTTTGAAGATGAGTTCCTTCTACCATCCACAAATGGATGGGCAAACGAAAGTGATTAATAGGTGTCTAGAAACCTATCTTGGTTGTTTCACATTTGATCAACCTAAAAACTGGTCTTATTGGTTAGCTTGGGCTAAATATTGGTATAACACCAACTACCATGTTTCAACTGGAAAGACCCCTTTTGAAATTGTCTATGGTCGCCCTCCACCCACCTTACTGCAATTCTCTCACAGAGAAACTCAAGTGGAATCACCGGTGCTAGCTTTGGTGGATAGAGATGAAGCTTTACGCTAACTAAAACACAACCTATTGCGAGCACAGTCTATGATGAAGAAAGCTGCAGATATTCACAGACGGGAGGTATATTTTCAGGAGGGAGACTTGGTCTTTGTTAAATTAAGACCAAACAGATAGCTCACGATTGGAAGAAGGATATGTCCTAAGCTTTTAGCAAGATACTATGGTCCCTTCAAGATCATTAGAAAACAAGTTGCTTATAAACTACAACTCCCAACTTCATCCAAATTCTATCCAGTTTTCCATATTTCCCAACTGAAGAAGGTCGTGGGTGACCATCCTATTGACCACAATCTCCTTCAAGGGTTAAAGATGGACCATGTGGACTTGGCTGAACCATAAGCAATCCTTGCCTTGCGCATGTCTAAGTCCAAGGGCAGACGTGTTCTCCAATGGCTTGTTCGTTAGAAAGACAAACCAGCAAAGGAAGCAACTTAAGAGGATGCGGATTTCATTAAAGGGCAGTTTCCTTCTACTCACCTTGAGGACAAGGTGCCTATTAAGGAGGAGGAAATTGTTGGCATTCCCCCTAATGATCAACATGTTAGTGATTAGCCCATAGTACAGCAGCCTAAGCCTAAGCCCATTCAAACTTATATGCATAGGGGTAAGATGGGGAAGGGTACAATTGTAGGTTGTTAGGAGTTAGTTATGGAGAGAGATTGTAGAGTACAACATATAGATGGAAGCTAAGGGAGAGAGAGGGATTATTATTTAGATTATAGTACATTGTATTGGCCTGGAAACTCTTTCCAGGAGGTATTATACTGCTGTAACCCTACTATATACGTAAATAATACAATCTCTAAAGTTTTCCCTATCAAAAATGCTAGAGGAATTTTCTTTTTGTGTGATGAAAAGTACAACCTCGGTCATACATGCAAGAAAAAACAATTCCAACTTTATATGAATAGGATGAGGAAGCTACAGAGAACAAAGAAAAATAAGATGAATCAGAAGTGGAGCAACTGGAGACACCTAAAGTATCACTGGAAGCTATGTGGGGGCTGCGTGATCAAAGGGAATTTAAACAAATGAGGTTGATGGGTAGTCATCAACAGAGACCTCTTTACATCCTTATTGACAGTGGTAACACACACAATTTCCTCGATGAAAAATGGATCAGAAAAGGAGGATTGGAGGTGGTAAATACACCTACACTAAACATTACAGTTGGAGGGGGCTTGAAGTTGCAATGTAACTAAGTTTGTCATAATTTTTCCTGGAAGATGCAAAGGATGTGCTTTCTCACCAATGCTTATATCATCAAGTTAGGCAGATGTCATATGGTTTTGGGGGTGCAGTGGCTTGCGATTTTGGATTACGTGCTATGTAATTTCAAAGAGTGCATTATAAAATTCCAATGGGAAAGGAGTACAGAGAAACTCACGAGCAACCCTGAAGAAGGAGCAAAAGAAATTATGGGCAAGAACCTCTAAAAACTGATGATGAATTCATATAACAATTTATTGTTTATGCTATGCTTGACATGTCCTGTGGAATTTCACATGCAAAACTTATCATTGAAGTATAAGAAACATTCAAGTGAAGAACTAGAGGAGCTTTTGGCAGAATTTGCAAATGTGTTTTAGGACTCAAAATAATTACCCCCTAAGAGGACCTATAACCACGACATACAACTCAAACAAGGAGTTGATACTATCAACATACGTTCGTACATATACTCCAGGGAACAAAAATATGCCATTGAAAGGGTAGTACAAATTATGATTGGTAGAAGTCTCAATCTGCAAAATTTGATCTGTGAAGAGGCACGGGAACATTTTAGCATATTTATGGGCAATCTAAGTCCACTTCAATCATTATTCAGTTGCTAACCTCTTTCCTTTCGAAGAAGCTATCTCAAGAAGAGGCTCATAATTTAGCCAAACATATACTAGATGAGGAGATTGAAGGAGTTATCTTCCAAATGAATCATAATAAGGTCCCAGGACCTAATGGGCTAACTGGGGTCTTCTTTTGGAAGGCTTGGGGTGAGATTGGAATGATGGTGAAGCAAGCAGTGAAGGAATTTTTCTCTACTAAAGTATTGTGAAAAGAGATTAATAAAACATTCCTCTACCTTATTCCGAAGACAAGTAACCCTAATTCTTTTGAAGAGTTCAGGCCTACTGCTTGTTCAAATTTGCTATATAATGTGATCTCTAAAATTATAGCAAACAGACTCGAGGGTGTTTTAAGAACTTGGTTAGTAATAACCAAAATGCATTCGTGCAAGGAAGGTTAATAAGGGATAATATTTCTATTGTTCAGGAGCTTATGAAGGGGTATCAAGGGAAACGGGCTCCACCAAATTATTCTTTTAAGATTGATTTTAAGAAGGTCTATAATTGTATGAAATGGTTCTTAAGGTATTGAAGGTGATGGGCTTTTGTTCCATATTCGTAAAATAGGTAGAGGCGTGCATAACTTCCCCTTCCTATTCAGTGATGGTGAATGGTATACCAACTAGATTATTTAAAGGAATGAGAGACTTCGACAAGGTGATCATATATCTCCCTACTTGTTTGTTCTTTGCATGGAGGTGCTAACACTATTATTGAAGCATAATGTGGATAAGGATAAGGGTTTCAAGTTCCACAGTAGATGTAAGAAGATTTCTCTAATCAATCTATGCTTTGAAGATGATTTATTTTTGATTTCCAAGGCACATTCATCCTCAGTTCAGATGTTGATGCCTAAAAGTCACTTTGTGTTGGCCAATAATGCTGATAGGTTGGAAAATGAGATGGTGGCAATATCTTCTATGGAAAAGAAACAACACCCTTTATGTTATCTTGGGTTACCGATCACTACAAAAATAATTCTGTTTTTTGAATGTTGACCTTTGGTGGAAAGAATACAGTAAAGGTTAAATCATTGGACAAATAAGTTCTTATCATTTAGGGGGAGACTCTAATTCATTAAATCAGTACTTAATTTCTTGCAAGTGTTCCAAGACAGGTGACTCATCTTATTCCTTCGTATACTCCTAATTGCAAGACTTAGTATAAATTCTCCTGGTTAAACTAACCCCCTAATTCCTTTTCAAATAAGGAATGTATGGAGTGGTTAGCTCAACGACAATCCCCTGTTGATTGGTACTCTATTGTATGGCATAAGTCCTTAAGACCCAAGTCTTCTTGCTTATTATGGTTGGAAATTTTGAACAAAATGTCCACCGTAGATAGATTACACTTTCTAAATCTGGACAACATTTGTGTCATATGCAGGAATAATCATAAAACTAGAGATCATCTTTTTTTCGAATGCCCTTTTACTATGAGCATTAGGGGGAAATTAAAGAGAAGTGTTATTGGAGATTGGATGAGTTTCTACTTACTATCATAGGGGAGAACCAAAGGGCTTTGAACAATGTTCCAAAAGGGGATAAGGCAATATTCATCATCTTATTGGCTTCTACCTTAGAGGAGATTTGGAAGGAGAGAAATTTGCAAATCTTCACATGTAAAATGTGATCAGATATAGAGGTATTGAACTCTCTAATCATTAGGATTAGAGAGTTGCTCTTTCTTTGGAAAGAACTATCTATGTATAATGAACATGTAGTTAGATTGTGGAATCTGGGTGAGCCATAACTATACGCATTATGAAGAAAAATAAGGGGTAATTTAAACTCTTATCTGATGCCTATTAGAGGAACTAAAACTAAGTATGTTCACGTTTTTGGTAGATGCTTGGATGCTCTCGGCGTTATCAACTTTGTTGTGAAGGCTGAGGAAGGGAGTTAGAAGAGGTTAAAATAGAGTAAACATTTTGATATCTCTAATTGTACTATACTCATAGATCAGGTAGAAGAAGAACGAAAATGTGAGCACCAAGCCCTAAATAAAGCGATAAATTGTTAGTAAGAACAAATAATGTTGGGGTGTCTAAGATTCGTTGTCTTACCATAATCAAGCTGTTGGAGGAGGAAGATCGCATCTGGAATCCGAATTGGAAGCTTCCTTAGTCTTTTTTTTAGAGGAATCTCTTTTTACTTGATTTAGGAATCAGGGGTAGCCTATGAATATTAAATGTGTTGTTTGAACGTTGTCACTTCTTCTTTATGTTGTTTTGCTTGTTTCTACGATGTCATTGCGGAGTTGTTTCTTATGATGTATCAGTTTCTCCTATTTTTAGGAGTAGTTGAATGTATTTAGGTACAATTTTCTTTCTATTAATCATAAATATAATTTTTCAAAAAAAAAAATGTTAGAACACGGCTTCATTAGGATGAGTTTGAGCCCTTATGCTTCCTCTGTGATTTAGTTAAGAAAAAGGATTATACATGTCGAATGTGTGTTGATTATCGTGAATTAAACAAGCACACCATCATGAATAAATTTTCGAAACTAGTCATCGAAGAATTGTTGGAGGAATTAAAAGGCTCAAGTTGGTATTATAAGTTAGACCTAAAGATTTGGCTACCATCAAATCCAAACGAAGGAAGAGGATATTTTGAAGATGACTTTCAAGACACACGATGGCCATTTCGAATTCTTGGTGATACCTTTTACGCTCATGAATGCTTCATCAACATTCCAAAGACTCATGAATTGTATTTTCAAGTCATATTTACATAAAATCATTGTAGTTTTTTTAACGATATTTTTATCTATAGTAACAACTTTGCAAAGCATGTGGAACATTTATGACAGGTATTACAAATTTTAAGGAACAATTTTTGTTTCTCAATGGGAATAAGTGCATATTTAGGGCGTGAAGAATTTTTTACGTAGGCCACACTATTTCTAAAGTTGGGGTAGCAATAAATGATAAGAAGGTACTCATAATCAAATAGTGGTTGTCGCCTCAAACATTGAAGGAGCTGAGAGTTTTCCTTGAGCTAATAGGGTATTACATTTGGTTCATAAAATAGTATGTGATAATGATGAAACCACTAAATGCTCTGTTAAAGAAAGAGATGACCAGGAGATGGGAATGGTTGGAAGAATACTAACTTGTGTTTGACAAGTTGAAGGAAGCATTAGTCACTGTGTCAGTACTCGCATTACTAGATTTTTCAAAAATCTTTACGATAGAGGCTGATGCATGTAATCGAGGAATTAGAGCATGCCTTTAATACGAGGGGCACCCTATTGCATTCCTTAGCAAGGTGCTAGCTCCCAAATACCAGTCTATCTCCACTTGCGAGAAGGAATTCCTTACAATTATCAAGGTTGTGAAACAATGCCATCGTTATTTAAAGGGATGGTTTTTCAGGGTTCTCATAAAGCGTAAGAGTTTTTAGTGTTTGTTAGAACAAAGAATTGCAACACCTTTTCAACAAAACTGGCTTCCTAAATTAATAGGGTATGATTTTGAAGTGATGTATCAAAGCGGGAAGGAGAATATAGCTGCTAATACTCTTTCCAAAATCACCAACCATAAACTGCTAACCATGTCTGTTTCTCAGGTGCAAACTAATTTACTATGGGAAATCTAAGAGAGATGGAAAAATGATGCAACGATCAGAGACTTAGTAAAGAAATTAGAGAAGCAAGAAATTCAAACGAGTAACTATGAATGGAAAAATAACTTACTAAGGTGGAAAGGAAGCCTGATTATTAGATGTAATAAGGAACTTAGAAGCAAAATCACATTGCTTGCTTATAACAGTGCACAGGAAAGACACTCAAGAGATCGCAACAATCAAACGAATAAAAAACTTATTTTACTGGAAATAGATAGCTAAGGACATTAGGAATTATGTCACTAGTTGTATTGTTTGTCAATGAAGTAAGTATGAACCCGTATCTACCTCGGATGATTACGCCCGCTACCTATACCTGAAGGATTTTAGAGGGAAATCAGTATGGACTTTGTAGAGGGATTACATCCATTGAAGGGGAAAACATACATTTACGTGGTTGTTAACAAATTGAGTTAGTACTCACACTTTATAACCTTTAAATAACCCCTACATTGTATATGATGTTGCACAACTCTTCATAGACCATGTATTTAAGCTTCATAGGATGCCAGAGGTGATAGTCAGTGATCGTGTTCCTCTATTTATTGGCACCTTTTGGCAACAAACTTTTCGGTTACAATGTTGGACCCTGAATTTTTCTTAAATTTTATTTTATTAAATTAGTAGGCATGAATATAAATTAGAATTCTTGAATTAGCAAATTTTTGGAGTTTAATTACGTATATAATTAATTATGTGTAATTGCATGGATTGAAAGGGAGATTTAGAATTAAGTTAAGGAGTTAGAAGACATTAGATTAAATATGGAAGGGTAAGCTTGGAAAGACCAAAGTATGTTGTAAACTAATAAGAAAAGAAGAGAAGAGAGTCGTGTATAGTAAGAAAAAAATAGAGAAAGTCATAGAAGAAACTAGAAGAAGAGAAGGAGAAACCGAAGCAGATAAAGAAGAAAAAGGAAAGAAAGAAAAAGGAGATAATGTAACATCCCCTCACCAATTGCTAGTGAACAGTGACATATGCATGCATTATACATGCACATACATAGTAGATAAGTGAATGTTGCACATGAATCGTTTGTACATGCATACATGATGTTTCCCAGTTTTTGGATTGTGATTAAGTGAGCTAAATAGGAAAAGTGCCTTAAGTGTTTGAAAATGGAAAATGGAGAGGTTTAATAGGAGTTTTCTAATTTTAGAGAATTATAGGAATTTTCTGGGAATTTTCTGGACTTGTTTCCGG
>JANIIA010000008.1:44096970-44111000 GCA_027478495.1 Erythroxylum alaternifolium
GACTAAAAATTTTGTCAATAAATATGCAATTAATTAGTGTCTACTTCATATTGTCACAATAACCGAACTATAACTATATTCAGTACTATTTGTAATTTAGTGACAATTTTCTTATGACTAACTATTTTTGTCATCACAAATACGAGTTTTTCAGTGACAAGACAATTGATTGATACTATTTTTGGATTATCTGTGATAATTTATATTTTGGTCACTAATACAATAGTAATTGTGACAATTTAGTTTCTTCAACAATTAAATTGTCAATATTAAGATATTGATAATGTATAAATTTATTTTATCACTAAGTTATGTCACTAAAAGACTATGAAATTTGGCACCATAATAACTTTGGCAAAAATTAATTGTAATTGTGACAAAACATATATTGGTAACTTGATCAACTTTTTGTTACAAAAGTTATTGTAAATATATATAAACGTAATAAATTAATGATAAATATTTGTTGTTGTAATGACATATTAAAAATAACTACTCTAAAGATAAATTTTGTCATTATTGTAAAAATTTGAGAGACCAAAAACTACTTGTCATGATTTTTTCTTTAATACGATTATCTACAAATAAATTTAAATATTTTCAAATAAAATATTCAAACTACATATATTGATAATCCAAAACGTAATATTTTACATATCAATAGATATTTGGAAAACATAAATTTGAAATTTCATTAAAAAATAAAAATAATTAAATGTTTAAATATGATAAAAATCTTATTGATGCTATTAGAGAGAGAGAAAACCTTATTGATGGTATTTTACATACCAATTAATAAGTCAAGCTCGGTTACATCCTCACTAAAATAATAGTTTATGATAAAAAATAAATTACTCTCATCTATATTTATTATGTATTGTAAAAATATTAAATCTGATTTTAAATTTATGAAATATAAATTTATTATGAAAATTTAACTATTACATAAAATTTAAAAAATTTAAGATGACATCTGATTTTAAATTTATGAAATATAAAATTTATTACCAAAATTAAACTATTACATATAATTTAAAAAATTTAAGATGAAATCATTTTTCAAATTGAAAATTGGAGAGTAAATATTAAAGATTGTAGTTGTACATCTGTAAAATTAAGAAAACTTAATAAAATAAGTGCTATAAAGTAAGCTTAACATGTACACCTAGTTCAACGTTAGAGAGATAAGTAATTGTGAAACAATAAATCTGGTAGAAGAAGATGAACCGGAACAGTCGTGTGTGCATGGTGCCAATAAATTTCTTCTTCATGTGTGCTGTCTTCTCTCCACTCTACTTCATCGCATATCTTCAAGTATAGTTCTCTCTATATCTTCCAATTCCTCTGCTCAAATATCAACGAGGTAAATGACCATTGTTCTTTGTTTAAATTATTCTTCTAATCTTTCAGCTTACGCATATAAGAGATGTTATTTAGTTTAATACGTGAGTTTTTTTACCATTACTCTGTTACTTTAAACTTGACATCTTCTGTCTCCTGTCTCTTGTCTCTTGTTAAAAGGTTGCTGCTTGAGGGAGATAATTAGGACTGCATTTGCTATGTGAGACGTCTTTACCACAAAGGCTTTCTTATTGACGAAGATGGCATGTCGTTCTGTCAAGGATGGAAGGGTGGAATCATAAAAAAGATAAAAAACACAACACTCAACGTCAGCTATATTGGTCTCTGGATCATCCCATACGTGTGTGCCTTTCCCCACTTCCAGAAGATTGTACATAGAGATGTAAAAACTGAAAACATGTTGGACAAGACTCGTACTGTGAAAATAGCTTACTTTGGAGTTGCTCGTGTTGAGGCATCAAATCCGAATGACATGAATAGGGAGACAGGAACTCTTGGCTATATGGTTCTTGAGGTATAGAGTTTGTTTTGCTTTGGAATATTATGTTTTCCCGGCGCTGGTCTTTGCTAACCCTTTGCAATATATTTAAATTTCTCATTAGAAAGTTCTTCAGTACAGAAAAAGGAACTTAACTTTTTATTGGGTGCCTATCAATTTTAAAGGCATCATCTTCATTTGAAGACCTCAATATTGGTGTTGTATAAAATGATGAACAGAGTTCTCCTTTCTATCTTACAAAAGGAGTGGCAATTGGACTTTTACGAATATTGGTGGGTTACAGGTGCTTAATGGTAATCCATACAACAGGAAGTATGATGTGTACAGTTTTGGAATCTAATTATGGGAGATATATTGTTGTGACATGCCATATCCTGATCTTAGCTTCTCAGAAGTGACTTCAGCTGTTGTTCGTCATGTATAGCACATGTTGCTGTTATGATCTTTTCTTCTGTTATTGTTTCCAACTGTGAAAATAAAAAACCCCATAGTTTCATAACATCATCATTCTGGTGCTGCAACTGCAGAACTTGAGACCAGAGATACCAAGGTGTTGCCCAGGCTCTTTCACTAATGTAATGAAGCGCTGCTGAGATGCTAGGCTTGACAAGCCCCTTGAAATGGATGAGGTTGTCTCTATGTTGGAGGCCATCGACACATTAAAAGGAGGTGGCATGATCCCTCCCGATCAACAAGGTGGTTGCCTTTGCTTCCGCAGAAGCCAAGGGCCTTTATTTGCTACTCTTTGAAGACATAGGATATATTGCCTTGAGACATAATTGGGCTAATTTGTACCCATGAACTGAATGTAAAGGAAATTTTGGATATCAAAGTGGGAAAGTGGAAAGAGGTGGATATATGAGCATGTTTCATTTTTACATGCCTGCTTTATTGAGTGATGTAAAGCTTTTCTTTTTTCTTGTTAGAATAATAATAAACATATTAATGACCAGACTTTTTGTCAAAAGCAATTTTCATTTTTTTGACGAAATGATGTTGACACTTTTTATTAAAATATTAGTGACCAGCAAGTAATGTACACTGATAACAAAATTATTAGTGACAAATATTTTGTCACCATTTATACTTATTTTAGTGGCAATATTGTTGTAACAATAAAATTAAGTATTGTTATGACTTTATTTGTCACTAATTTATATTATTTGTGTCGACACACTTGTCATAAATATGTAAAGTTTCTGTGACTATATATTGTTGTCACACAAACCATAGTTTTTTAGTGTTGGCACTTTTCTCATAATTTAACTAAGTTTTGTTACGACTTAATTCGTCACTACTTTATATTATTGGTGATGAAAAAAATTGTCACAAATATTTAACATTTTGTGAGCATATAATTTTGTCACACATTTCATAAGTTTTAGTGTCAGTATTTGTGTCACAAAAGTAATGCATAATTGTGACTATTTCTTAAAGTAGTCACTATTATGGTAGTGATGGAGGTACTTGTGACGGGAGGTGACAACTTCAAATATTGGACACTATTAATAATAGTGACTAATATTAGTGCTTCTAATGACAAATTTTACTATCATTAAAAATACAATTTCTTGTAGTGTTGGTACATCTCCAAAATACCATTTGCCCTCTCTGTTCAGTTTGTCCTTGCTTTTATTTGGACGTTCCTTCATAAGGTCTATTATGCCCAATATAGCATAATTGTTAAGGTTGACATCTTCTATCGAGTCTTCACCTCCTTCTCCTTGATCATTCGTGACCATTTAATTTTGATCCTCACCTATCTTTCGTTTTAGGCATTCACCTTAAAGTTGTGGCCCTTCACAAATGAAACAAGCAATATCTCATTTTGTTTGCTTTTTGGACTTTTATTGAGAAGATTCACATACCCTCTCCTCACCTTTCTCTGAGTCATTCTGTGTCCCACCCTTCTTCTTACCCTTGTTCTGAGTTCTAACTAATGGTGACATTTGGACATCCACTAAGGCATCTGCAACCATTATCATGCTTAAAAGTCTTTCACATTCTGCCTTCAAAGCTCCATTTGTGTCTAACCTTTCAAGCCACTTATAAAGTTAAACAACTTGTATTCTTCAAACATATTCTGCATGTCCAACATCAAATATGTGAACTTCCTCACATACTTTTGCACTGAGTCATCTTGCTTCAAATTTATTGCACCAAATGATATTTTAATACATTCTCATCAAAGATTATCTTCCAAGTCACTCTCATTTATCAAAATCAATTCTTCAAAAACACGATCTGCTAAAAGATTGATGTGATCAAGATAAATTGAATATACAAAACCACTTATTCTATTAAAAGTCCTAGTAAATAATAAAATTAAATTATTAAAAATATAAGAAATTATATCTAACTTAATAATGATAATAACATACATTTCTCGAAGCTTTATATTGTATCGAATAAAAACCAAGTCATTTAATCTTTTATGCTCCAATCTATTTGTTTTCTTGGAATGAATGAATTCAAATGTGTTTCTATTTCTTTTAGACCATGTTGCACTCACATATTGACTTAGAATTCGAATTACAAATCTTTGCAATTATGGAACACCACTTCTGAATTGGTCACATCAAGCAACTGCAAGACAACAAAAGTAGCATTATAAACAAAATAAAGTGATGATTAATTTTCAACAAGTAACAAAATTAAAAAATACCTTGATTAAGTTTGTCTCTTTGACGAATAACAATTAACATCCCAAATCCTTATAAATTTCCATTTGTGAGCTTAAGAGATTTTGCATCATTTCATGGGCAATAACTATTGTAATAGTTAGTAATATTCCCTTATTAACTTCAACTTTCTTTGTAAAAGTCAGAAATAGACACCAGGATTCAAAAATGTCTCAATAGTAAACAACAGAGAGTAAATTTGTCTTTCTCATCTCTCATTGATGACTACAAGATAAGGTTTTTACAAACAACACTTATTTTTTAGATTGGCCTTGATTGTTTTTTTCTCCTTCTCTATGGCATCATAAAAATAACTCATTATTTCCTTCTCATCAATATTAGCCAGACAAAGTTGCCTTACCAAAGGCTCACAAACTTAGATGAAAAATTGACATTCGAACCAGAATTCAGTATCTTTAAATATAATTTTAAAAACTTCCAATCTAGCATTAGACCTAGCATGCTAAGATGTAACTCACTTATCACTTGTAAACATTGGTCTCAACTTTTTCTTCATCATAATAAAACACTGAAATAATAAGAAATTTGTTGCAAATCTTGTAGTAACAGGACAACACAAATTCCTACCATTGGTGAAATCCTTTCTCATTAAATTCAAGATCCATTCACGATTGTAGATGAACTTGGTTACCTTTTTGCTTTCTACACAATCTCATCAATAGCAGAAAGTACCTAGCATCCTTTATATTTTTCAACATTAAGTCAATGTAAAGAGTAGCAAAAAGAGTCCAATAAAAAGAATTATACTTGCTTTGCAATCTTCTTTTAGCCATCATTGTCAGTAATGAACTGAATAATATTTTCTAGTCTAACTTCATTCACAACTTCATCAAATATTTCAAATAAAGTATTAACATTCCTAACAAGGCTAGATACATCAATAGACTTCAAAAATATTTTTCCATTTGCAGAATAAACTAAAATAATAATAATAAACTCATGTTTCCTATTTGTCCAACCATCACACATGATTAAATACCAGAACGTAACTTAATTCATTATTCTTTCATCTAAAAAACTTTTAATTTAATGAATAGAACTAGTCAAAAGTTTACCTTTTTAGTCATCAATTCAAGGAGCTTTGTATCCTGAATCGTAAGAGGCAATAGCATCTACCATAGATTGATAATTATAAGATTGGGAAATATTAAATGAGATATATGAATCATACTAGCATCTAACTATTGTCATATCCATATTGTGAGCCATTTCTTTATATTGTAAGGCATTACGAATTGAAAACTAAGCTCCACAAGTTGTTCAAGGTATTAAAAAATTAGACATTTGTCTTCTTCTTTTCTTAACATCAAGTGCAACATTCCCTTCTTGTTAGGTAGGAATACTAACACCTTCAACATTCTCACTATCATCCTGAACACCAACAAAAAAACTTCCATAACCAATTTTGTAATTCAATCTTTGCCTTCTATTTTTCTTATGTTATTACTCTTCATGCAAAGTCTTCATTTGTCATTTCATTTTATGACTCACTTTTTTACAAAGCTTCACATCATCTTTGATGCCAGCTAAATGTTTCTTTAATTTGGTGATTCCTCTACCATTCAAATGCTTGTTACAAAACAAAAAACGATTCTCCATTCTAGGAACTAATCCAGCATGAGCCCAAGCTGGATCATTAAATTTTCTTGAAGTGGTTAAATTATCAGGAGTACTTGAATTTCCTTCTATTTATCTATAAAAATAAATGAAGTCATATGTCAAAATTAAATTAATAAATTCACATACTATTTCCTACTGTGTATTTATACCCATAAGATAAGATGATGAACGTGTATTTGCTACTTATAAAATAAGTTTAATATTTGTAATTTTATTTTCCAATGACAACAATAAAAAATATAAAAATGCAAACATTTAATTGTTTAACTTAATTACATATATTAAATGATTTAATTATATATTAAATCTTATATTTAAATGATTAATCATATGTTAGATACTTTTTATATACAAATAGTAATTAGTAAATTGTATGTTTCATATAAATTAATAAACAAGTTAATAGATTAATGGATTAATTTTAATCTCATTTTTAAGATATTAAAATAACAAATAATATGATATTATTGAATTATACACAAATCACAAATCATAAATTCATAATACTTAAATATTCTTCCATAATTCATACACAATATTATTTTGATCTCATTTCTACATAAATTCACAATGTCTAAATGTCATTGACATTGAACCAACTTACACAAACAATTCTAACTTTCAAACTCAAATTGTCTGATGCATATTTTATAAACAATTCATAAAATACACATGAAATTAAAAATGCTAATTTGGGGGTTTGGATCTGGATCTAAAAAATTAAAAATCCTAATTTGTAGACAACATTTTGTCCAACGAGTAGTTAAATTGGAGAAGATAACTTGGATCAACCATAGGACCAAAGTTGTTATGTCAGTGGCGATTCAAGAGAACGACAAGCAATTCGACCATAGGGGAAGGCTTGCAGCATGTGGTTAGGTAGGTGGTCCAACGGTGGAGACTATATCACGATGTGATGGTGGACAGTGGCACGACTCGCTAAACAGTGGGACCAACGACTACTATACTGTTTGCAAGAGGTAGATTAGAGATGATGTTAGGGCTAAGACGCTGAGTAGAGAGAATGGAATCAGCTCGTCTGTGCCACTAATTGTGTACCTATTCTATTGTACAAAAAATATGTCAACGTTTTAATTAAAAACCAATGTCTCAGCTTCACGCTCTCCTCCTTCTTTTGATTTTGTTTCCTGCTTTACTTCTTCCTTCTTGCTCTCAACTCTTTCCATCGATATTTCTAATAAATATTAGCTTTTTGCTAACTTGCTCCATTCTTTGTCTTCTTCTTATGACCTCTTAGACTATTTATCTTCTTCTTCTATTGAAAACCATAAGCCTAGTACCTTGGATTTTTGTGTTTAATTGATTATTAGCCCCCGTTTGAACTTGTTCGCAGATGGGTTGAGTAATTTAAGCAGTGATTATTTACTTGGTGAATATCGACGTGCTTGAGTATCTTTTTTCACGTGAAAATAGTGTAATGAACTAGAGGGGATTTTTTTTCTCTTGGTGTTTTAGATTCCCTAAAATCAACTTAGTATATGGTGTTGTTGGATAACATAATACATCGTGCCAGGTTCTCCAAGTTTTTTGGTGACTATGTCCTAAGAATTTGATAAAATGGTAAGTTGATTGTTCAATTCTCTTAATGTTTTTGTACTTAGGTTTAGTTCGAATGGTTTATCTTTTTATGCATTGCTTCTTTTTCAATATGTAGAACTTGTTGAGGCTTTACTTCAACATGGGAGGCTTACCTTAAATCAAATTCATGATAGGTTCAACTCAACTAAAAAGGAAGGCAAGTGTTTTAAGAATATCTATACTCATGTTTGATTTATATCCAATACTGGTATCACTTAAATCGGTCAGTCTTACGGCCTAAAAAGCAAAACTAAAGCATATAAGGTTGTGATGAACTTTGGTTTGACATGTTGAAATTTAAGTGACATTGGTAACCATAAATTTCCCCAATTTCTTCAACATCTTAGTTTCTACTGTTTTCTAGATTCTTGTTATTTCATGTATTCTAATTGATTCAGAAATTTGTCTAAGAAATAGCATCAGTTTAGATGTTGTACAAGAAATCCAAGGAGATTGTAGATGCTTAATTTTAACTGCAAGCTTCTGATTTCTTTGTTCTGACGATGATTTTCAATCTTTACTATTTGTTTTGGTGAATGATTGTAGATAGTTGTAAAACCAGAAACACTAAAACAACGTGTTATTACGGCAGCATTGCCTGTAGAAGCAAAAAGACTTTCCCTCGTTACTGATGATGAAAGGGATGCTGATGCAATTAAAGACAAGAGTGACTCCTGTAGTGAACATGTTGGGGAAAAGGTTGTTCATTGCTTGTTGTATTTAGAGTTGTCATACTCACATGCTAATCTTTTTTCTGTAAATTTTTAGCGCAAATTTGATCCTTTGGATTCAGACGTAGATAGTGGGGGTACAGAAGAGAAAGTAGTTCTTTGACGTGTCAACTTTGATGAGTTTATTCGTCAACTTAGACATAAGGTTCAATTTTCACCTTGACTTGTCAACAATTTGTTTGAATTAACATCTTAAAGTATTCTGTGAACTGGTTATTGGTGTTTTATCAAATATTGAGTTAGAGATTGAATCTTAAAGTTAGCAAATGAAGATCAAAAGAATATAATAATCATGTCTCACATACTATTACCGAAGCTATGATTTCTTAATATGCTTCCTAATTCTTTTTCTTAAATGGTCCGGACCTATTCAATACAACCAGGCTTACATTGAGAACATTGGAAGTAGGTTAGATGATGGAGCTGCGATTTTCGTAAATGCAATGTTGGAAGCATCTAGAAGGGAAGAGAAGAAAGTGAAAGATGCAAAATCAGGTGATGAAATTTCTCAGATATTTGCTCAAATTTCTGTTCTCATTGCTCATTCTGTAGATACTTCTTAGAGTTAGCTAACGTATTTTTTTGCATTAATTGTAAAAAACTGCAGCTCCATTATAACTTGATTTTATTTATGAAGAGGTGATTAAGAATGAAATAGGTCAAAATATAACCTTTGACCATGTTAGAGCTTCCCCTTTTCAATTAAGTTCTGGTCCACCATTTGTGATTGTGGAAGATGAATCATATATCATAGGTCATAATTTGGTCCTTTAGTTCATTTCTTCTTAGAATATAACTAAACTACTTGACTCAGTAAATTACATTTTGGTTAGTAACACATGAATTATTGTTCAACAGATTTCAAGTGCATTATGAAATTGGCACAGAGTGATGAGGTTTCTAACACATGAAATTATTACTCAACAAATTTTAAGTTCCATTCTATCATCCTATACAAGTGGTTGTCAACCTCTCACAAATCATTGTGACCGTTATGCCAATCTCCATTCTGATACACTTCAATGATCAACATGGTCCATCTTGAAACCTTAAGGTCACAGCAGCAACTACAGTGCATAATTTTAAGAGATTACCCATTGCCATAGCCTCAATTGCTCCCTGGAGCATATTATCGTGACGAAGGCCCTTGGCTGTGTGATCATTCGCAGAATCGATGACAATACAGTGCACACTAATGATGCAACATTTTGCCTAGCCGACTGGAGGCAATGAAACACAAGCCCTAAACTGCCAACGAGACTTTAGAAGACAATAGGAATGAAGATTTATGGTATATGAAATTTGGAAGGAAAAATTCAATATGACGATGCTATGTAATCAATAATGTTTATGTACATAAAATTTTGATGATAATTTTATGTTGCTTACTGGCGTTAATAAATATTTCTAGAATTTCTGTCCTGAACCAATGATTTTCAAGGTTCATTATGTTTCAGTTGATCATGTTTCCTTACGAATCCATACTTGTAGGAGATGTAACTACTTATGATATTAAAATCTGCATGGAAAATGTCTCTGAGTTGTTGATAAAGTTGATTCAAGCATTATAGGCATTGTAGTTAACTAGGATTAGAATGCTTTGAATGGTTATCCATACGTGCATGTATGTCAACATGACCTTCATTTGAAAGTATTATTAGATGGAACAGCTATAACATGTGTTAATAATACAGAGTGCATACTCATGGTACAAGAATTCTCTGTTCTAGCAAGTCTACGACATCCATGAAAATGCTATTGATTTGTTCTAGCACCAAAATTGCCTGCATCATCTTGAGGATAACAAATTGCAATTTTCCAATCCTAAATTGAGGAAAGAAAGTAATTTGCCTAATTGGCCTTTGGGATTCTTGAAGAATATCAAGTGCAAGGTGGATGAGAAGCACAGGACCATAGAAGACGTGAACTCAACCGCTGAAACAAAGAAGTCATCTTCAAAATGTCATCAGATAAGAGGAACTAAGGTCCTCATTTTTGCTCCGTTTCCATTCCATAAATAATATACTTTCTTCCATTTGTCCTTTGAAAATGCTTCATGACGTATTAGTCTTTGTCTGCCACAAAATTAACATTGAAATGCGAACCAAATATCAATGCCCTATGTTATCCTTATTTACAAACTGGGACATTACTTCCCATACCTCAAGTAATAATAGGAGATGGCATCTACTTCATCTAAACTGTAACAAGGCAAATTAAGATGAGCATCTGTAGGAACGTCAGGCAAGTCTTGACGTAACTTGCCAACTACATTTGAATGAGAAAAGCACCCACCATTATCTTGTTATACATTATAGACCTAAAAGCATTTACCCGCGAAATTAGTGACTTTGACTTCTACGAATAAACTGTATTAATTTGGGCAAAATTGGATATAATGGTCTTCAAAAAAGTTCTAGTTCATCCTTTTAGCTTTCCAACGGTATATTACATGAAATTTTTGGACTTCAGACAAAAGAGATATAGCCTTTACACGATAACATCATTGGTGTTGGTAGAAGTTGTAGCACCATTCCTAGCAGAAAATTATATTCTACTTTTAATGATTAAATTTTATTGATGTAGGCCGAATTAGAAAAAGTTGTCTTTATAACGTTGTAGCTTATCCTCTTAGCTTTCTAATGGTATAAAGTTTGTAATTATTTGACATAAAAATCAAGAGTTATGATGGTTACAAGTTAGAGTGCACATGAGGAGTGCACGATCATGCTAGTTAAATTTCAAGAGTGCACGATAGCACGATCATGCACTGGCACAATCATGCACTGGCCCTTCACTCGTAGGGATGCACGATCATGCACTCCTCATGTGTACTCTAACTTATAACCATTGTAACTCTTGATTTTGATGTCTAAAAATTACAAAATTTATACCATTGGAAAGTTAAGAGGATAAGCTACAACTTTTATGAAGACAACTTTGCATGATTCAGCTTGCATCAATAAAATTTAATTGTTAAAAATAGAACACATTTTTCTGCCAGGAATGGTGTACGGCCTCTACAATACCAATGATGTTATCGTGTAAAGGCTATATCTCTTTCATCCGAAGTCCAAAAATTTCATACGATATACCGTTGGAAAGCTAAAAAGACGAACTACAATTTTTTTAAAGACCACTATGTCTAAAAATTTCATACGATATACCGTTGAAAAGCTAAAAAGACGAACTACTATTTTTTTAAAGACCACTATGTCCAATTTTTCCAGATTAATATAGTTTATTCATAGAGTTAGAGTCACTAATTCCACAGGTAAATGTTTTTAGGTCTATGATGCATAACGAGATGATGTGACACTCAAACTTGTAAAAATCATATCTCTCAATTTTGATGTCCAACAATTACAAACTTTATACCATTGAAAAGCTAAAAGGATAAGCTACAATTTTTATGAAAACAACTTTGCTTGATTTGGCCTACATTTATATAATTTAATCATTAAAATCAGGAAAAAACTTTTGTTAAGGATAGCGATGCAACCTCTGCCAACACCAATGATGTTATCGCATGAAGGCCATATCTCTTTCATCCGAAGTCCAAAAATTTCATGTGATATACCATAGGAAAGTTAAAAGGACGAACTACAATTTTCTTGAAGACAACTTTGTCCAATTCTGCCTAGATTAATGCAGCTTATTTATGCAAGTTATAGAGTCACTACTTCTGTCTAACGTAGTAATGCAATTGTGTTCCCCCTTTTTCTTCTTTTGCCTATTACGAACTTTTACATGATTATATATATTAGACTCTGCCCATTTTACTAAATACTTATATATATATATATATATAGATATCATCATCATCATCATCATCACCTAGTTAGAAATCTCGCAATAAAGCAGGATCTGGGGAGGTCTGATAGTACGCAGCCTTACCCTTATATAGTAGAGAGGTTATTTTTGGTAAACCCACATGCAGATGTGACAATAAAAAAATGATGCAGGTTAAATAGTAAATAAGTAAAACTAACATGATAAAAGATTAAGTAAATAAAATTAAAATAAATACACAAATAAAATTAACATAAATACACAAATATAGAGAAAGTATAACAACGTTAATAAAGACAAATAAATAAGGCAATACACAAATAGAGAGAAAATAATAATAAATAAATATAATATAATATAATAATAAAAAAACAAAGAGAATATATAGAAAGAAAAATTACCAGAGGATGTTGATTAAAACACGTTATAACTAAGAAAATAAAAGTCGTTATCTTTTAAAGGAAGTTGCGTAAGTCATAATGAGAGGGGTAGTAATGGGAAGCAACAGGAAAAAAATGATGGTTCTTTTTTGATAGTAACAGACTTGTCAGGGGGCTCGAAAATGCTGATGGAGATATCAAATATGCAATTAACTAAAGTAGTACTAGAACCAGCATCCTATACAACGTTCCCAAGCTATCTAGTTCAGTACTTCAAAACACCCAGTCCATGTTTGCAGAAGATATTCAAAGGAAGAATTCATTAAAAAAAACAAGAAAAAACAAGAATGTATTTGACCCTGGTTGTAACCTCAACATAAATCTAAACCACGAGCTTTCGTACTACATAGACGACATAGGAAAGATAATTTAACAAACACTATAAGCTATAAAAAAAGATAATTGCACAGAACTTGAAAACAAAAGTAAATATAAGGTTGACAAGAGTTGCCACCCTTACCTTCACATACGGTTGGGATCCACCAGTGAGTGTATTCCCACTTAAAGGGCCACAAAGAGCAGGTGGGAAATGGGTAAATACATACATGGATCGATGATCGTGGGACACCCGCTGGCAGTGAATGATAGTGGCGTCAGTGACAGAAGCACAGTGGCATTGATATTGGTTCCAAAACTGTAAAAAAAAAAGGTGAAGAGAAAAGCAAAGCTAGAAAGCGACACACAACTCTGTCTAGTTACAGGAGAAAGAAGAAGAAGAAGAATAACACAAATAAAAACATAGGTTCGAACAAGAACCTAAGTTTCTTTCAAACTGTTCAAAAGGAACTTAACCGAGACAGCTAAATATTTTCCAAACATAAACATAAGAAATATAAACGAATCTAGGAAGATTAGTTCGAGGGTTACTTAATCAGTTGTCGAAGAAATGGTGACAAAAACACAAACACAGAGACCCGAAATTTGTGTTTCAAAATACCTTATTCATTTGTGTTTCACCTCCACCGCGTCTCATCTTTGTGTTTCATCTTTACCGCGTTTCAAGAAAATCAACTAGAGTTTCAGACCTGAATAAATCATAGTGAGGAAAGAAAACACTTATAATGGATTCTTACCAATCAAGTTTAGCTGTGAAGTTTGCAGCCTTCAGCAGATCGGGTGACAGCCAGAGCAGATATGGATTTGGTGGATTTTTGTACAAACAAGAAGATCGATTGGTCTAAGTGATGGATTCGATTGAAGTGATATTTGTTGGATTCATTATGCATTCATTTTGAACATGCATGTCACGGGTTTGACATGTTATGTCACACCCATAACATAAATA
>JANIIA010000008.1:44111100-44123049 GCA_027478495.1 Erythroxylum alaternifolium
TCACAATTGCACCCAAAAACCACAAATTTCCAATCACCCAACAAAAAGGAGTGCAATTCCAAGAACGACAAAAGGGTCAACAACACGTGCACGAGACAGAGGCATCTAAAGCATCACCAACACCAAGCCATGATTTTGACATTATTATGCTTTTCTCTTTGATGGGTATTAACGAAACTTGATAAAGAAAAGAAAGAGCTAGAAGTTACCTCTAATGTCGAAGATGGAGATGGGGATGGAGCTGAAGAAGCTAGTCCACGGCCAGTTAAAGAGGACCTGAAAGCTTTCATTTTTCTCATTTGGTCATGATAGTTACTACCGGAATATCGACCGAAACCCGAGCTTTCTACATCCACATTTGTACTCAGGACCAATTAAACACAAAAATCCAAAGTATTGAGCTTGCGGTTTTCAATAGAAGAAGAAGATAAACGGTCTAGAGGCCATAAGAAGAAGACAAAGAAGGGAGCAAGTTGGCAAAAGCCGATATTTATTAGAAATATCGATGGAAAGAGTTGAGAGCAAGATGGACGTAAGTAAAACGGGAAGCAAAATTAAAAAGTCATTGGCTTGGGTTAAGCGAGCGTCAACTCGAGACGTTAATTTTTAATTAAAACGTCGACATAATTATTGTGAAACAGAATAAATATACAATTAGGACTTGTTTGATTGGCATGGATTTTTGCTTGGGAAAGTAATCTTTTTCTTAAAATTTATATTATTATGTTTGGTTCATTTTTTTGAATAGTCAGGAAAGTAAAAACTTTCCCAATCTAGGAAAAGTAGTAGTACTTTCCTTGGATTTTAAATCCCACCATTCCCTTGGTATTTAGATTACTTTCCTTAGGAATTTAATCTAAAAAATAGACTAACCAATTCAACCCTTCCTTCTCTCTCAACTCGACGACAACTTTTTTATAACAATAAGGAAT
Organism: Erythroxylum alaternifolium; assembly: GCA_027478495.1. Taxonomy (NCBI): domain Eukaryota; kingdom Viridiplantae; phylum Streptophyta; class Magnoliopsida; order Malpighiales; family Erythroxylaceae; genus Erythroxylum; species Erythroxylum alaternifolium. Next base: position 44,112,033 of record JANIIA010000008.1, read on the forward strand.
TTGATAATAATAATAATAATAATCATAATTAATACAATTAATAATAATAGTAGTAGTAGTAGTAGTAGTAGTAATAATAGTAATAATAATAATAAATGAAATTGATAAAATTTGTTAAATTTGGTTATAATAAAATTAATAATATTAAGAATAATAAAATTAATAATAATAATAATATAATTGATAAAAATAATAAATTTGGTAATAATAAAATTAATAATAAGTAGAAAATTAAAAATATTAAGAATAATAAAATTAATAATAATAATTTAATTGATAAAAAATAATAAAATTAATAATAAGTAGAAAGTTAATAATAATTAATAATATTAAGAATAATAAAACAATATTATATGATTAAAATATTAGAAATGAAAATTTAACATTTAATAATATAACTTGTATTATAAATTAATATTATTTAAAGATTCAATTTTTATTTGATAGGGATATAGATGGAAACACAAGTCAAAATTACATTACATTCCATGAAATACTGATGCATACCAAACACTATAATAAGAATTCACTCAATTTTTCTATTAAAATTCTTATAGGTATCTAAACATGTAAATATCTTTACTTTCCATAGATTTATTTTCCCAAGAATCATATTCCAAATTCACTTTACTTTCCCACCAACCAAACGGCACCTTAGTGACATATAAGACGGATTCCAGAGAGAACAGAGAGAGTAAAATGAGAGAGAGCATAGGCGGTTAACTTTTAGTTTTAGAAATTTTTCCAAATCAAGCCCTCAACCTTTTAAACTTTATGGTCCGATCAACTGATACCTGATAAAATTACCAATACTGGCCAATACCAATCAATACCTAATTGTGTAATTTTGTTTCATTTTCTAGCCAGTATAGTATCTTCTTGTCAATACCAGCGAGTACAATACAAAACTCACTTCATTGCTAATAAGTAATTTAAAAATATTTAATTAAAAATTTAAAAGAATAAACTATAAAATTTTCCGGTTCATTATACAAAAGTTTATAAGAAAGCTTTATACTACCAAGGATATGACAATTAAGTGGCAGTTTGTAAAGTAAAATTTCCAAAAATAATGGGATAAAGCGGGGCCAGACAAGTGTCATTCTTCAATTCATTCCTTTGTAAAGGAATTAAGATCACTAGACTAGTCCATTGCGCAAAAGATATTAAGGTTCTACGGCAAACACATGCCCCTAACCAACCAAATTACACTGTTAGATCAGTTGCATTGCAGAAAGAAAAAAGGAGATAAACAAAATCAACCATATCATCTAATCGTTCCAAGCACTTCCCGTCACTCATAAGCCAGTTCTTCCTGTTTTCCTTTCAGTCTTTGACACTATTTTCTTTCATCCCCAGCACTGCTCAATTTGCATCACGTGAGAAGAGGATGACTAAGAATATCTACAAGAAAACTGCTACCTATACTAACATACCTGATCAGGTGAATATTTAAGATGGCATCATCGCTTCTAACACAACAAAAATCACAATCTCAAATTCTCATTCTTCAATCATATCCCCCATCTACTCGTTGCCGAGCTCCACCTCGCCTTGAATGACTCTGACCCCTCTCCCTGAACCTCGGACCAGAATTATAAGAACCATCTTTTGGAGGTTCAACCTCAATTGCTTTGGTAGTGTTATGTGGTCCAACTGGCTGATATTCATAATACCTTTGCCTTTCCCTGTTCGTACTATATTGCTTGTTATCTTTTCCAGATCCATTCCAATCCCCATGAGATTCTTGCTCCCGGCCAAAACGACTGTTCTGGTTTCCAGTTTTGCGGAAGCCAGAGGAGGGGCGATACTCATTTCGAATATCCACATTTGAAGGAGATGATGATTCAGCTGGGCTACCAGGTTGTCTTTTATGCATGCTTCCCTTCCTCTCTTTCTTCATATCTTGAGGCCCAACATTTGAAGCTTCTTCCATATTTCCCTTTTCAGGTGCAGACTCATCATCCCCAACTAAATATGCTACAGATGCTTCCCTGTCACTGAATTCCTTTTTATAGGGATTAACCAGTTCAGTAACATCCTGACCACTGTTTGACCTGCTTCCTCTTTGATTAGTCACCAAAGATTGCTGTGATTTAGGTTGCCAGTGAGAAGCCCCAGCAGGTCGATGTTCTTTTGAAGAGCCAGATATATTTTGAACAAAATCAGTAGCCAAGTGTTGCACATGAATTTTCTCACCGTCCCCACTACTAATTTTTTTCTCGTGTGAACCATAATCATGCGCTGCAGTTTTATGTCCCTTGTATAACTGTCGCTTTCCTCTGGCTGTCATACCCTGTTTAATAACAGGAACAGCAGCCTCTGTATTAGGTTCCTCAGGAATGTTCCAGCCATCATCAACATTCCATTCATCAGCATACCTTGATTGCTCTTTCACTGAGAATACATCAGATTTCTGCACTTGATGCTCAATAGGTTTTTGAGCATTTCTACTTTGGTTAGAATTGCTAGGTTCCACTAAACCCCGTTGGCGCCATGATCCATGCACTTTTCCCGACTTACTCTGCTGACCTTCCAAGTTTCTTGACTCAGAAGGAGGCCCTACCTTTGCACCAGATGCATCAGATGTTTGAGACCCTTCAGCACCAAAAGAATCTGATTCTGGTCTTCCAGCATAATGATCTCCTGTAACCTGACTAACCGGAGGAATCAATGAGTGTTGACTACTTCCCTGCTGAGCCATTTCTTTAGCAACAGGCTTTGGAATGTACCTCTCCATCTCCGCTCTCTTGTTCCTTGGATTATTCTGCACTGGTTGGTCAATTTTTATTGATGAAACAAGAGTCTCAACTGGCGCTTTCTGACTGACTTCATCAGAAAGCTCTGTTTTATTTTGCAACCGAACTGGAGCCCACACAACAGCATCACCACTGTGGAATTTTTCTATCAATTTATTGCCCTGCGAATTTCTAGGCAATCTACGAGAATGCTGAGATTTCCACTGGTTATTTACTCGAGGGCGGGATTCTTCGTCAGGTAATCGCTGTTCTGAGGACTGAAGTACATCTTTGGAATCAGTCTGTGAGTGAAGTGACCCGGAATCCAATAAAGGTTCAGAAATCTTTGATTCACCACCTTGAGCCAAATTGGTCAAAGCAGTTGTATCTGTTGATATCATTGGGAGTGAAGTCACAGTAGGTAAGGCCTCCTCCACTCTCTGCCTGTTTCTTATACTCTTATTCTTCTTTCTATTATGTGTTGAAGACTCAACTACATGTGGATTCACAGGCAGCCTTGCCTCACTGTTTGAGGAAGTCTCCTTGCCAATATCCTCGGAAGAAACTGGGGGTATAGATGTTAGACCAATATGACCTAATGTCTCAGTCGCTGATGAAGAAACAAAATTTTCTGTAGGATTATTCTCGTTGGGAACTTTTAGCTTTTGTCTGTACCCTGCGTGCTTCTGCTTAGAGGCAATACTGTCAGAAACCTGTGCAGTATTACAGAACAAAGAGTCAGAATGAACAACAGCACATTGCAATGGTTCTGATTGTTCTAGCAGCACAGGCTCCATGGAAGCAGTCTTTGATCCCCCCTGCACCACTACAGACAAACTGGAAGGTTTCTCAACCCCTGCAACACTGCTATCACTACCCTGCTCATCAGCATTTTTGCTGAGAATCAAAGTAGAGCTTGATTCCCCAGATTTGCTACCAACCACAGTTGGTTGGGCTGAGGCCAAGACATTTTCCTGCTTATCAAGGATGACACTAGCAGGAAGAGTTTCCAAATTTGGAATTATGTCCTCTCCTGCTTGTGTTCGCCTGTTCAACTCTTCCAATTTTGCCAATGCCTTTGCCTTTTGATCTCTTATTCGTTCTTCCTCTTCCCTCTCTCGTTGTTTGTGTCGTTGCATGGCTGCCTCTCTCATCTTATCACGCTGAATAGATGACTCGTAATTAATAAAAAATCCAGAAAACAAAAAATAAAAAAGAAACGGCCACAAGTACCTGGCTATCACACGTATATGAGACAGGTGGCAGAGACTCTCTATGCTTTCCTTGCAGATATGAACCAGATTTTTCAGGGTCCTCCACGGAGGTTGCATTACCTTGCCGTTGAACAGTACAGGCACTTCTAGAATCTGAAGAAGATCCTACAGCAGGCAGGTCTGTGGACTCGGATTTCCTCCACCAACCATCAGTCTCTTGTGCACTAAATCTTCCTCTACCACGAAAATCAACCCTATTGTGTGTGCCATTGGTGGATCTCCTGAGAATCTATATATTAGTTCATTCTGAAGATGGGAATTTCAGATACATGTCCAACTAAAGCAAGCAAGTTACAAACCCACCTGGTGGTTATTGTTCTGCTCGCAGCAACCGACTCAAGGCGTCTATCTGGAGTAGTCATATGGTCTTCATAGGAGGCAGTATTGATAACACCACTTGGATGACCTCTATCTGGAAATCCTGTATCCATACCAGAAGTTTCACTATAACGATCACTCTTTACATCACAAACTACTATCTTTGATTCCTCTCTGCTGGAAGTGGATTTAACTTCCATTATTCCATCAGAAGCACGAGCCTTCGCATTTAAACTTTCTATTTTCTGAATCAGACTGGGATCTTTTGGTGTTGCTGATATCCCTTGGAAAGTAGAAGTTGAATCATCTGCATTTTCCAGTTTCCTAGTTGGCCGATCATCAGACGACTTCATGTTTCCAACTCTTTCTGATGCCTTGAATTTCAAAGGCATGCCTCCTTGATTATCAACTGCCTCCAGAGCTTCTTCAGATAATGCATTTCTACTTTTCAGCACCCCTTCATCCTTGTTATCTCCTCTCCATCCATTTCCGCATGAAGAGTTTCTAAGATGCTCTACTCTCCCAGGATCTGATGCATTGCTCGTCACAAAGTCATCCCACCTCTGTTCATCTTTCCCCTCCCAACCATCATGCTGCTTCAGAAGAACTCTGTATGTTCCTTGAGCGTCTTGAGGATGCCCAGGCTCCCCCTGTTGTGAAACCACTGATTTACCACCAGGACCAAATCCAGAAGACCTACCATGGGGATTACCATGATCAGGAGCACCTTGTCCAGAATAAATGTTAAATGCACAGGGCCCCCTGGGCATTCCCATAAATGGAATATCTCGGTCGCTGGCGCTGCAGTAACCCATGGGAGGACAATAATATCCCTCATAAGGAACAGGACCAGGATAAAAACCAGGCCTAATTGGCATCCCAGGATGTGCATAAGGCTCATGGATATGCGGACGGAACATATCTCCATTTTTTGAATGGGGTCCTCTAGGCCCAGCTCCTGGCGGAGGACCAGGCTGTTGGTTAGCAATAGCAGCTGGGGGCATTTGTGGATGGTAATATGGAAATGGATCCATGGGAAAACCACCTGGCGCAACTGATGGACCAAAAGTAGGACCCCCTGGAGGTCCCCTATACCAAACACCACCTGGATGATTACTTACAGGAGGACCGTGCCAAGCATCATAATGCTGAGGGGGAACATTCGAATTAGGGTACACTTGGGGATCAGCATGCCACTTCTCTGTAGCAGTTCGGGCTCCATCTTCACTGTATGATGGATCCTCCTTTCTCCAAGAAGCTACAGTTCCACTTTTAACATTTCCATTTATAGATGGATCACCTGAAAAGACATAAAAATGCATGCAAATATAGTATAAAAGAATCTTCATGCAGCAGATCTTTGGAGTATAACTCAAAGCTGCGTGCAAAGAAACAAACCTACAGAATTCTCGGACCTCTCTTTCCCTGTTGTCACTCCACCAGAAGAAGAGCTAGGCCGAACATGAGAACCATAATCTGCAGTTATGAAGATGGTTAAGAAATCAACAGAGGCATAAAGTGTAATGAATTCTTTTCCGAAAAGGGATCACTTAAGGAATCAAACAAGAAAAGATAAACAAGTATTGAGAATCAAAGTGGACACGTCCAAACTTTAAAATGGTTGTTCAATGGTAACAACGCATTTGAAGACATCCAACCAACCAAAACAGTGCCCATTACCAAACACAAGCTACGCGTGGTAAAATAAAAGGCAATATTCAAAACTAAAACCTTGGGAGTCTGGGTTCCTTCCAGGAGTTTCTTTTTCTGAACCAAGCGTAGGAAAATCCCCAGAAATCAGAGAAAAACCATCATTTTTAGAGCGCTCCATTCCCTGAAGTGCCATAAATATCCAATTCAAGTATCACGTAGATTACGAAGTCAAACTGTAGCATATTGGCATTCAAAGTGCAGCCTTAAGACACATACCAACTTGTGTACTGTACCAGTTGATCCCCATGCAACAGAGTTATCAGACAAAGGCTCAGCAAACCGTGATAATTGTGAACTACCAGGTCTTGTCTCAGCACTATGAGGACGCAATGATGAAGGTGATGTCTGATTTGATGTCAAAGCTCCAGAAGCTGATGATGGCCTTGAATTTGAACCCCACACATTAGCAATAGGCTCATGATTTCTGTCACTACCTGCAGTTGATGGTCGAGTGCCACTTTCACCCGATGAAGGGCGGCAACTGAGGTGGCCTGGAGAACCAGCACCACCATCAGTATTTGCAGAAAGAGACGAAGAACTCCATGCATTTGATGCTGAAGAAGATGACTTAGTGCCCCAGCTATGGGTTCCCCTGTCAAGCGTCAGAAATCAATCACTTCAAGCAGAAAAAGTGAGAGAGAATGCCAATGGCAAAGATAGTAAGTTTCAAAAAACTTGCATAAACTGAAGATCAACAGACGGAAAATAGCACAAGATATAGAATAACATTGGTTTGGTAGCTGAAATACTCACTTTGGTACAATTTCAACATTCGGATCCAGACCATGATTTTCTAACCTTGAAAGGAGCAGAGAGAACATTAAATTTTAATAGAATATTTCACCAGACCAGGAAAGTTTAGAGGAGAAACTAAATACCTCTGACTGGGTAAGTTTATAGGTTTTGGTACAGCAACTTTCCCAAGGACAGTCATCCCACCTCTTCTTGCAGAAGCCCATCTGCAAGCAATCTCCAAATCAATTATAACAATACTTATGTTCTTACGTTTGTAAAATAATACCACCAACAATAAAATTCAATAACACAGCTATCATACTTATGTTTTTATGCATACTAATTTAACAACACTAAAAAATTATTACCTTTCATAAATCATAATGCAATTACAATTTAATTGTTATGCAAGAGAAGTCCAATCAAACGTATGCTGGAAAGAAGAAGACCAACTAGGGACACAAACACAAAAACACTGTATCAAGAGAAGATACCCTTTGATCACTAAACATCAAATATATGTGAGAACACATATAGTATATATCCTTTGAACATATACACATATATTACCCTAGCTTATTATAATAAAATTCAATATTGTAAAGTAAGACACTGAATAATATTTCCATCAAAAGATATAGAAAGAAATTTTAAAGAAGTGTGACAATCAGAATCCAAAACATAATATGGTCATAATCCGGAAATTGTTATGTGCCACAAATTTATCTCTGTTAAGTACATAGATCAGTAACCAATAAAATTATAAACAAAAAAGAAGCCAAAATCACAGAATCGATCATGAAGGATCACATAGCATCCTACCTGCCCAGACACATGATATATAAAGTAAAAACTTGTATAGTTGGAAATTGTTTAATATCAACTATAGTAAAAAGCAGTACCTTCGCTCTCCAGCCAACATGTTTGATGTCATAATTCAGTTTGTTTAGCAAGATCATTCAATGAACTTATCATAAAACCTGTCAAGTAAAAAGATCTATAAAATTCCATCACACGAATGAATTAAGATAAAGAAAAAGCACATAATGGACAGGCCAGATTATATTCCATACAGATTGAAACACAATGACATTTTTCATACATTAAATCATATGATCAAAAGATGATATTATGGTTCAGTATCACAACAGCAGCATGCAAAAGTATACACAAGAAAAAAAATGTTTAGGGCCTAACAGAAACTATACACACTTTTTCTTTTACATTTTGACTCTGCGTGCACGAGCAACAATCAGGATCCCTCCCCATAATATGCCAATAGCCAACAAATACCTACTATGAAAAGTTCAAGCTTTAGATAACTGTCTTACACAAAGTTCATTTCACCATTTACATTGCAGTGCACATTTGTCATATTTCCGCACCAGAAAATTTAGACATCTTTCAGTAAAAGCCAAAGTAAGAATAAGAAGTCACCGACTTCCAACAAAGATCAAAAAGTACATAAGATCTTAAGAATTGTTAAATTCTCTACAGTTCTCTCTCCAACTAATTCCTAACCTGTTCAATGCAGAACTCGGACCTTAGCTAACATATCATCAACATCAAATTCTTGTTGACGTTATGAAGAAAGTGGAAGACCCAAGCAAGGCTAACGAAGAGTTATGGGGCCACTAGAACCCACAACCCATAGTCAAGAAAGAAATGTAGCGACAACCAATATTTTATCACATATATGCCAGTACTCATCCAGGAGAAGAAGGAAGGAATAATAAGGGAATTTTTTTTCATATTTTCACATCAATCCTGCTTCATCTTTTGTTTGTTTCAACTAAACTTTTGGTTGGCTCATTTAAATCACGGCAGAGGTACCCATAAACCAAAACCACCATGCATTTAGAAAGTGTGAACGTGAAATCAAACCATTATTAGCACGGTCCAAAAACTATATTCATTGCATATTTCCAACTCACCTTATTGTCACTCGCACTAAATAAATACCCCCACCATATAAACTGCATTTTTATATCGGCACCTTATAAACACCAATTTGTTAACAACTAAATCCAATTCTCCATCAAAACAGTCTCCATTTGCATCTTATTTCACATAGATTTCATATCCAACAAAAGAATCTCTAAAGGCATTGTTTGTTACACTACCATGCATATTATAGCATCTCAAATACTTATTATTCATCCTCTTTCAGGAATCAGTTAGGATCCATTAATTGAAAGCTGTGGCCTTTGAGAATTCTTTCAACCAAGGATTATAAATGACAAGACACGATTACTATTCCAGCATCAACTAAGTCCTTCCAAAAAAAAAAGGAGAGACGGGGGGAAAGAGAAACAAGCAGTGCCATTTTCAATCTGCAAAAGACATCCCAATGGATATCCTTACACTTAATCATACACCTGAATTAAGCTTTGAAACCAACAAAATAAAAATTACAAGTAGAGTCGAGAATCAAAGAAAGCAATGGCGTAAACAAATTCCGAACATCAAATATTCCCAAAGAAAATCAGTAAAAAGCATACCTTCTTTAGACGATTAAAATCAAGCAATCAAACAATATACCCAAACTATACCAAGAACGAGAAAAGGAACCAACCCCCAAATCCATTCTCTAACGAAGCAAAGCAAACAAACATCAGACAAATCAATGAACAAAAAAGTGAAAGTAAATATCTACAAGCTTGCCTTGGATCAGAAAGCTTTAAAATCTTTTTTCTACTTCAGATTTTTTTTTTCTGTGGAAACCCTAGAGAGGGAAAAATTGGAAGAAGGAAGCGGGGTTGGAGACAACAAGACGTATAAAGAGCGATTAATCGGAAGTTCTGGCCGGTAGTGGAGAGCGACAAAGAGAGATCCACGCACGATGGGACTACGGATTTAAAGAGTTATGGATCTCTAGATCGGAGGAAGGAGACGATAGAGAGAAAGAGAGATAAGCAAAGCTGAAGAAGAAGCAAGTTTGGTTGCCCCTGATATTTCTTTGATACGGACTTTCGAACCCAAAAAATATTTAAAATGGATATTATAAAAATAAATATTAAGATAAAAATAAAAGATAATCTTGCTTCTTTTTTATAAAAAAAAATAATTATAAAGGGATTGTTTTCTTTTTAAAGCCAATTTACAGAAGAACTAAATTTGGCATTGATGATTGAAGTAAGATTTAAACGCCAAAAGGGGAACAAAAACAATTTCCTTTTTCATAAATTTAAGAGTCATGTGGTCATATTTTTTGTTTCTTATGGCAAGCTTTGTGTTTTATTTTTTTTATTAAAAACAAAAAACTTGTTTTCTTAAGATTTATAAAAAAAAACTTAATACGAATACTTGCTTTGTTAAGATTTTTATTAAAAATTGAATTTGTATTCTTAAGTGGAAATATTAAACATTATTAAAATTTATATATCAAATTTATATAATAAGAACCTATAAAATATTAAAACTATATTAATTCATTTGATAAAACAATAAAAGATATTCGTATACTATTTTACTTTGAAACATGGTTGCAATATCTTACAAAAATATATATAAATCAAGTAAAAATTTTATTGATACAATCATATCGTATTTATCTAGTAGTTTTATCTCACTTTTGAGATATATTTCAAAGTTATGAAAGGGTGATATTATAATTTACTTAAGAGATTACATCTTTATTTACATTTTTCACAAATTGCTTTTCATTTTCAGCACTAATGCTTTTTTTATCCATACATTCTAATAAAATTATATATGATATAGCAAGTAATAGCGATGTATTATGATTTCTACATGTAATAACTTGGCTTGTTCGAAAGTACATGAAATCTTACTTTTAAAATGTCAAAACTTCTTTTATTATCATATATAAATAAAAATGCTTGTAATTAAACAAATTTTATGAACCTTGATGTCTTTCTTTTCCTTTATAATCTCACAAATGATATCATTCAACTTAATATATCAAAAGAAATCCAGGCATATTAGTGTAGCCCAAATCAACTAAATAGAAATTATCAATGTTTTAAAAATCAGACCGGACATTGAACCGGTCAAAGGAAAGGTTTAAGGTTTAGAGGTTCAATTGGTAGTGAACCGCTATAAAATCGGTATATAATAAATAAGAATTAAAACTTATAAGAATAAGTAAAAATAAAATATTTTGTTGACATAAAAATACACCAATGTCTATTATCATATAATGAACTAATAATAAATAAATATGAGTCTAATATAAAACTTAAAATAACAATAAAAATTAAAATTGTATTTCTAAGG
>JANIIA010000008.1:44205246-44227655 GCA_027478495.1 Erythroxylum alaternifolium
TTATATAATGCATGAGCATGAGATGTGTTTTCCTAATTTCTCCGATTGATCTCACGTGTACCAGTTTCTATGGTTCAGCCCTTTGTATGAAAACGGGATGTTACAATTGAGATAATGAAGAATATGTTGAGCAGCATGCTAGTGATGCTTACAAGGAGTGTGAACAAATTGGCTCAGATGTTGGGTAATAAAAGTGAGATCTGGTCTTGTCATGTTGAAGTAAAGAAGGCGATCAATCAGACGTCTATACTTCTCAGGATCAACCAGGGGTGGACTTCCTTCTGTAGATAGTTTATAAGATGGTGGAAGAGGTGTTGCGGCTGGTTTAGCACCCAATAGACTGGTATCCTTAAGAATATCCATGATATATTTGCGTTGGTGAAGGTCGGTCACATGATTGGAACGAGTTATTTCAATTGCAAGAAAATTGAAAATAGCGAGCATATCCTAAATCATTGATAGTAAACTATTAGTGTAAAAACATTTTTACGACAATAATATCATCCTCATAAGGTCCTATGAATAGAACGTCATCCATATATATGATTAGAGCTACAAAATGAGAACCATTGGACTTGATGAATAGACAAGGACCATGCAACGGTTGCTGAAGCCCAAACTGAGTGAGCTTAGTTGTGAATTAAGTGTTCCATTCATGAGAAGCCTGCTTTAGCCCATATAAGGATCTAACAAGTTTACAAACCTGGCTAGGCTGACGTTTACGATATCCTCTTGGTGGGTCCATATAAACATTCTCATGCAGAAAACCATGCAAGAATGCATTATTTATATCAAGTTGGTGGATACTTCAGGCCTTGGAAGTAGCTAATGCTAGAAAGATACGAACAGTGACTTGCTTAGCCACTGGGGGGAAAGAATCAGTATAATCTAACCCAACCACTTGATTACATCCCTTAGCCACCAAGCGTGCCTTAAATCTATCCACCATTCCATTAGGTAAACACTTGATTTTATAAACCCATTCGGAGCCTATGGCTTTCTTTCCAGGAGGAAGATAAGTGAGCTGTCAAGTCTGATTTTTTTCCAAGGCCTCTAATTCATTATGCATGGCCTGAATCCATCTAGGATTAGCACTAGCTTGTTTATAGTTTATAGGTTATGAATTCATAGATATATTGGCCATAAAACTGATATATGAGGGATCAAAAAGAGAAGTAGGAAGGGATATATTCAAGGGATAGGGCTTACCTACAGCAACCTTGAACTGAGTAGGAATAGCAGTGGGATTGATGGTTTTGAGAGCAGTAGACACATAACCCTTTAACCATGTTGGTTTGGTAATAGGTCGAGTGTTGTGTTAAAGAGGTACAAGAGGAGGAGTGTCATGAGATATGGAAGAAGAGGGTGAGGTTCTATTCTGGGTAGATGGAGCTGTCTTAGCAAGGGGTGTAGCTATAATATGTGGTAATATGGTGTAAGGTGGAGGTTTTGTAATAGTTTCTAAAGTATAATCATCTTGTATAAGCACGGGTATGGAGCCAGAAGTGGAATCAAATGGTTTGAAGGGGAAAATGGATTCATGAAAATTCACATCTCTACTAATGAGTATTTTGTGTGCATTTAGATCATAGACCTTAAAAGCCTTTTGTCCAAGTTGATATCCCAAAAAAATACACTTGAAAGCTCTAGTATCAAATTTATTTTTGCAAGGAAAAGTATTTGTGGCATAATATAAGCATCCAAAAACTCTTAAAGAGGCATATTTAGGGGGTCTACCATGAAGTAACTCATAAGGAGTTTTTCATTGAATGATAGGAGAAGGAAGTCTATTGATTATGAAAGTGGACATAAGAATTGACTCTCACCATAATTTCTTAGGCAAATTAGATTGAAAAAGTAAGGTTCGAGCAATTTGTAATAGGTGTCTGTGTTTTCTTTCCACAACCCCATTTTGTTGGGGAGTGTAAGGACATGATTTTTGATGAAAAACCCATGAGATGAGAAGAAAATCTGACGTTCATGAGATAGAAATTCTGAGCCATTGTCTGATCTTATTGTTTTGATTATTGTATTAAACTGATTTTGAACCATGCGAAGAAAGTGTTCAAGGATGGTTACTACCTGTGTCTTATGAGCTAAAAGGTAAATCCAAGTTCCTTTGCTATAATCATCAACAATGGTAAGGAAATACGGGGCTCCTGTTAAGGATTTTTGATGATATGGTCCCCATATATCTATGTGAATTAACTAAAATATAGTGTCAGAAGCAGTAATACTGGAAGGAAAATGTAATCGATCTTGTTTGGCAATAGGAAAAATGTTACATTGTGGAAAATCAATGGTTACTGATTTGTCAAGAAAATGAAAACGACTAAGTACATTTGGGGAGGCATGCCCATGCGTTTGTGCCAAAGAAGAAATGAGTTGACAACACTTTTATTATAAGTAGAAGCTATGGCAGAGAAGTGTTCAACAAGTGGAAATATGAGGGAATTACAAAGGTTTGTAGTAGGCTTACAAGTGTCTTCATGAAGGTCTTTGGGATTGAACATATACAACAGTCCAACCATCTTTCCTATAGCCAATACCTGCTCGGTCTGTAGGTCCTGCAATACACATTGAGATGAAAAGAACAAAAATCTTAGTTTTCCAATAGCACACAATTTGCTAACTGATAGTAAATTGTACTGAAATGAGGGTATATAAAGACAATCAATAAGAATGATAGAATTTGATAAGGACACATTTCCAATATGATGTACAGATTTAGTTGAGCCATCTGGTAAATGTACTGAAGTATAAGAGGAAACAGGTTGGGGACTGAGTAGAACAGTAAAATCACAACACATGTGGTTCGAACCGCCAGTATCTATGATCTAAGAACCCGGTGCTAATAAACTTGTAGTGCTGAAACTAAAATGATTCACAGCTGTACTTGAGAAATCTGAAAATTGTGTCATGTTCACCATATTACTTTCTGCTGCTCCTTTTCCTTTAATCATTCTATTAACTTCTTGGTTTATGAAGTCCTCCAACCTTTGGTTTAGAACATTAGTAAAAGAGAAATCCTTACTTGATTATGTGTCAATGGGTGTTTCAGCCAAATGAGCCACATGTTTCTGGGGGTTCTTCTCTTTTGATCTTGCCTCCATTAAATCCTTGTACCAGTCTAGGGTTCCATGTAATTTAAAACATATGTCTTGAGTATGTCCTGTAAAATGGCAGTGTGAGCAGACAAGAGCAGACTTGTCAACTTTCTTAGTCCCTTGAGACTTATAACCATAACTTCCTTTCTTTCCTCCAGAAAATTGATTACTTATGGACTGAGATTGTCTCCCAAGATTTCAATGATTAGACAGCATTGCACTATTATCCACAAGTTCTCCAAATATAGTATGAACCTCCCTTTGCTTTTTGACACGTAAAATCATTGAATAGGTGTTGTTTATATTAGGAAGAGGATCCATAACAAAGATTTGATTTCGAATATGATCGTAACTATCAGTTATTCCTATGAGAAACTGAATTATTTTTCCAGAAGAAGCATATTCATTCATTTGCTTGGCTTCACCACATGTACACTGAGGAAAAGGTTGCAAGCACTGCAATTCGTCCTAAAGCCTTTTTAATTTGGTAAAATATTATGAGACAGACTGATTACCTTGCGAAATTGATCTTATCTCCCTCTACAGTTGATACAATAGAGGTCCGTTGCATTCACCGAATTGTTCCTCAAGCTCTATCCACAAATCTCTAGCACATGAGGTGTATAGAAAAGCCTCAACAATGTCCTTTGAGATGGATTTAAGTAGCCATGATTGTACCATGCAGTCAACTCTAGTCCATTGTTCAAAAAACTCATAGTCCTCGTCAGGTCGAGGACATTTGCCATTTATAAATCCGAGTTTAACCTTGGCCCCTAAGGCAATCTTCATGGATTAGCTCCATAATATGTAGTTATTTCCGGATAAAGGTGTAGAAACCAAAACCATACCTGGATTATCAAAAGTCTGAAGATACAGAGGATCTCCATGGTTGATGGATGAAGATCGTCAAGATCCAGTTCTTTCAACATTATGATTGCGCTGCGTATTGTTCATGACAACAAAAGAAAGAAATTCCAGGAACTATCTAGATAATTGCTCTAATACCATGATAAACTCTGAATACAGAAAGAGTAAATTAATTTAACTCTATATCTAAAATCTATGTTGTTGTACATAGAAGCTATTTATATAGCCAAGAGAATAAAAAACTAAAAAACTGAAAAATTGCTATCTAACTAACTAACAGACATCTAACTAACTAACCAACACAGCTGGTGTGACAACTGTCATTTACATTCAGAGAAGAAGAAGAAGAAAACATTTGTGGTACAATAAATAAGAAGATAGCTAAAGAGACTTCAACAGGCTTTTAATATCAAAAAGTATCAAATACATGTGTCATGTGCGATACAGATCCAATACAATCACGAATATCTAATACTTCACTAACATGAATGGAACAATGAAGTGTGACAAACTACGATAATACCTTTATGATCTAATATGTATTATCTTCGTCTGTAGGTCTCGATTTCTCCAACTTTATGCCAAACCGCATTGCTAAACTGCATAAGAGAAATCTTGTTTTCTCTCACCGAATACTAAACAACATTAGAGAAAACTTGTGTCCTCTCACCATATGCTAAATAGCATTACAGAAAACCTTTATGTTCTCTAACTGAATGCTAAATTACATTAGAGAATCTTTATGGGATTAAAAACTTATATCCCCTATGTCATGTCAAACTTTAAGTATATATCCTTATAAAATTGTATCTGTCTAATGATATAGGCTCAAGGTCAATTTTTATAAATGCCCAATGACCTTTAAAATGCTTAAGATCAACACAAATCTTAAGACTTCCATACGTATTATGACAATGTATGATAACATGTATTACCGAAGATAACCGATGATCATCTTTATTGATGAACCATCATATCGTTATAATACATCAAAACGTACAAATGTACATGGAGCAAACATAACGATTTCCTAATTAACAGTGTCTAAGGACTTCAAAACACTCATACTATATACTTGTATTTCAAACAAGTGAGCAAAGTCCTTTAGTTAAAGAACCGACTTATAGTTTCTCAGTCTTTAAATGCTCCAAACCTTAATGTCACCTTTTCGTGTCAACTAATTCATGATCAAGAATTTGATCTCAAAATGCTAAGGCCTTGTGATATTCAATGTTGTTATTAAACAACACAAAAACTTGATTATCACATTACAATTAAATGAGTTTAGCCACTGAATCAACCACAGGGAACTCAGAAATCAAAATTTTGAGCTAAACCATCTGTGATTTTGAAGCCGTTTCTGGGCACCAAACGAGCTCCAATCTCCTAGGACCTTTACGGAAAGTATTCACTGGCACGTAGTTTAGGCCTTTCTACAATTTTCTCAATATATAAGCTCTCTTAACGTGTCAGAGATTCCTTATGCTTACGATTGATATGAGCAATTACAAGAGACCTTAACCTTTATATATAGCTTCCATGTTGGGCTTTTCCATCATAAGACCGATATGAATCAGGTTCATACTAAAAAGGATCCATTTTTTACCCGGACTTTGACCCATTGATTTAGATCATTTATTGAGCCACTTTATTATCTTTATCTGGATTAAATTACATAACTTAACTGATAATTTATTTAAAAACTAAATTACAATTAATAACTGTCCACTGTAAGAGAAATTGACAAAATTGGGGCAAAAATGTGTGAAAAAACAACCAAGTGCAATTTCATGGAGGCACCGACTGCTATTTCTAATTATTATTAATATATGTATATATATATTCTCTCTTTCTTTCAAATAATTAGCTATTAATAAATCTAACTTATCACGTGTTAGGTAAGTCCCATGTCTAAATACCATAAAGAAACGCTATCATTTGCGGGTCCCAGCTCCATTCTAAAATATGTCATTTAAATTCAATCTGATACAGATTAGCAGACCCAAATCAATTGTTCTTAACACCAGCATTTTCCTCCATCTTCTGAGAAGAAATCCCAGTGGTAAATTTTCCCTATTTTTTTATTTGATTTTTAATTTTCAGTTAACTTATTACCTCTTCTTCCTTTAAATGAATGATATTTTCTTTATTTTAGTTAGGATACTTATATTTGAGAGGAAAAAGGACCTAAAGTTTTTGGTTGATACGTTGGAAGATAACAAATAATATAATTGACATCAGTTTTGATGTTGTGCTATTTATGAACATTTAAAAAGTTAAGCGGCTCTATTGGTTAAATCATTTAAAATTTTAAAGTAAAGTTTAGGTCATAATTGAAAACATTTAAGCTATTGAATATTTTTTAAGACGAGTTACATTTAGACCTAAAAAAATAATTTAATTAACAGTGTCAATAAGCTGAATCTAGTTGAGCCTATTCGATAGCTTATGCTTGAATCTAAATTCGTTTCAATTTTATTTTTAAATTAAAAAGAAAATGAAATCATTTCTTCTATAGTTGTCATATTTTAGATCAGACCAAATTAGAGTAGCCTAAGTTGAACCGAGCCTAACATGTTGACTTTAAACCAGGCTGAATCCAAATCTAATCGTTAAGCCTAAATTTGACAAATCCAATCTCGAGTCATACTAAAAGAAGTTTTAAATTTACATTAATTTGAGGTTTAAAAATATTTAAAAAGTTCAAATCCAACATGCTGAATTAAATTTTTTTGGATTAATTGCATCTAGAAATATATAAAAATATTTTAGGTTCAACTCGAATTTGATACCCTTATACTTAAAATTGGATTGAATTGGTCCAAGGTAGGAGGGTTACGCCGACCTAAAGAATTAACGTAATTGAATGTTGAATAGTAAAATGATAGGTATAGTGATTTGCCATAAACTTAACGTTATAAATAGTTATTAGAAAATTAAATGCGCGGGGCAGGGCAAGCTAAAGCGAAATGGTTGTGGGCCCAATACACCAAAACTAAAAGATATAGCACTTTAAAGAAGACTTATGGATGTCAAGTTTTTAACTTTTAAAGATCCCTAAGCCCAAGGGGAGGGGCAACTTTCCAGATTGCTTTCGCAAATGGAAAACGAAGAGAATGACAAAGTTGCAAACTCAATAATTGCAAATGTGACTGACCGCCCAACCATTTTGATAATAATTACAACTTCACGTAAATTGGTCCTGCAACGTCATGTTACTTTTAATGTCCAATCCAATAATTGCCTTCTTTTTCCATTATATATGAACAACTACATTCCCATGAGCACGACACTACAACGAAAATAAGCAAAATACATAATGCTGAATCGCCAAAACCTACTTCCCCGTAATAATAGCAGAAAACTACAAGTCCACCCGTCCTCGCCAGTATTTTCTTCCACCTAACACTACAATGCATGTCCCTGGCAGGCTAGAAATGTCCATTCATTGAATGTATTTAACTCAAGCAATTAGTACGCTCATGAACTCTCTTATTGCCTGTTAGTTTCACAATGTTACAAGGGATAGTCACGACAGAATTCAACCAATTCGAATATATATGTAAGTAGAAAAAGAGAGGATGATGAGATTAAAGAAGGTGCCGGAACTGCTCTAAAATTCTATATCGATAGTAGAATAAGAAATTTTACTAATGGCAAGTAAACAGATTAATTTAAAGATTTTGGCAAGAAAACATACAGAGTAAATTTCAAAAAAAAAAAAGAAAACATACAGAGTATTTATATAGTATAGAAAGTCATTAAGATCTCGACCTTCACACCTGCATGTGCCTGATGGATACTGACGTGCCCAGAAATCCCATGTCTAGATGGTGTTGGAAATCACCAACAACTTCCAATAAAAAACGCAAAGCTAACAGTCCATCCAAAAACGAACAATTGGAGATATCGTAATTCACATTGGTCACGGTGCGTATTTAGGTCTAGCCATTTTTATATACATGTAATCCTGATATCTGAACACTGATAGCTATCAGAGAAATTCTTGTACTGTATATTGAGCAAAAGATAAGTGCTAAAAGTTCAAATTTAGGCTTATCCTTTTTCAGTTTGATCATTTTGGGACTAAATTTTAAAGTCAGTTCAATGAAGGGCTAAAATTTCATGAGTTTATTCAATTTAAAAATTTTTTGGACAGAAATTAGGACGTATTTATATGCGCCACTACATACCGGTCAATTAGTATTTAGATGTCACGTTAATAGACCTAATTTTGTCCATGCCATGTGGAATTTAAGAAAAATTAAATAATTTCGTTTAAATTTCGACTTAAACAATGAAAAACTCTTCAACCCTAAAACCAACGATTTTTATGAACACATGTTTTATCCTTTTTGTCTTCTCTCGGTTGTGCCTTCACTCTAATCCCTAGACAAACCATCGCTTGTGCCTTCTTGGTAGTGTAAGTGTGAGATCTCTTTTTTGGAGTTGGAGGTGAATGGGCGGTAAGGTTTTTGGAGATTTGAAACATACATGTGCTGTGATTGAAGACCGAAGTAGGTAATGAGAGTCATGCTTCCTTCTAATTTTTGTATATAAATTTATGATGTTTTTATATTCACTTTATTCCTTTGCCCTACCAATGTTACATTTTGGTAAATTATTTTATCTTATTTAAATGAGTTTGATTATTGAGTTGACTAGTGTGTAGACGATAATTGTTTTTCATGTACAATTCTATTATACATTTGTATATAGAATATGATCAAGTTTTTTCTTCCCCTTGTACTTGACATTGTATTTAGGATATGATTTGTGTCACTTGGTTTAGCTTCTTGGTGGTTATCCATGTTTGATATTCTCTATGCGCTGGGTTCAAGATAAAGTATGACATTCATGGTAAAGATGTAGATTATTAGGAGCAAACAAATTCAGTTCTGTAGACATCATTTAGCTGTCGGTGGATGCACAATCAACATTACAACATTGTGCTGTAATACTTGAGAATGAGCTCAAGTAGTAGTTGTTCAAGATAATGAGGTTGATTAGAGGATTCAATTTGGTTGTGATTTTGTGTTAGGTTGAAATTTTTAAAATTTTCAACTTTGGTTGTAGAGAGACGCATTCTAAGCTTGAGATAAGGTCATATAAGCTGATTTCTTCAACTTATCTAGTTAAATGGGACTATGACGGAGAAGTTAAATATTGTTACTGTAACTGGAAAGCACCTAGATGGACTTCATGGACTGATGAAAATTTAGGAATAAGGTTTTATGGCTGTCGATTCTTTCCGATAATTTTGGTACATTTTTTGTTGTTTTAGCTAAATATGTTCATATATTTCATTAACGAATTGTTGTTTTTTCTTTGATAGTAGAATGAAAATGTTTGTGGATTTTATTAATGGCATGATCAAAGATTTTGCCCAAGAGCAAGACATATTATTTTAAAGCTAAAAAATAGAGAGAAGATGTTATATTGTCAAAATAATCTATTGAAGGCAAAAGCGATAGAGTTAAGAGAGAATGCAGTAGATGTTTTGCAAGCTAAAAGGATTGCAAAAAGTTTGACGTTGAAGAATGAGCTAGTTGCCATGAGGACTAGTTATGAAACACATTCAGCAAAGTGTTGGAAATGGTTTGCTTGTTTAAGCTTGTGTTTAGTATTTTTGCTTATGTTTATTAGTCTAAATAATGAAGGCAAAAAAGACAATAGTTGTACCTTTAAAGCCTTACTTGGAAATGGTTTGATGTACTAGAACAATGTGTAAATGTTCTTCACCTAACCTGATGTTGGAAAGTGCAAAGTGTTAGATGTTTTAACATTTGTTGTATTACTAATTTGATGTTCTTGCCTAAACAGGTTTGATGTTTTATGTACTAGCCTAAAGATGTTTGATATACTAGCGTAAAGATGTTTGATGTTTTAACATTTAGTAAGGAAGATTAGTGACAAAACATTACAAGAAAATCATAAATTAGTGGCAGACATTTCCCAACGGACAAAAAATTATAGCTATTTACCAACGGAAAACAACAAACCATCGGTAAATGTATTGTACTGTTCATATATAGCGACAGAACTATATTACCGTCGGCAATGCTGGAGGGAATGAATTTCGCGCAAAATCTCCGACGACATATAGCGACGACACGACCTTTGGCATCGGCAAAAATTGCGAGAATGCTTCTCGCATTTCAATTGCTTCGGATATATACCGACGGACACTCTTCCGTCGGTATGTTTGGATTGGTGAACACTATTCACCGACGGACAATATTCTGTGGATAAAGTTGATTATATTTTTACTGATGGATTAGCCACAACCGTCGGCAATAATTATAGGAATGACTTCCGCATTTAAGTAGCTTCGGACAGTTACCGATGGAACAAATACTGCCGATAAAAGTGGTTCAGCTTCTGTCTTATACCGACGTAATTTTTTCCGTCGGTATACATTTAATTAACTTTACCGACGAAATTTTTGTTTCTGTGGCAAAATATAGCGATAAAAATAGGCGGTGAAATAATTAGAAAATTTAAATACCGATGAAATATAAAGTCTGTCGGTAAATATCGACTATTTAATAAATAAAACGTCGTCGTTTGGTTTAAGATGACGCGGTAAAATTTAATCACCGACAGAACACCGACGGAATGTCAGTTCTGTTGATGATTCATCGTCTTTAACCCGAACAAACCTATGACTAAGGAAAGTTTATAAACTAACATAATTACACATGATAGGAATCTCATTATCATGATCTCATCATGATTTCCTCCATGCTATGTTTTATATCAAGGACTTCATTAAATCAACTTAAGATCAATATCAAATCCATAAACGTATAAACATAGAAATAATGAAAATGCCTTTATTAATCACAAAATGATTTGTACAATAAGTGCTAAAGGTGATTGCCTTTAGAGCACTTCTTTAACAAAAAGTTGCTCTCTCAAGATTGATTTTGCAAAAGCATTTGATACTCTTGACTGGCAATTTATAACTAACTCCTTACATCCTTTTGGTTTCCTTAAGGTTTTTGTTGATTGGTTTCAAAAGTGTATTACCTCCTCCTCCTATAGCATAATTATGAATGGAGAGCCTATCATGCCTTTTAAAGGAGCCAATGAAATCAATCAAGGGGACTCTTTTTCTCCTTATCTATTTGGCATTATTATTGAAGTGCTTACAAGTATGGCAACTCACAATATTAAGGTGAACAATGCATTCAAGTTTTATTAAAAGTGAAAATAACTTAACTTGTTCCATTTAACTTTTATTTAGGTGCTTAGGAGATCTCTATCCACTTTCTCCAACTTGTCTGGATCGTATATTAATGCAGATACAAATTCTATTTATGTTCATATTAGAGTTAACAATGCTTTTAGCCTTACGGAGTTATCTAATTTCCAACTAAAGTGTACTCCCTTCAAATATCTAGAGTTCCAATTTTTACCAAGAAACCTACATATATAGAGTGCCTTCCTATAATGGAATCTATAAGAAGCAGAGTCTCTAAGTGGCAAAACATATACCTCTCATTTATTGGAAGGTAACAACTCGTAACATTTATTCTCACTAACCTGGATAGACACTGATTCTCTTATATAGCCCTTCCTAAGAGAACGATCAAGGAAGTGGAATAAAATTATCAAAAAAATTTTGTGGACATGTGCATAAGTAGTCCGCAGGGCTCTAAAGTAAAATGGTTTGATTTATGCCCCTCTAAAAATGAGGGGGGCTTGGTATAGTCTCGTCTAAGGTAAGATGCGACATACTTGCAAAAAGAGTTTGGAGACCCTTCTTTAACAAAAAAGTGATTTAGGTTAAATGGGTGAATGTATATTACCTGAACAATACTAGTTTTGGGGACTTAAAACCTAGTAGGTAGCATTCTTGGTATTTAATCAAAATGACGATATTAAGGGGCACATTGAACCTATATCTAAAAATTTGATCAGATAGTAAATTAACATGATTTTGGTTTGATTTTTGATGTAGTCTAGGACCTCTTCATCTCAACTCTAATCTAAACTCAATAAAGATGAGTCTTCTTAAAGCAAAGGTAAATGAGATCATAGATGATGAAGGATGGAATTGCAACATAAGAAACTTCTAGATTATTAGACTAATCCCAAGAAAGCTAATATAACTATATGATAGAGGGATAACTTCAAGCAATTTATACATGAGAGGTATATCATCGATAGTTGCTAATATTCTAGATTATCAACATAATCCTAATAAAGCAAACAAGAAAAAAATTCAAATATGATTAAGACCTCATTTATATGTTTATGTTACATTTAAGCTTTATGGAGGTATATTATTATTTTATTTCTTATTTTTATAATTTTTATTTGTAATTATTTATTTATTTATCATGATCATGATCATGTATGTATATTTTTATTTTAAATATTTTAATATTTTTTTCATGTAAATCTATCAAAATAGCTTCTTTATGAGTTAAGAGTAAAGTTGTACATTTCTGGACCTTTTCAGATCTCGTATATCAGTAAGACTTCTATTAAGATATTTGACTCGTTTGGCAAACAACTTATCAGTTGTTTTTTAGTTGATTAACACAAGTTAGTTGTTTAACCATCTTAAAAAGCTAACGAATGTATTTGGTGAATGGCTGATTAGTTAGCTTATTTAACTCTAACAAGTTAATTTGAGAAAAGCTCCATAAGAGGAATGTTTTTTATGTTCAGCCAAAATTTAATAGGTGAAAAACCAAGTATACCATCCTTTTATAATTTTTGAATTATGTTAATTATGGTATAGTGACATTATGGATAATTCAAACTAAAAATCATGCATAACTAAAAACTATGCATGTATTCTACAGTGATAAATATTTTACAATGAAGTAAATTTTTTGGCTACAAAACTTGAGAGTATGTATTATGCTAGTGACAAAAAAATTTTACTGATGAAATAAGTTTTCTGGTTATAAAATAAAAAATATGTTACGGTAACAAAATTTTAAGAATCTTTTATGTTTTTTATTAGAGTTAAAAACTTAATTTTGTAAAATTAAGTATCTAATCATGGCCTTATAAATTTGTTTTTTAAGTCATGTCCTTATACGTCATTTTATACTTAAACAGGTAATATTAAACAACTAATTTTACTAAGTATTTTTAATAAATAGCTAATATTATCTATTGTTCAAATCAGTTAATAGAATCAGCTGTTAGCTAACTGTTGATAGAATCAACTAATAGCTAATGTAATTCGCTGATTCCCAAATAGAGTCATTGTGTTATTATTGTTATTGTATCTAAACTTTTGGGGGGAGAAAAACAACAGACATAAAAGGATCAAATTAGATAAGACACTTTTGTTAGGTAAGAAAAGGGACCTTGATTAAGCAAGCACACAAGGATTTATCATCAAGAATTAAAGACGCATGGAATCTGACATATTAGATTTACAACCTAGAAATGTCTGCTAATGCTCTTTGCATATTTTAATGTAGGCTTACTTCGCTTCCTACAACATAGCTATCAGCTCACCTTGTTGCTTGAGAGCCAAGCTGCGACTGTTTCGTAAATTTCTCTATGCCATTTATATATTTATTTAACTTTTAAAAAATGAAAACATGTACAGGCAAATGGGGCAACGTGTCCCCGCCATTGTCGAGCTAGGGAAAGCAGCTTCCTTTTCCGATCTTAGGGCTCTTGCCCCAACGAGTTGGTCGAGGTTGTCTTATGAGAAGGAATGAGAAGCCTTCACTATCTATCTCATGATTATCAATTAAGAACAAGCAAGAAGTTTGTGTGCGAGTTAACAAGGTATAGATGGCCTTATTTCTTAGTCTTTTTTGAACTGATGATGTAGGATGATTCAGTCTGCAACTTGATTCGGTTTCGGACGTTAAAGTTACTAGTGAAAAGTTGAAAACTTTCGGCTTAATTTTTGGTTGAATCCGCTCATCAAGGCAAAAGGTAGTATCAGGCATTGGCACTTGGCTTTATCAGTTTTGATGCATCCGGCTACAACTATTGCTTGTATTGATGTTCTTTTCATCCTGGGTTTTCTCCAAAACGAAGAAGTATCAGTGAAGTATCACATTTTGGTAATTTGGACTTTGCCCATTTTGAGAATTCAGTCATCGTTGTCGCCCAATTTGAAATCTTGCAATAAAACGGAGTTTAGAGAGAGATCTTGCAATAAAACGGAGTTTAGAGAAAGACTTACCTAATCTGATAATACACCGTCTTACCCTTACATGATAAAGAAGGTATTTTTAATATACTCACATGTAGATGTGACAATAAAAAATAATACAAATAAAAACTGAAATGTTAAGAATAGAGATAAATAAAAGTAAATAAGTATATAAAGAAATAAAATAAAATAACTAAAAATAATATAAATAATAAATACATAAATAAATAGAATTAAAAGATTAAAAAAAACTATAAAATGTGACAAGAAGCTTTTAGAAAATAAATTTTGAGAATTCAGTCATAAAACCCAAATCGCCGTCCAAACTTAGCTTTCCATCACGGGTTCTGCAACATTTAAACGGGTTCTGAAAGTATGTATAGGTATCATAGTGGTTTTGCTGTTAGTATTTAGTGTTTACTTTGGTTTTAAACATGGGAAAGCTTATTTCAGATCAAGCAATCACTATACTGTTGTTGTGGATTGTGGAAGCACAGGAACACGAGTGAATGTATACGAGTGGAAATCAAGAAGTTTAGGCAATCAGGAATTGCCTGTGTTGTTGCGTTCTTATCCCAATAATTCAACCGAGATATTGTATTCAAAAGGTTTTTGTAGTTATCATTGCATGCAAACTGAACCAGGTTTGCATAACTTTGTTGGTAATGCTAGTGCAGTGAGGGCGTCATTGGAACCATTGATTGTGTGGGCAGAACAGTGGGTGCCTCATGAGAGACATGGGTACACCCCTATTTTTGTTCTAGCTAATGCCGGATTAAGAAAGTTGAATAATGAGGATGCGAGGTTGCTTTTGGATGATATGGAAGATGTCATAAAAGGGCATTCTTTTCTTTATAGAAGAAGTTGGATAAGAGTGTTAAGTGAGAAAGAAGAAGCTTATTATGGGTTGATAGCTTTGAATTATAAAATGGGGCGCCTAGGAAACTCCTTGACAGGCCCCACATTGGGACTTCTTGATCTTGGAGGTTCTTCCTTGCAGTTTGTTCTGGAAATAAATGGTAGCAGAAGAAATGATGCACAGTTGATAAGATCAAACATAGGACCTATAAAACATCAAGTTGTAGCTTATTCATTACCTTCATTTGGCTTGAATGAAGCATTTGATCGGACAGTTGCCATGCTTAGTCAGAAGCAGCCTGGAGGAGAAATGACTGATAAAATTCGAAAAGTAAGGCATCCTTGTTTTGGCTCTAATGTTGTGCAAAATTATACTTGCAATATCTGTCAACAGCTAGATAGAACTAATCAAACAAACATTAGAGAGGAAGATGAATATACTTTTCTGGTTGGAGATCCAGATTGGGAGCGGTGCAAAGAAATTGCAAGAGCTACTGCTATCAACTTAAGCCATTTGGACTCAACCCCGCTTTCGGTTAGAACTGATTGCCAAACAAACTTGTACCCTTTAAGTGGTAAGTTAAAATTGTTAGTGACATGAAATACCCCTCGTAATTCTTTAGTTGTGCTTTCGGTATTTGAGAATGCTAATTAATATTTGCACCTACTGTTTATACTCGACCTTTTTCGTATTTGTAGATTCAATGTGTGATGCACTTTGTTTAACCTAAATCACTTTATGTTTCATGGTTTATTTTTAATGGATTCATTTTGTCTATGCTTTGCGGCCAGAAATGTTCTTAACTTGAGAGATGGTGCCCATCTGACTGGTAGCTTTCATGCCTTATCTGGATTTTTTGCTGTTAATAGCATGTTAAATCTGGATGCAAGAGCTAATTTGACCAAGATATGGGAGAAAGGAAAGCAATTTTGTTTGAAATCATGGATTGTGGATAGCAGTTTAACCAGTAATCAGAATTATGTTTGTCAATACTGCTTTCGGGTGCCTTATATGACCTCACTCATTGAGGATGCCCTCTGTCTTGGCAACAAAGAGATATTATTTGGTCCTGGGGATCTTTCGTGGACATTAGGAGCTTCACTGGTTGAAGTGCAACATTTATGGCCAAGCTATAGTGATACTAATATTTCGTCCCTGAAAAGTATGGAGGCCAATTTTTCTCCCATTTTTGTTTTCATATTCCTTTTATGTCTGTCACTCATTGCTTACTATACTCAAGTCAAGCTGCCTATGCCTAACAAGAAGGCTACTTCTATGGGACCATCTTTGCCATCTTAAGTTCACCCAAAACATCGGCCAACTTAAGATTGATTTATTCTTTTGTGTTAGAAAAATCGAATGGAAATGCTGAGTATATGTTTGATAAGATCTGTTTGCCCCTTGTTGGATGTTTGTGCCTCAGGACTATCACATAAACTCTTGTATATATCTTCAACTTTATCTCCCTGGTTTTCATACATACGCTGCTCCTCTCACAAAAGTATAGGAAAAGCCTCATTTTTCAGTGTGCATAAGCAGTGCTCGGTGGGAACCGTCAGACTCTTGCTTCAAATAAAGATGCGTTAAAAACATGTGGGGCAGGGGCATGGCCGTTGTGAAGTTTTAGCTTCCAAGCAAAATGTTGCGGAGGACAGTTCCGAATGGAAATGCCTGCGAGTCCTCTGCTTACGAATGCAATGAAGAAGATGCAACGCATCATGACTTTGTGAGCACGTGTAAAGCTAAGAGGGAAGCCTTATGTACGAAGCCAACGACTAGATATCACGAGCCACTGACCTCTTTACAGATTACTGTGTTTTTGGAACCCAATTGTCAAATAAAACTCTTGAGACTGGATAAGAAAAAGGGCCGCTGCTAACAAAAGCAACGAACAATGTACTGTCCTTTTCAGAGTCTCCTTATTGAGATTACTACAAAGACCGATACTAAACCGAGACTAAACCTCAGCGGCTAAGGATTCTTTCAAGACCAAGGAAAGAACCTGCTGGGATATCTAAGTAGGTAACAATTCTTGTCATCTCTCCTCGTCCTGCGGACAGGCTTTTAAGTAAAAGCATCGTGACGTGTGCACTCTGAACAATGAGAAGAATGAATCAACTTTGAAAAGCTTAAACAGTATTCTATTTTGATCCAAAAGCACATTCTTTAATCTTTATCAGATTGTCGAAAGTTTGAGCAATTGTGTGAAATAGCTGTTTCCCTCCATATGTAGTAAATTGGCAGAACATCGTAGTAGTGTAATCTCAATAATGATAAGTGCAGCAGGCAATAGTAAACATTATGGACAGGACTATAATTTGTACATACTGATAAAGAGTTCGTAGCATACACAAGATTCTTCGATGCTTTATTCTTCAGTACACACGAAAATTACAAGTCAACTGTTCTTCCGCTCACACTGCATTTACTTCAGTAGGTAGCTATTTTGCTGTCCTCACAACCTTCTAGTCCAGAGGCTTTAACATCTGCCCACACTTCATTGAGACGACCGACGAATTGGAAGGGAGGGTCATACTGAGCAACAGAGTAGGCATTGTTGCTATCTACAAATGTTGTGTTGGCCCGTGGTGACCTACTCAAGCTGAGAGCAAGCTTTTTGGCTTCGTTTGCTATGTTGTCATCAGTGGCATATCCTGAGAACTTTCTCACTGCAACACAGCGACTCTGCCATATATAAGGTTTGAGATGCAGTTCAGAGAGTGGAACAGGTGGGTGGGCTTGGAACTTTGTAGGCAAGTAGAGCCTAACAAAATAGGATGATGTAGAAAAGGGGCCAGCTCCTGGGACTATGCTTGTCACAACAGGAGCTGTCATTGGAATCCTAGAACAGTTACGGTTGGCACCTTGAATATACCGGAACAACCTGAGAAGGGAATAACAGGATACAGTAACAAAGATGAATTGGATGAAGTACACATCATGTGTAAAAACAGAAAAACCACAAGACCAGATGCTGTATACTTCTCTCTGAGTGTTCTATTCATACAAATCCGCATGAAGAAAGTAATTCTTATTGTGGAAAGCTAGAATCATGTTTTTAGCTTGACAGAGACAAAAACGGTTTATCTTCAAACAGAACAATCAATAAGATTGTAGATTCCTCTACACAAGCGTGACAATTTATCAATCAAAACTCAGAAAAATTACTCAAACCAGGAAACAATTGTATCCCAAGCACAAGAACTTAGGTACCAAGAAGTTAAATCCTATAAACAACATATAAGGCCTTCAAGATATGAACAACAAAGTAATTATCATGACAATTTGTTCTGTTTAACGAAAAGCAAAGACCTTTAACCCAAAAATCCCGACTTGACCTTCTTTTCCTACACTTACTGAGCAGCCAAACGTAGTTTCCAATTATTAATGATCGCGAAAACAAGTGAATAATTCAAAGACAAGTAACCTAAAAAATTGGGTTATCAAAAGCCAATCGTGTAAGACAGAACCAGAAGTGCCGACAACGTCAAAGGTTTACCTGTGGAAGCCAAAGAAAGTGGCCTTCTCGAAAGAAATATCATTAGATTCTGCGGACATCCAGGTGGACTTTGTGTAGAGCCTGATCACGAAATCCGACTCCGTATGCACCACCGCGTACTGGGGCGACTCGGCGGCGTTGCACGGTACCCATAAGCACAACAAACTCAACACTGCTCCTATGCACCAACTCGTCTTCTCCATGCTTCGGCGTGTCTCTCCAAGGAACGAAACGAGAAACCTTTGTACCGCTTGGACAAGAACCAAATATTAATCATTTATTTCTCATTAGACACACGTATGCACTACAGCGTTTGTCCCCTGTTTTGTTCTTCGAACATGCTGGCATTGGCGTCCATAGTATTTATTATTAACTTTGCTTTGTATTGTCAAAGAAATGTGAAGATGATTACAGGATTCTCAATTTCTTAAGGAATATCTTTTTCTGGTTAAAAGCACGATGACTCTTTGCCATTGCCATTATTAGTTCCATTTTAGTTTCAGTAATTGGGTAGTAATTTATTATCATGTAATCAGATGGCTTTCAGGTACAAAAGGAACTGTTTTCTAAAATCTGCTTCAGTTACAAATGAGAAAAACTCTTTGCCTTGGTCTTGAAAGAGGAAAAGAGTTCGTTAGTACTCTCTTCTTATTTCATGCTGATAATCTTGGATGGCTACTACGTTCAAATGAACCGCAACTCAAATCTCCAGTAAAACCTGCTCCACATGAACTGCGTCCTGAGAATGATTCACTTTGTTTCCTTAATTCCTACACATGAACCTTGATATTAAGCTTGAAGAAAACCATATGAATGTATCCCCGTATGAGGGGGAAAAAGAAAACAAACTGAAAGCCAAGCATAGGTATAACGTTGTTTCGATGTATACCTTTGATGGATATAACTTAGATAAAGTTCAGGACCGAAATCCACATGGTGATGGAAACCAGACAGGATCTCAATCTCTAAAATTTGCTGGCAGAGTCTGTTCTGTAAAGTATTCAGTTCTGATGGTTTCCACTGAGCAAAATCTCACCTTTGAAAGCCAACGAATAATAGTGATTAGTGACTACACATGCAAGGAAACAGGATAACAACTACATGGTGATTCATTCCAGGTATGTTTTAAATGAATAACTAATCTAAAGTGTTCTACTTGTCATAATAATCTCAGAAAGCAAATGTAAGAGGTTGAGCAAATGTTGCCAAAATTACTCTCTCAATGGATACTGAATCAAAAAGCATTCGACATTCTTCAAGCAAACAGAACCTCTCTTGAATTGTATTGAGATTTAGGTCTTGAAGCTCGAGAACGAGTAAAATTAGCTATCCTACTCGAACAAGTATTGACTTAAGCTAATCTATTTGCATTTATATAAAGCAATGGACTTGTATCATCGATGAATTGTGAAAATAAATTGAGCCCAAAATCTGCAGTACTGTATAAAAAGATACGTCTCTTCAACTAGCTGTATAAGCAACTTGACAAAAGCAATGAAATATAAAGGCAGCAGTACCATACCAGGGAAGCATATGACTTTAACAAGGGCTTGGCCAACTGCCAAATTGGCTGAAATATGAAAGGTGCATCCACAAAGAGAACTTGGTCCAGACGCTTT
This sequence comes from Erythroxylum alaternifolium, assembly GCA_027478495.1. Classification (NCBI taxonomy): domain Eukaryota; kingdom Viridiplantae; phylum Streptophyta; class Magnoliopsida; order Malpighiales; family Erythroxylaceae; genus Erythroxylum; species Erythroxylum alaternifolium. The sequence goes on from JANIIA010000008.1 coordinate 44,225,342, forward strand.
GGATAATAGTAGTAAAATACATCAAACTGCCAGCAATTCAAGTATTAAGTCAACCCAAAATGTTTTGAGAGGACATTTGCAACAATCATGGCAAAGAGAAAAAAGCAAGCATGATGTTGTCTTTGGTTTTGTTTTCTAGTTTTGCACTGGGAATGAGGAACAGGAGTCTGTGGGGATATAGTCCCATCAAAGTCAACATCTTTAGAGCAGTAATGTCACTAGAGACGAGGTAAAAACCACCTCAGAAGTACATTTCTAATACAAATTGGTAAAACATGAGGAACTGACAATGTACAAACTTTTCTTTCAGCGGACATAAAAAACATTCTATTCTACGACTTGACAGGCTGAGCACTTCCATACGATAAGTTCAATAAAACTTTTGAGAGTACATAAACCATAAAGCAAGCAATAACCAAAGCAAATACGAAAATTTCTCATCTATTCATGCAGATTGAGCATAAGACTTGAAAAGTTACCAAAAATGTCAGGAAGTTAACATCAGCATTAGCTGTCTTAAAGCCTCTTAAATCAAATATGCCAAGTATCTTTTCTTTCTGAGGTGGGAGCTTTGCCATTGCCTTCTCAATTAAGAATACACACAGCTTTTGATCCTCAACAGGATCATGCACCTGCCATGGATATTACATTTGCAATTCAATTCCTGGCTAGAAGAAAAGATTCAGAAACAGATTCAAAGAAATCTCGTTAAAGTCAGTCAGAAAGGAAAACATTTGGTCCCTAATGTTTAACTAAATGTCAACTAAAGATGCACATATCTTCTGATTCTCAACAGGATCATGCACCTGCAATGGATATTACATTTGCAATTCAATCTCTCACTAGAAGCAAAAATTCAATGGTAGACGTAAATTGATCTAGTTATAGTTAGTTGATAAGGATATTCCTTACATACATCGGGCCCCTAATGGCTTGTGATTGAGATTATCCAGTTGTTTCAATAAGTTCGTAAAAAGGTACAGACTGCTGTGAAAGAGAAGGTGCAACAATAGAGTATCCTACAAGAAATTTCATCTGGTCATCAATAATGGCACTAAGAAAGTTATTTCAGATATTCTACGGATCAACGTATTATCATACAGTTGTTTTCATGCGCAGGGACAAAGATTGAAATTGCACTATTATGCTACATGTAAATCACATAACATTGATAAAACTAAGATGCTATTTTCAGATCCAACACTTGCATCAGGAAAATGCTTAGATGCCACCACTACAAGCACAGGCCTTCCATAGACATCAAAGGAGTCATGCACATAGGCTTTTCCTGTTACTGCAATACTTTTTACTGAATCTTCAGTCAATTCAGACATCCCAAATTCTTGACGCCATCTCTGATGCACAATGACCAGTAGAAGGAAAATCAAGCCAATTTTAACAAGCTAAACGATATATGCCAATCATTATGTGATTCACTATGGAAAATGAAAAATAGAGAAATGAATGGATACAATGGTTTTGGTCAGTTTTGAAACAGCTTCATCCACAGAAAACTTCCGGTCCCTTAGGAACCAGAGGATCATATCTTCATCGTCTCGTCCATTTTTCCCCACTGGAAGACTACTGTAATCTCTTTCAAGTTTATCTTTTACTTCCAAAACTAGCTGTTAATTGTAAAAGACAAACACACAAAACAAGAGAAGCTATTAGGATCATCTATAACTTAAAAATTGTAAAGAAAACACAAAATGAAATGCATTTACATGTTGCTTTTTTTTTTTTTTTGGTTTTTGGATCCTTTAAACCATTATTTTCACCATATTCACAATTTAAAACTGCTCTTTTGAGTTCATGTAATCAACTTTCATTCTCAAAAAAAACAAGAAGAAGAAGAAGAAGAAGAATGCACATGAATGTTAAATATCCTAAAAAGCACTCATGAAAGAAAAACACCAACTTGAAAGCAAAGGTATAATACATTCCTTATGTATTAAATATATTTGCTTCACCTAAATTTTCTCAGCAACCAAACAAAACCCAGAAAACAAAGAACCTAGCATGAAACTAAAAGAACAGAAGAAGAAGACATGTGGTCGGTAGCTACCTTGTGTGACTGAGTTGGGTCGAAGCTACAGTTCTTAACAAAAAATTTGGAATTTCGACATGGGGTTTTACTAAGAGGAGCAAACAATGGACGGCCAAGATTATGACACGAACGAAGCGCCATTGCCCAACAACTTCTTCTTCTTCTTCTTCTAGTTTTCCACTTGGAGCTCCAATTTTAAACGATACCGGCCGTTTATTTATTATAATTTTTTCTGATAAAAAAAAAAAACACCACCTATAACCAACA
>JANIIA010000008.1:44231070-44243175 GCA_027478495.1 Erythroxylum alaternifolium
TTTAATTAATTACATTGTAATTAATTAATTAATTACAATATTTTAATTAATAAATAAATTATATTTTAATTAATTATATTCTATTTAATTAAATATTAATTATATTTTAATTAATGATAATATAATTAATTAATCCATTCCTCTATAACAATGATACCCATTCCTCTAGATTAGGAGAGGAATGGGGTATTACCCAAAAGTGGGTAATCTATTAATTATTAATTTATTTTTATTTAAAATACATAATTGGAATTTTTTCTTCATGAAGTAACTGAGGTGAGAAGGGGTGACTTACCATCACGTGATCTTAGCTCAGTTCTGAATTCAGGACAGCAACCACCAGCATCTGTAGGATGCAGAACCTATCTATCAACATCTAATTTTGGTTTGGTCCAGGAAAGCAAGTCTCTTGATGGTTGTTACATTTGCCCCTGGCAAGCAGTTGCTGACTTGCTGAATTGCATCTTTTTGTTACGATCTGCCTTTGCCTGATGGTTTGTCATCTTCAATTATGCCGTTTCCGTCTCTTCTTGTGTTAAAAATTATCATCCAACTTTAGTCACACCATTAACCATCACTGACCTAGTCCGATCCATTACTATTGCTAGCTGGGCCTCCCAGAAATAAACAAGTGTGAGCAGTCGTGTTTTCTTCAAGATGTGAGTGGGCGTCCTTGTCATAAATCCCTAAAATCACACAACCCACCTGGTCATGAGGCGTGTAGCCTAAGTTGGGCCTTAAAAAATAATGGCTGGCTCGTCACGTGTAACTACACAGGTAGCGTCGTCACACATTCACATCTCGAGAACATGCTGGAAAAGGACAAAGGAACTGAATCCCATTCTTTCGATTCTTTTGTCTTCTTAATGACAAATGCGCCACCGCAGTTGTCATATTTTAAAAGAAAGAAATCGTCAGAAGAGGTATAAGACTGTTCTGAAGTTACTGGGTCAAAAAGTTAAAAGTCTTTACAAATCATTCCTGAATTTCGACTTCACTATGCTTACGCTACTTATCATAATTCTGTCTTCCATGTCTGTGTTCCTTCTTCCATTGTCTCCAACTACCCACCTAGCCAATCCTATCTCTTTACAATGATTCTGTTCTTTCACTTTATTGAAAGTGGGTTTGAACAATAAATTCCATTCTTTCTGTCCAAGTTTTCAGCCTGAGAATCATTGCATAGAAAATGTAGGTGCAATTCATAGACCCGTTGCTTCTTTCCACCTTAGAAAAGTAGCTGAAGTTGTAGTCATATTGGGCATTTGCATCATAGCCTTATCCACCAAGCATGCTGTTCCTTAGTGCAGTGACAAGGCCAAACTTTGACTTTAACCATGTTGATTCGTATTGGTGGATATGGCGCAAAGACCGGCAGGATCATAAAGTATAGAAGAATGCAACTTGGTTTATATATTGAAAAGGTTTCAGGAGCCAATTTCAAAAAAAAATAAAAAGGTTTCAGGAGCCATAATGATGATTTCATGTATGATGTTAGTTCATTAACCTTCCACAATTTAGAAGCTTGCTTGATCATTTGTCATTTATTCCTATCATGTCCTACGTCTGAATTGATAAATTTGAAACATTACTAATTGAGATTCTGATGAACATCGATGCGATTGAAAAGGCAGTGAAAAACATACTGCACATGGGATTCTCGGTTTATTTAAATTGGTAAGTTTGGTGCATTTTGTGCGATAGCCTATAAGTCAATTACAGAAGCTCCAAGAAAAGGGTTGCCTTTGGATGGAAACCAGCATCTTTGAGAGTCATTCCCATCTGATCAACTCCATAGACTCTTCTAGGAAAGCTTGAGATCAATCTGTAATTGACAATGCCTGGAAGGCCTAGTGAATCTATGTATATGTAAATTGCTCTGATCTTGTCTGAACAAGAAAAACTCTGTTCTTTTCTTTCACCATTTGGAAACCGTATCATTATCTGCATATTCATGCAGTATTGAAATTATGATTTGATATGAAAACAGAAAAGGAAAAGAGGAACATAACAAAATGACAGAAAGATTGCACATTAGTACCTGTGTTATTTGATTATCTTTAGACCAATTACCAAAATCTTTATTCTGAGCTTCTCTAGCGGTGGAAACTTCTTTTCCTTTAGTATTCTGTTTTTCCGTTACATTGCTGTGTCTAAGCTTCTCATAACTTGTTTTGGTCGAGGTTTCAACAGGTTTCTGAACCTTTTTCTCTGAAGGCATGTTTTTTAGTCTTTCCTTTTCCTGGCAAGGAAAAATTGGCAGTTCATTGTCACAATTATCCCTGCAAATCTGAGAAAAACATATCACAAGCCATGGAATGTGACATTTGCACACACCTTGTCAATCTTTAGCGCTTCGAAATATGCAGCATCTTGTTCTTCTCTAAGCTGGCGATCTGCTCTTACCTTTTCTTCCTCTTTGGCTTTTGCCTTCATCTTCTCATCACCCTTTACTCTTGGTTTGCCAAATGCCACGCCCTGCTCTTCCACTGTTCTTTGCAGGATCTCCACCAGTTGTGCAGGTGAGATTGGCCCTTCCGTCTAAGCAAAATTATTTCAATAATGATTAAAAAATTTAAATAGTTCAACCGTATCATTCAAATTTTTAGTTTGATTTTTAATTTTTTTTGTTTGGTTTACTTTAATAATTTTTGTTGTTAAAAATGATAGTTTATTAATTAATTGGTTAAATTTGTAAATTAATATGTTTTTATAAATTAAAATTAATTAATTAATTTTTATTTAATAATCTTTTTTAATTAAATTTTAAATTTTTTGATAAGTAAGACAATCTCTTTCAAATCATCGCTATAATTTTATCTACCAAAAGGAAGAAACTGCATGAAACCGTGCACAATATACCATAGTTTAAGCAGTTAATTCAACTCCAAACTTGAGTACTAGGAAGTTAGCAAACAAAATCAAATTCCAGCCAACCTGTTGGAGTACTGCTATGCTATCTCCATCAGCAGAAGCAACTACAGCACAATATGGAAAAGTTGTGGCTTGCAATGCTGCGACCATTTGCAAACCCTCTCCTCTATCTGCAAGAGCTCCCCAGCTAACAAAATTTGCATCAAGAAACTGTACCGCCAGTTCTGAGCATAGTGTCTCCTTGCAAAAAGAGGGAGTGAAGGGGTGATCTGGCGAGTGGAGATACATGAACATGAACTTGTGTTCATCCTCTGCTATTTTTAAAGCCTCCGTGAACTGGCAAGCATAGAAGAAAGGGTGTGTAGAACCATATTGCTGCTCAAAACTGGCTAGGAAAGACCATTCTTCTGGAGCAGTAAAAGGGTCTTGTGGAGGATGCAGTTGAAAGTGTGATGATAGATTTTGATTTCTTCCACCAAATCCTATGCGTCCTCTACCCATTACTCTAGAAAATCCCCCAAAAATACTCCGAGGAAGGCTCACCATCCGACGAACAATTCCATTGCGATAAGCATCTCTGATTGTTCCTGTACTAACTCTCGTTCTTGACGACATTTTGTTTATACCGCTGGCCAAAGAGTAAAAACTGACTAACAAGTAACAACCAACAGCAAAAGAAACAATAAAATTTATATGTTTGTTGGAGGACTAGAATATAGGTCTGATCCTGATCGAGTTGAAACCTTGGTTTTAAGTAACAGCATCAGCTGGAAATTATAATGTAAACCAAGTTCTTGAGCCATATTTTTGTAGGCTGTAGCATTTAACTGATGAGTAATCTTATTTGTAATTCCTTTCTTCTGTCCACCTAGAGTTAAAGTAGCTCAAAGAACATCTAAAAGAATGTGAAGATGCCTCTTCCTTTTCATCTCTTTAAAGAAGATACTTTGATTGTGATCAAATCTACCGTTAGTTGTGGAAGAGCTGGAGGCATTAAAGAAAAAGGATTCCAGAGACAGATAAGAGGCCACTTTAAACAGCATAAATTCTCATTCTTGATACTATTTTTTTATCATTCCAAAGTTAAGAACTCTGAATTGGTATCATGAATTTCTTCAGTGGCTGACTTAATTTTCTGCACATTGAAAAGGGTTGCTAGAACTGTGAAATGTGCAGGATCGATGCATTAAGAATCCAAACTACTGTGAAAGAGCAGACACAAAACGGTAAAATGACATATCTCATACTCTGATAGGTTAATCTGACAAAACGATGTATCCATGCGAACAACAGGAATACAGATTCCTATCAATAGCCCACAAAATGTAAATTCTCAGGAAGGCATCATTGTTAGATTTTTCCTAATATCTTCCCAAGTTTTAGCACATTTGACTGCCATGATCATCCCAAATGACTTTTGCTAACAATGTTTTGATGCAGATAAGTTTGATAGAAGTATTATTCTCAACCTTTTTATGTCATTAGCTTCGTCAAAAAACAGCGGCAAAAGTTCTAATTCTAGTCTTCTGCGGTGCTTGAGTAGAGTAGGACCTAAAGCAGAAAAAATTTGACGTTGTTTAATCTCAATTTCTTAGTTATCCCACTTCAGGGTTTTCAATCCACATCAGCTTTTGGACCTCCACTACCACAGTAGTAGACTGCTACTATTAGCATGCCAAATTTGTTTGTGCTGTAACTGATAGATACACAGCCATGTGACAGCCTCTTGCACCTGAAAGGTTTATTCAAGTCTAGCGTTAGCTTCAGAAAGATTTTGCTTTTGTTCAGCTTTTTCTTTACATATCATTCAAAGTCGCAGCCACTGCAATTTACACGTGTTCATAGTCTCGACCAACCATTCTCTTCAAAATTAACCTTATTCCACTTATTAAACCACTCTTTTTATATAATAATAACAGCAAGTGGGTGACCACAAATGATACATCTACATCTACATTCAGCCAGGAAAAAGTAGGCGCTAAGATGGGTTGGCTTGGGTGATCTCTACGCTAGCTAAATTTGCCAAGTGACCGAACTGTCATCTTCTCCAGCCTGTCGCTTCCTCATCCTCCGGGCGTTTTTCCGTTCCCACCATATAATCGGTGGACTGATCAACAGGCAACAGTGACATGCCAATGTTAAGGAATTGTTTTCGTATTCATTTACTCATCAACTTTTACAAACATGCTGTCAGAAGGTGATGTATGAAGCTCTATTTGTGTCCGCCTAAGGACTTTGCAATAGTGTTTAGCAGGTATCGAAATAAGAATTATAATAAATATAGCGAAAAAATGAAATTAGTTATAATTTTCATTTCTCATTATATTACAAATATGAAATATTATCTTAAAAGAAATATAAAAATATTGTTCATCTAATTATAATATATTATCAATTCTTACTCATTTTTTTCTTTTAATACTAACTAATCAAGCACATCTTGAATTATAAATTTTTCACTATTAAAAAATAAAAGGCATAAACTTCCATCCAAATTATTATTATTATTTTAGATTAATAAAATTTATAATATTAAAAACTCAAAATAAATTTTACTAATTATTTATCAAATTATTTTAATATAAAATTAATTGTGTTAATATATTTTATTTTTGGCATACATGCAAATATTTGTCCTTTAAAAAAGTATGACAGTGGCAGCCTTATTAGTGAAAAGTTATCGTGGTTCATACCCATATATAGTTTGGAATGACATTAAAAGCCCTACTACCATATATATGGAAGCTACAATTCAAAAGAGAAAAGTCTTGGAAAATTCTATGCCATACCCTTTTCTCGATTGTTGGTCGAATCTATATACATATATAAATACTGTAAGACCACCTTTAGGGCTTTAGGAAGGATCATGCTTCCACTAAAAAAAAGGAACTAACAATGATAATAATATTGCCAGTTGTTCTTGATGAACGGTGGACCAATGACATGTTCTTAGTTCTTGGTACAGTTATCTTTTTTCATATCTTGATGGATAGCTGCAGAGATGTGGGTTTTTTTTTTTTGAAAAGAATGCAGGAAATAAATATTAGTTTGCTAAAGGGTAGTAGTAGTGCCCGAAAGTGGGAAGCATCATACCCCAAATGCCTAGAAAGAGCCCATAGCCTGCCCCATACTTTTGTGCTCATAATAGCTAAAGCACGGTACAAAAGAAATACAAAAGCTATTAAGCATCAGACCACTTTTACTTTTTTTTTTTTAAGGCAGACGTATAGGACTAATAATACAGGCAATATGATTTAAATTCATGTACATGCATAACCCTTTTGCAGGTTTCTATCTTGCTTAATCTCACTGATATGGAGTCTGGAAACGTTTAGAAAGGTACTGTGTCATTTCCGGTGCTTATTCACAAGAATCTCTACAACTGAAGTTATTAAACTCTGTGAATGAGGTTGGTCTGATGGTAACATGGGGTTTTACTGAACTTTCAAAGAGATGGGAGATTATTTTCTTAAGGTTTAAAAAGATTCACTAGTGTTCGAATGCTAACAAAAAATCTGAAGTTGTATTGGATTTCCACTCTCGTAAATTGACCATGACATCATGTAACGTAGATTGTGATGTCACCCTTTCCAAGACCAACCTTTTGATAATTTGAAGTGGATAGTTCGATCTGTGATTAACTAGAATAAGAGCAATGAATCAGCAGAAGTTGGAGTACTGATAGATGAGAAACTGGTCTAATAACTGCAAGTGAAGCAACGAAGATTCAGATGGTATTTCTAATTCATATGACTAAACTGTTTTGATATGCATATTTATCATCAAACAAATTCACATAAACTATAGTTAGGTTCAGCAGTAGTTGGGGAATATCTGAAACGGGTTTTGTTTAGTGATCCTCAACCTGCATCAGTTGGTGAACATTTGCGTACTTAACTCTTAACTACTCTGGGATTCCTATTTGCTTGACTGGAACAAAATGATCCTGTTCTTCACAGTCGATATGCACGTTTTCTCTTATCTGCACAATGGTTTCCATGCGCTTCCCAAATTCATTCTTCTTTACATTAAATTACGTGCAGTGATTAACTGTTATATTATATAAAAAATTGTAAAATTTTAAAATTTTCTGTTAATTTATTAATTTATAAAAATTTTTAATTAAGTATTTAAATTTTAAAAAGATTAGACAATTTATTTTAAAAAATTTTATTCATTAATATTTTACCAATGTGATTGATAAAATATACAAAAATTAAAAATTTTCGCGTTAAGAGTAAGGTCGTGTACTATTACACCTCTCTAGATTTCACGTCTCAATAAGATTTTTACTGGATATTATTATTGTTACAGCGTTACGTAACTTTTTATTCAGTCAATATAATAATTATACATTCAAAATATAATCACTTATTTAATATACATAAGAAAAAAATCATATATACTTTTTAAAACATCAGTCTTTATATAGCATCATCAAAATATTAATAAAGAGAATGTTTTAAATTGAGTTATTTAATATTTAAAAGTTTGAACATTTAATTAGAAAATTTAAAATATTAAATAAAGTGAAAAAATTAATAAGTGTTTCACACTTTATAATTCATCATCCTTGTGATAGAATACAATGAAGTGTTTGAAGAGGCTGAAGTGCTGACACAACCTTTTCAGGCAAACTTGGTCAAAGCACATGGCTTGCTAATTTACTTAGTTGTTCTACACACAAATCATGATAAAGGGCTCCTGATTATCAATAATTCCAGTACAAGTCAAAAGAAATTACACTCATTTGGAAGCACATCATTCATCATCATGAGTTCTTCAACATCATCATTATGTTTTTGGCCCACCAAAGTTAATAAATTGTTCTGCAGATTTTACACTCTTCAGTACTATCCTCACCATCACATTTTCCTTAATCACCTTCACAGTACTTTGCAATTGATCCAAGGTGAACCATATTGGCTTTCCAAGAGATATCTTCGCAAAGATTCCATCTTCATGAATATAATTAGATCAACAAGCATGATTGAATGAAGTGTTTATTTAAAATCTTATAGTATCCTGAAAGAACTGTTGCAACTATTTTGACTATTGGAGACCTATACAGGCTTAGCACACCAAAGATCTTTGTTTTTTTCTAAGGATAAAAAGAACAACATAACATTGAAGTGAAAGATGATGTGTGATTCCCTTTCTTTTCTTCACCATTAAAACACAGAATAACAGATTCAACTCTCACTCTTTGCATTCCCAAAATTTTAAACCCCCCTCTGTCTGTATGCTACATACCTCAAAATACATGTATCTGACATGCATTTTTTTATTTATGAGAAGTCATAGAAAATATTTATTTGCTTTGACCACAATCCTTTATGGCTTAAGGCATCGAAAAATCCAACTCTGCTCTATTTTAATATGCTCGTGCCTGAAGTTTCTTGTGTGTCAGACCACTAACCAAGACAACAGAATCTCACTTAAGACACCCACACAGATAGAGAGAGATAGAGAGGTCGAGTTTATTTATGTTTTGTAAAATGAAGAGCTAGTGACAAACCAGCTGTAAGTTTTGGTTGAATGGTGCTTCTGCCTTGTATGGACAACAAGGAAGATTCATTTGCTTAGGCAAAACTTGGGAATGAACCATTTTGTGTCCTTCACGCAACAAGACAACCTTAAAGCATACAAACACAAACAGTTTCAGTGAAAACAAACAACACAGAAGCAACGACAAGAAGAGCAACAACTTCATATTCCTCAAAAATGGCAGCTTCTGCATCTCACTACTCTCAACTGATGATACCCTCCTTCGTTACTTACCTTCTTCTGTTTACTACTTCTCTTTGTCCTGTTCAGTCTCTGCCAGTTACATCAGATTCCGGTAACCATATACCGACCAACCAAACTTTCAGGCCAAGCAAAGAGATTCTCAAGTTAAAAAGAATCAATGCTTATCTCGAAAAGGTCAACAAGCCCGCAGTTAAAACAATTCAGGTCTCTTCTGTTCTTTTTCTATACATTTGAAAAAGTGTACTTGAGTTGACTTACCATAGTTGTAGTATTGTATTAAGTTTTAGGGTGATCAGGGTTCATGGTTTCTTGTTACAGAGCCCTGATGGAGACGTCATTGATTGTGTATTATCTCATCTTCAACCAGCATTTGACCATCCGATGCTTAAGGGAAAGAAACCAATGGTAATGATTCTGCTTCTTCAGAAACATTTTTCTCCTTTATTTTCTTATGGGATCCTCGAGATATCTGTGGCTGAATCATTGTTGTAATATCATGTTTGTGTTACCACCACAGGATCCACCGGATAGACCAAAAAGCACCGAGACGACGGAGACGGTGACAGACATATATCAGCTATGGACAAATTCAGGTGAGTCATGTCCAGAAGGAACTGTTCCGATCAGGAGGACCACATCAGAGGATGTTCTAAGAGCAAATTCTGTTAGAAGATATGGCAGAAAATTAAGAAAACCTGTTAGAAGGGATTCAACAGGAAGTGGACATGAGGTTAGTACTTTTTAACACCAAACTAAGAAGCTGGAAAAATTGTGAACAAATACTTGACAAGAATCACAAGATTGCTGCTCAATCTTTCCTCAAAATTATATTTTAGATGTAATAAAAAGCGGGATCACAGAAACCATAGCAATTATTAGTGCAAATCTTCAATTAATCTCCCCAGTCTGCTTTTTCCTAATGACTAGTCTTTATCAGAAAGGGAAATTTTCAATTTTCGAGACAAAACTAAACGACGGATCATAAGAGGTCAAAAAAGAAAAAAAGAAGGAAAGTACAGAGAGGAGCAGGCAATTAAAGGGCAATTTAATTATCGAAATTTGTAGAATACGATGTAAATGTACTGCCTTATCTGTCATGAAGCATTCAATGATCTTGAAAATCCAAGGACAATAGCTGTTATGCTCATTTAAGAACAGTGAAGTTGGTACTAATAACTTTTGATGTTACAGCATGCAGTTGTGTTTGTTAATGGAGATCAGTATTATGGGGCAAAAGCAAGCATAAATGTGTGGACACCAAGTGTTACTAATGCGTATGAATTTAGCCTGTCACAAATCTGGGTTATTTCTGGTTCTTTCGGAAATGATCTAAACACCATTGAAGCTGGTTGGCAGGCAAGACCTCTACTTGTACTTTTTGTTTCTCCATCAGTAGTATTTAGCAGGAAACTTTCTAAGTTTTACCATCTATCCATGTATTTTTTCAGGTTAGCCCAGAATTATATGGAGATGACTATCCTAGATTCTTCACTTATTGGACGGTAAGTTCAGTGGTTTTGTTGCTTTGTTTTGTCTTGAAGATTTAAAAGTGCTAAGTGACGTAATTCACAGACTGATGCATACCAAGCTACTGGATGCTACAACTTGCTATGTTCTGGTTTTGTCCAAACCAATAATAGGGTCGCCATTGGAGCTGCCATATCTCCAAGGTCCTCCTACAATGGCAGACAATTTGATATAGGCCTCATGATTTGGAAGGTGAGGTAATTTGTCATTACATTACAATCAAAAGTAACTGATACTAAATTGCAATATCTCCTTTATCAGAAGTCGTTTCCTTAATAGTTTGACTCCAACTGGCTTTGGGAATATACACAATAATACAACACAACCTCTTCTTTTCAATCTTTGTATATTTACCTTATTTGCCTGTCCTTTATAAGTTGACTGGCAAGAGACCTTATGATTTCCGTCACTTCCTAATCAGCCAGACAATGAGATGAAGGGTCAATACCCATTTCCCATGTATTAGTACTAACAAGAAGAAAAAGGCATTATGTGTAGGACCCAAAGCATGGAAACTGGTGGCTGGAATTTGGGTCAGGACTATTGGTGGGATACTGGCCAGCATTTCTGTTCAGTCACTTGAGAAGTCATGCAAATATGATACAATTTGGAGGAGAAATTGTGAACTCTAGATCATCAGGATACCACACGTCAACACAAATGGGAAGTGGGCATTTTGCAGAAGAAGGGTTTGGAAAAGCATCATATTTCAGGAATCTGCAGACTGTGGACTGGGATAATAATTTGCTACCATTAACAAACCTTCGCCTATTGGCTGATCATCCAAATTGTTATGACATTAGACAGGGGAGAAACAATGTGTGGGGTACTTATTTTTACTATGGAGGTCCTGGAAGGAATGTAAGATGTCCATAAGACTAATTGGAATAGAGGATAGAAAAGCAAATTTTTAAATTTTGTGTAGGTTTTTTTTCCCAGATAATTTTTCATGCTAGCCCCTAATATGATTTTGGGTTACTGTAAAATCATTTATTTTAGTATATATTCCCTGTATTGCTTTTTTCTTTTTCTTGGAGTGTTCTCTATCAGAAATCATTTTTAAGTTGTAAATTAGGTGAAATTAATAAAAAATGATTTCTATATCTCTAATTTCTTCAAAACTATCGTACACTACATCAATATTTGATAGCTAATTAGTTGGAGGTTACTGTCAAAGAAGATGCTTAAAAGGGTAGTTCATAGTTAAAGAATAAATAAAAGAGAGAAAAATGCAACGGACATGAATATTATAAATTGGTTGACACTTTCAAAGTGAGGCACTGCATGTGGAAAGTACCAAGACCATAGCGTTAACAAAATTCTAATTCAAGACTTAGATAATTAAATGGACCAAAAAGATTGGATCCTAAATTTTACAACAAATTCTAATAAATAATATGCATATCTCAGTGCCCTACAACACATCATCAATAGTTACAGCTTGTTTTCTTCTCCAACCAACATTCTTGTCCTTTGCGCGCCTTGTCTTTGAGACTTTGTGCTGAAGTTGGATTCGATGGAACTTGGAGTTTCACCCTTCAAAGACAAGTGTCCGTCTCCCCTTCAAGTCAATGTGACAACTTCTCAATCTCTCTTGGCTGCCGCTTAAGGAATGGGTAGTGCAACAACCGCAGGTGAAACGACACTAGTCCCAAAAGGAATTGTGCTATGATTTATGTTTTCTTTAAATCGTATTAGGCTACAGAAATCAATGTTTTAAAAATCGAACCGGACATCGAATCGATCGAAAGAAAAGTTTAAGGTTTAGAGGTTCAACCGGTAGTGAATCGCTATAAAACTGGAATATAATAAATAAAATGAAAATTTTATAAGAATAAATAAAAATAAAATATTTTATTGAAATAAAAAATACACTAATGTTTATTATTATATAATGAACTAAAAATAAATAAATATGAGTCCAATATAAAACTTAAAATAACAATAAAAATC
>JANIIA010000008.1:44251065-44275130 GCA_027478495.1 Erythroxylum alaternifolium
TTCTATTTCTCTGAGTCTTGTGATTTTTCTGACCAGCCTTTAATGCTATGGATTTGTCTCTCTTAGGTTTGTCTTCAACATCCAGCTCTACTTCATGTATCTTCAAAGAACCAAGCAATTTGTCTAGCTTTAGTTTGCTCGAGTCCTTGGTTTCTTGTATAGCAGCAACTTGGGGTCTCCATCTTCTCAGCAGACTTTTGAGAATCTTCCTCACATGGTTTTGATTATCGTAAATTCTCCCAAGAGCTTTAAGTCCATTAACGATAGTTTGAAATCATCCAAACATCTGATCAACAAACTCGTCTTCTTGTATTTTAAACAACTCTTATTGGTGTACAAGAATACTGATCTTGGACTCTTTCACCTAGTTTGTGTCTTCATGTGTGATGGATAGAGTGTCCCACATCTCCTTCACAGTCACGCATCTATGAACTTTATCATATTCACTTCTGCTCAACGTACAACTCAGAAAAAACTTGGCCTTTGAATTTAATTGAAATCTGACTTTGTGATCAGCTGACCATCTGTTACGAGGAATGGCATTTCCTTCACGATCTACTGGTTCGTATGGTCCATTCTCGATGATATCACAAAGATCAATATGAGTGGATTCTATGAAGAGCTGCATCTTGTCCTTCCAATAATGATAATCTTTACTATTGAACACAGGAGGTCTTATGACGTAGGCACCTTCAGCTATAAAAACATGTGATTATGCCATGGATCTTTGTCCTCACTTTGTAAAGGTGGTTCTAGGAAACCGAGCTCTGATACCGATTGAAATAAATTACACATTAGTATAGACTTTACGTACATGTAACTCGATACACAAGAAGGAGGATTGAATGGTGTATCCTTTTTGTGAATATAAAATCTTGTTAAGAACTTCCCTTTCTTTTTAAAAAGATATCACAAAATTTATACAAAAATTATTACGTAGTTAAATAGCAAATAACTTCTATATAATTGTTTAACAACAAAATAAACTAAAGTAAAGGATAGAACATAGACGCTGTGATTTTTATACTAGTTCACCCCAAACCGTGGGCTACGTCTAGTCCTCAAAGTTCGTCTGAGTGTTTCACTATGCTCTAAATGATTACAAGTATTCTTTCTTCCCTTCTAGAGCCTCTTCAGGTCTTTTACAAAGTATTTTTCAGCTATCTTAGCCTCTCCAGGCTATCAGCCTTTTCTTTGAGAAAAAGATTGTGAGCTTTTGTTACAGTAGGGTTAGCTCTCTTCGTATCGTACTACAGAATTTCTCTTTTCTAAGTAAGCACTGAACGCTCAAAGATCACTGATTTCTGAATCGTAAGATTTGTAAGAATTTTCTCTAAGATTCTCTAACATTGTAACATCTTCGACTACGACTAGTATTTATAGCCTTCGTCTCTAACTGCTTCTTGATCTTTGATAACCGCTTCTTGATTCTTGATAACCGCTTCTTTAGTTGAGTTCTATAATTAACTCTAACTAAATAACTGTTCTGGCGTGCTAGTGTATCTTCATGATATCGTCTATATCTTTACATCTGTATTGACTTTGCGTCTGCGTCTGCGTCTGCGTCTACGTTTTGATTTCGCATCTGCGTCTACATTTTGATTTCGCGTTTGCGTCTGCGTCTGCATCTACGTTGTATTTGTGTTTGTATTGTAATTTTGCCTTCGCGTCTACGTCTATGTTTTAAATTCGCATCTGCGTTCTGTACTTTGACTTTGCATCTACATCTGTGTTTGTGTCTATATTTCAAATTTGCGTCTATACTGATGTTGCGTCTGTGTCTATATTAACTTTGCATATGTGTTTCCTTCTGCGTTTGTGTTCTGTACTTTGTCTGCACATTTAACAAACTTGTCAAAAACGTTCATTCGTTTTTAACATTATTATTATTTGATTGTCATCAAAATTACTCATCGTAAAGTCCTTTTGACTTAACAAATCTTCCTTGTGTGATTTTTGATTGTTCATTGGTGGTACTCAATTTTTATTTCTTTTTGTTAATTTTACAATTTCATTTTCAATTAATCCATATTCACTTCTTTGCTTTTCTATTTAGTTTTCCTTTTCATTTTAGTTATCTTTTAGGCAGTAGATAACTTAGAATTCAATTAGTTCACCATCTCATCGAGGGATCTGTTAGCAGTGTGCCCTAGGCTAATGATCATATCTGACTTTTGTACTGGCATTCTTTTATATATGCATATATATTGTTTATGTAATGTGATTTACATTCCAAGAATAGTATTAGGCTTATGTCATCAAGTTTGTAACTTGATAGTAAAACCATAATCATTATAATACTATTCTAAACTGTCCCTGGTTGATCATTATTAGTGGAACAATAATGAATTAAGGCTAGTATGTGTTCTGATCGATGATCGCGTTTTATTGATCATGGATATGAGTTATCAAATTAGATAAATAGATATATGTTAGAGAACATATATTGGACTAACCCACAAAGAGAACACTACATAGTTTCATGTCATTAGTGATTCTCAATATGATTTGACTTTAGTCTTTTGATCTAAAGTCATCATGGTTCCCTACATAAGGAATTCAGTGTTTTGACATTAGACTAAGTTATCTTTAACCAGATAACAAGTAGTCTTATGTTGGACATTAAATGAATCATGCTGAGGGATGTGAATGATGTAGATGGGATTTGTACCTCTCTTAAATGAGAGAGATATCATTTGAGTCTCTTGACAAGTATGACTGAAGAAATGCATGGTTGTACTCAAATGAATTGATGAGGAGTCATCAATGTCATTTTTTATAGTCAGTCAACTTGGGAATCAAGAAACTCTGATTAATGACATGTACCATGCCTTGTGATTGATCTTGATATCGTGTTACAAAGGGACTGAGTTTGTAACCATGGTTACATGGTTAAATCAAATTACCGATCCTCATTTAATTTGGGTAGTCATAATGTCTTGCTAGAGGCTGCTTATGACTTATGGACCTTGAAGTGTGATCAAGCCCATTACCAACATCAACTGAGCCTACAAGGTCGCACACATAGAGTGATGTGATCTGGGCTTATTCTTTTACTGAATAAATATATGTGGATATATTTATTGGGCTATATTGAATTAAGTTGCCGGGCTTTTATTATATGAGATATAATATAGGCCGAAACTTATTGGGCTTTCATAATCCTAATGGATTTAGGATTATGATATTCTTGTTCCTAATAGGAATAGGGATTAAAGTTTCTCTATAAATAGAGAACTTATATCTCATTAGAGAATATAAAAACGAAAACCCTAGCCACCTAGACCCTTTTCGAGAGAGAAATTATGCGGCGATCTAAAATGTTTTAGAACATGCTAACACATAATAGCCGCTGCCCGAATCGTTCATCCTCGTGTAGATACCGGTAAAGGACGTTCACGTGCTGCAACATCTACAAATCTGAAAAACAAATACCAATCCGCGTCAAGAGGTAATTTTATACATGTTGTGAAATTTCGATTATACTTCTTATTGTGTAGTGTGGTCCATTCCACTGCGTATTGTGAATAATTGGGCCATAGGCGATCCAACATGAACATCGTATTGACCATGCAAATCAATCTTGTATAAGTTCTTATTGAATTTTTCCACCACTTGAAATTGTCTATCACTATATGGTTACGACTTGGAATTCCATTTACTTGGAAACCTTTCCTTTTTAAAGTATACCCAAACCCAATCCCCAGGTTTGAATATCACTTGCTTTCGAACCATTTTAACTTGCTTCTTATATTGTTATGTCTTTTTTCTTTATATTTAGCTTTGCCTTCTCGTAAAGTTTCTCCACTAGTTCAGCTTTCTTCTTTTCGTCCAAGCTATCTCCTTTACCTAATGATAAAGGAGCAAGATCTAAAGGAGACAACGAGTTAAAGCCATAAACAATTTTAATCAATGAAAAATCAGTAGCATTATGTATGGTTCTATTATATGCAAACTCAACAAAATGCAAAGACTATTCCCACGTTTTCAAGCTTTTATCCACAACAACATACAATAACGATCTTAGAGTTCTATTAACCACTTCAGTTTGACCATTTGTTTGTGGATGACAAGTTGTAAAAAACATTAACTTAGTTCCTAACTTCCTCACAAAATTTTCCAAAAATAGCACAATAATTAAGTTTCATGGTCAAAAACAATGGTTTTAGGAACTCTATGTAACTGAACAATTTCAATAAGGAACAATTCAACAATGTAAGATGTATTATTAGTTTAGTGACATGAAATAAAGTGTTTTGTCTTAAAACCTATCAACAACTACAAATACTGAATCGTAGCCCGTCCTAGACCTAGGTAAATTCAAAACAAAGTTTATGGAGTTGTTTAACTATGGTTCACAAGGTATAGGTAACGGTCTGTATAAATATAGGACTATACTCTCAATTTAGCTTGCCTATACTCCAATCATCTCTCACACACTCTTTCCATATCTCTCCTTATATGTGGTTAGAAGAAATGTTCGTTCAAACATCAAGAGTTTTTCTAACACCAATGTGTCCCATTAAACCTTCTGGTGCGATTCTTTCACTAATAAGTCTTTTAAGGAACTTATGGGTATACAAAGTCTATTCTCTCTAAATAAATCCCCTTATGCCTAAAGAACTTACCAAAGGCAGATTTCTCACATACCTTAAAACACATTGTCAAAATCATGATCATCATTTTATAACTACTTAAAGTGCTCAAAACCTAGTAATCTAACATTCCAAGTGTTTACTAAGGCATGTCTCCTAGACAATACATCTGCCACTACATTTTACTTTCCTTATTTATACTTAACCACATTAGGAAATGTCTCTGTAAATTTCACCCACTTGGTATGCCTTTTGCTAAATTTGTGTCATCCCTTAATGTACTTCAATGACACATGCACAGTATGGATCATAAACAATAGTTTTAGGAACTCCATGTAACCAAACAATTTAGCAAAGAACAATTTAACAATGTAAGATGCATTGTTGATTTTGAGACATGCAATTAAGTGTTCTATCTTAAAAAACCTATCAGCAACTACAAATACTAAATCGTGGCCCCTCCTCGACCTAGTTAAATCTAAAACGAAGTATATGGAGTTATAGGTAATCGTCTGTATAGTACATGGGGTTATACTCTCAATTTAGCTTCCCTATACTCTACACATCTCTCATACACTCTTTCTATATATCTCCTTATATGTGGCTAAAAGAAATGTTCATTCAAAACATTAAAAGTTTTTATAACGTCAAAGTGTCCCTTTAAACCTCCCTTATACGATTCTTTTACTAACAAGTCTCTTAAGGAACTTTTGGGTATACAAAACCTATTATGTCTAAACAAATACCCCTTATGCCTAAAGAATCTCTCAAAGGTAGATTTCTCATATGCCATAAAACACATTACCAAAATCATGATCATCATTGCATTACTAAGGCATGTTTCCTAGACAATGCATTTGTCGTCACATTTTTCTTTCTTTATTTATAGTTAACCACATAAGGAAACATCTTTATAAATTCCACCCACTTTGCATGCTTTTTGCTAAGATTGTTTTGTCCTTTAATATACGTCAATGAATCATAGTCATTATGAATTCTAAACTTCTTAGGCCATAAATAATGCTACCAATTCTCTAAAGCCCTAACCAATGCATATATCTCTCTATCATAA
Source organism: Erythroxylum alaternifolium (assembly GCA_027478495.1). NCBI lineage: Eukaryota > Viridiplantae > Streptophyta > Magnoliopsida > Malpighiales > Erythroxylaceae > Erythroxylum > Erythroxylum alaternifolium. Next base: position 44,256,733 of record JANIIA010000008.1, read on the forward strand.
GTTGGGTAGCTTAAAGCTACCTCATTAAGTTTTTTACTAAAGTATGTAATCAGTTTCCTATATTGCATCAAGGTGACCCCTATTCCAATACCACTCTCATTACACTATCTCAAAAGTGTTGGCAAAGTTGGGTAAATCTAAGATAAATGTTGTGCCAAGTTTTCTCTTTTAATAAGTTAAATGCTCTCTTTTGCTCATTCCCCACTTAAATCCTACAATCTTTTTTATTTATCTCAATTAATGTTGCCACAATAGAGCTAAAATCTTTGGTAAACCATTTATAGAAACTAGTTAACATATGGAAGCTCCTAATATCAATAATTGACTTAGGGTCATTTATTCATTAATTGCTCTCATCTTCTCCTCATCAACTTCTATTCTTTTTACACTCACCACATAACCCAAAAATACAACATGATTACTGCAAAAAGAATATTATTTTCGAGTTCGCATGCAATTTCTCTTGCCTAAGTACATTCAACACTTTATTCAAATGTTCAGCATGCTCATCAAGTGATTTATTATAGACAAGAATGTCATCAAAATAGGTAACTGTAAACTTGCTAAGACATTTATGCAAAATATGGTTCATAAGTCTCATAAAGGTGTCAGGTGTATTAATTAAATCAACAGGCATTACTAACCATTTATAAAGTCCATATTCAAACTTAAATGTTGTTTCCTACTAGACATGTCAATGGGCCGGGTTGAGTCCGGCCTGGCCTAACCACTGGCTGACCGACCATGGCCTGACAGGCCCCGCCTGCCATTTTTTAATAGAAAATTTTCCAAAATGACGTCATTTTGGAAGTAAAAATTAGGTCACGGGTTGGGCCGGGCAAACTATGGTCGGCTTATGGCTAGTTAACTCGGGCCAATATCGGGCTGGGCCCTTTTTGACATCTCTACTTCCCACTCATCTCCTCCTCTAATTCTAATTTGATAGTAACCATGTTTCAATTCAATTTGGGAAAACAAGCATGTACCATACAACGTATGAAGCATATCATCTAACTTAGGGATAGAGTGATGATACTTTATAGTAATTTTGTTGATAGCACGATAGTCCATATATATATGACATAAACCACCTTTCTTTGGCATCAATAGGATGGGAACTGAGCATCGGCTAAGGCTCTCATACATGTAGCCTTTTTTTAGTAATTCCTCTACTTGCCTTTGAATTTTGTTGGTCTCTTCTGGATTTGTTTTATATGCTTGTGGATTAGGCAATTGTGCTCCCAAATCAAATTGATTTGATGCTCTATTCCTCACTTAGATAGTAAGCAACTTGGCGCATATTTTTGGAATAGATCATCATAATTCTACAAAACAAAAACAACAACAATATATATTCAATCATTCCCATTTACACAACTAAAATCCTAATTAGAGATATTTACTTTGCCAACATCACCATAAAAACCCTAAAACTTCATTCCAATTTTCAAAAATGACTTACCCAGTCTGTTTAAATTACCTACAACACTTTTTTGATAACATGCAAACATGTTTCATAAAATAACCTATTCTTGTTCTTTCCTCTATTATGATTGAATAACTCCACATTCTCTTTTCTATTGTGACGGTAATTTATTTATTTATTCTTTTTTCATACAAAATGCAAAGGATGATGCAAAACGTAAAGTTAAATACTAAAGATGATATAAAATATAGGGTTTAAACGTGAAGGATGATAAAACAAGAAAGCAGAGTATAGTGAAACAATTTTGTCATTTTGCCTTTTTTTTTTACCAGCAACAACGTTTACGACAAAAAAAGTAGTTTCCCATTTCAATAGTCAATAAAGCTTGGCACTTAAACTCAGTGACAAAATGTGAAACACAAACTAATTATTACGGTGAAATAAAGGTCTTATTATAAAATTTAAAAAATTTTGAAGTCAATTTGATGAAAATGAAAGTTAAGGGGCTTATGTGTAGTTGAGGTAAAAGTTAAAGGATCATTTTGAGTTTTTTTTCTAAAAGAATAATTTTTTGAGTTTAAGTGTGACCTCTTCTACTTAATTAATATCCATGGTAGAATTAATCGATCCCTACTTGAAGCATTAAATCTTCTTTTATGATTTGAATTATTTTTGAAAATTTTTTATGATTAATGTGTAATGTGAAAAATTATATGACCCTCACTGTAAAGCTTTGGTGAGATTCAATATTAATATGACATGCTTAGGATCGTTTTATCAAAAATATGTTAATTTGCAAAGTCGAACTAAAAAGTACACAAAAAAAGAAAAGAATCACCACACTTAAAAAAAAAAGTAAGAAGATTTTAGGTTTGATGATGTTCCAGAAGCTAGGTAAGATTGTAATTAATAGAAAACCTACTTAAAGAATATCTCTAAAAACAAGACGAAAGGTGAAGGAAAGCCTTCCCAACGTAATTTGATTAATCAATCTAAAAACAATTATCCTTTTTTACATACATAATATAACCTTATATAGATCTAAAACCTTAGTGACGACAAAACTCTAAGTACTAGAATACTACTCGGAAATAATAATCTAGATCTGATGTAAATAGGAAATAAATAACTTGAAAGATAACTGAATTTAAAAATTAAAACAAACAAAAACATAGATCTTAAAAGGAAATAACAAAATCTTAAAAACTAAAGCACGTACCCAATGCCTGTTTTGAGATAATCGCCGCCGATTTGCTTTGGAACTTTGAGTGTGCGTCTCCAAGACAAACTCGACGCCGGTTATAAGTTGAACTTTGACCCCTCGTTTGCTTTTTCTTCTCTAGTGTCTATTTACTTTTGAGTTCGGCTGATCATGTCCTATTATCGCAATCTCCATCGTTTTTCGACACTTGATTAAGACCTTTGGCAAACTTCCCCACCTCTTTTTGTGTCTCTCCCGTGTCAAATTTCAACTAGGTAAAAAAAGATCCTTATAGGTCAAATCATCTTTTAAAAATTTTCTATTAAAAATTTTAAGAAAATTTATACATATTAGATCTGAAAATATTTTGACAAAAACATTAAAAGAAGAAATTATGAAGACTTTTGAACAAGATGAGGATTTTTTTAAAATGTTAAATTATAAAAATAATTTAAGAATTAATTAAATTAATGTAGAAGTACTTGTCTTTTACTCAGAGTTTAATTAAATAGATCTCTCCTTTTCAATTATTGTGTATTATTTTTTAATAATAAATCATGAGGAAATTAATTATCTAATTAAAAACTTGACGGCCAATTCAGCAATTTAGTCTCCAACGTTTGTGTTAAAATTTGAGTTAGACTTTAACATTTCGGAGTATTCTTAATAAAAGATAATATTTGCAAAATGTTCAAAATAAATCATAATATTTGAAAAATGTTCAAAACAATCCTTGATTAAATGAAAAAACGGACAGAATTGTTTTTAATATTTTTTAAACGATAAGGTATATTTTGAAAGCTTCTCAAATATTAGTGTCTAACTAAAATTTTAGTGTAAGCAATTGGAACTAAAATCTTCCTTTGACCGAAACTTGACCAAACAACTCGCTAGTGGTTCGGTCCGATTTGGAAACGACACCGTTAAGAAACTTCACCACCTTGTGTTGTGTTCAATACTTCAACGTTTATCCCTTTAAAGACGCTCCGGCTTCCCGCTCCCTGGATAAGAAAAAAATGAAAAATGAAAAACAGTAAAAAAGGAATTCCAAGTGGCGGGATAAAATTTAATGAAGTTTGAAACGAAATTCATAAAACTGCGAAGACAAAACAGTAGCAGCGAGAATGGAATCGGTGCGAGAGATCTGCGAGCGGGCGATCCCCGTTGAGCTCCAGAAGATGGACGCCTTCACGGCGTCATTTGCCAAGTCGATGGACTCCATCAAGGCTCGAGCTGAAGAAACCGCCCGGAATCAAGGTCCTTCCGTTTTGGATTAGGGTTCTCTGCACTTGATCTACGGCCTATGGGTTTTATTAGCCTCATATTGTTTAATGGTTGGTTTTCATATTTTGAGTTAGTTTTGGTTTTGACCTTTTTGGTTTTTGCAGTGAAGCTTGGGGTCATGAAATCTAGATTGAGGGAAGCCGAGGACGAATTTGTTAAAGTGCTGGCAGGTAATCTGAGAGTGTTTCTTCTGCACTTGCAAAGTTTTAGTTTTTCTTCATCTGTTTGATTTGATGTTGAACTGAGGTCATTTGATTTGAACTGCAGAAACGGTGTGATAAATAATATAATGTGCGTTTGATGATGTTCTAGTTAGTTTCAACTCGTATGTTTAACAAAAATCGATTATCTGAACCATTTTTAACCCATTGCTATGTGTTTGGTTTTTGAAATATGTTATTGAATAGTGAAGACACGTAATGAGGCACAGCAGATGGCAATAAAGGATTCAATGTCTGCTACAAGAGCTAGAATAGAAGAACTTAAAAGAACTCTCCAGGTTCAGAAGGCTAGGAAAGATGATTACGCAGCAGTCATGTCTCAGCAAACTGTAGGTAATTTTCTTTACAATGCACATTTGATTTCTGTTCTCCTTTTCCACGAGCTTGGTAGGGGTAGAGCAGTTGAAATTAGTGTCAGGTTGTGCACACCTTGGAATTGGATCTAGAGGGTTGGCTTGAGGCCTCAGCAGCTAGTGGGGGTGGATAAATAGAGTTGAGTTCTGAAGTTTAAAATTATATTTAGACATAGCATCAAAATGGGAACCAATATGAGATTGTACTTCTCCTGTTAGATCTTGATGGCTATTTTTTCGTCACATTGACTGGGTTGGCCTGGCCTAAGTAGTTTTCACTTTGGATCAAGTATATGAATTGAGTAAAAATCATGATCTTAGGGATTTCAAGAGCAGATTGGTTCCGGTATTTTCTGGTAGTCCATCCCCGTGTTTCAGTTTGTGCTAAATACCAAAACTAATATGCATGTAAACGTTCCCTTTCTCTTCTCTCTAACAAACGCAAATATACATGGGGAAAGTTTTTTTTCTTTTGAAAGGCACATGTAACATTCCATCTGTTTTGGGTAAAGAATGTTCCATATGTTTTTAATCCTTTCTTTGTGGCATAGACCAAAATTAGGTGAGTTTTACACGGTGCTTCTTTTAATCTTTGGAAGACCAAATTAAACATTTGTGTCTTTCAAACATTTTGTGCTCTGAGTGCTCTCACCCCATTATTGCATTTTAATATATTGTTAACAGCTTTAAAAATTTATGCAGGAAAAAGAAGCCAAGAAAATGAACAAAAAGGACTTGAAGAGGCAGTATTTTGGTATAATAGGGTTCTTGGTTTCCATATTGAAGGCGGGCATGGTAATCTCTAATGAAAGTATTGCTAATATTTCTATTTATGCTAAATCTATTCTTACATATTCCAATTTATCTTTAGGTGTGAAATTTACATTCCGCAACATCAGTATGAAAAATCCATATGATGAGTATTCTTTCACAATTCGCCATGAAAATGACACTTACACGTGTAAGTAATGTTTTAGTACTTATTTGTTACCATAGCTGGCTTCTCCATTCTTATTATCTTACTTGTCTTTTGTAATTTTCAGTACTGACATGTGATCCACAATTAAATGATACCAAAGATTTGATCCATGAGTTGAATAGAACCAATGGCTTTTTCAAATTTGTCAGAACAATGAGAGAGAAGTTTAAAGAAGCTGCATCAACAGGTAGAGTTTGAAAATTAGTTTCTTTTATGCTGCCTACCTCATGATTATTACTCTTCCGTCAAAACTTTCCTCGCATGCAAGTATTTTTCTTGGTATGACTTGCATGTTACATATTTTCTTGCTATTTCTAGAAGATGATATCAAAAAGTTTAGATGAACTAGTTTTTTTTTAATGTCTGTCTAAGTGCATTTCAATGTTCATGGAGAAATTTGTTATTGATCTTGGCATGCAGGAGTCTTATCTGAATGTAAAGTCCTTCACCAAGAGTCTTCCACAATATCTTTGTCTGCTCCTGCTTTATCAGTTTCTACGGACAGAAGTGAATCTCCATCGAAGAATGAGCATCAAAGGGAGGAAATAAAAAAACACTACAAAAAGAATAACCTTGGAAAAGGAGCTAAACAAGCAATACTGTCCCCTGTTAGGAAGTCACCACGTTTTAAGGTACCGTGATGCTTTTGGAAATATGCCTGGTCATTTTTGTTCATTTGTGCAGAAATAGTGAAACAATCCTTTTTCTGAGAATATGCTAATTAGTTGGCTAGAGTGAGAATAGAGTTCATTTTGAAGTTTTCGTAAAAAATAAGTTGTATTGTGGCTAGATTCTAAGCACTATGACTATAACATGAGAAAAAGGGGTTCTCAGTTTTATTCAAGTGACTAATGTGGTTTAGGTACACGTGCGTCAGTCCATTTTTCTAATGGCAAGTGACTGCATTTCTTGCCGCCTATTCAGATGATGAAATGAGCCCATCGATTATGTGCATGAAAACATTTTCATGAATAGGTCAATAGTTTCTTCTATTATTGCCTTACAATACTTATGTCAAGACGTGCTTACTTCTTTCATTAATATGTCGTACTCAAATGGGACATTTCTTGATGTTGTGAACAACATGGAACTTTAAATCTTTCTTTGGCATGTGCACTATAAAAGTTTTAAGTATTTAGGTCTTGAGCTAAAGACTATTGACGTGTGGCAGGCAAAGAAATGAAGATTGATGCGAAGTTTAGTGTACCATGTGTGCCTTTGTAGCTACTCAAGTAGTCGTTAGCATATGACTTGGTTACTTTATTGTTGATAATTATGGGATGAACTTGGTATCCCTGCTATGACAATTATGGGTGAAAGGAGCTTCTCAGACCAACTTATTCAGTTCATCAGACATGACAGCCTCATCATCTGCGTTGTGGTATTGAGAATTTGTAAAGAACCAATTGTAATGCGTGAATTGTAAAGGACCAAACATGATAATCTGGATGATCATCACTAGATGCTAGTTTACAATGTAGTTATGGTTATGTGATTTTGTTTTATGTGATTTGCAATCACAGCTAGGTGGGAATATGGAAATGCTTGGCATTTCGCTCTTTCATGGTTAATTTTAGTAGATTCCTATTTTGTCACTCTATGCCAAGAATGAAATTTACACGAGCTATTTTCTACTATTGACTTGGGTCAGTGTTCATGTGTTTAACCATTGGTTTTAAGAGCTACAAAGTCTTTCAGTTGCTTACTACGCTACAAAACTTAGAGCAACTGATGCCACTAGATGCCTGATACCAGGCTGGAGCTATTCTTCACGGTATCAGTCTCGCATGGGATCGTGGGTTTAGGAATGTTTTAGTTGAATCTGACTCTCAAGAGGCGGTGAATCTTATTAATAAATTTTGCCCAACCACTCATCCCTATGGAGCCTTGGTTCGAGACATACGTGATATTCTTACTCGGGAGTGGTGTTGCTTGCTTTCTCACATCTTGCGTGAGGGGAACCGGTGTGCAAATTACTTAGCTAAACAGGGATCATCCACGTCTCATAACTTGGTTATTTGGGAAGCTCCAATTCCTGGCATGAGGCTCCTGCTTCAGGATGATAAGCACTCTATTGCTTTCTTAAGGCGTTAGTTTTGTCTTTTCTCTCTTCAAAACCAAAAAAAATATGCGATAGGTGGGTCCAGATTCAGGACCCAATTTTAGCTAGGGCAACTACTACATAAGCGGAAACAATTTTTATTGGTTGTAATCATGAGGTGTTGTTTAGTTGAGGGATTAGTATCGGAACGGAATATAATGTAACATATTTTTACTATTTAGTTGAGGGTTTTATAATAGAATAGAATGGAATGAGATAAAAGCGAAGGGTTTCATATTACGTTTCATTTCATTTTAAATAGTAAAAATAAGAAATCTTCCATTTGAGGAGTTTAAGATAGAACATAAACTATTAAATATATATTACTTAATATATTTTCAATAACTTTTTAATATCAATTATTTTTTCTAACTTTAACTTCTTTTGTTCTATATTTATTTATTATGATCTACAAGCTTATCACACACATTGATATTTATTATAGTCTACAAGCTTACTATTTTTAGGTTTCTCTTTTCGTTTTTTGTGTTTTACTGCTTCTCATGTTATTTATTAAAATTTGTATTATTTTAAAATAAAAATATATAAAAAATTATTTGTTACGGTTGTGACTTGAACAAATCATAACTGTGATTTTTTAATTGAACATAATTTTTGTTTTAAAATTATAGCGTTAAATCTCTTGCAATAATTATTTTAATATCAGGGATATAATAGTCATTTATTATACATTACATTTTATTTCATCCATTTTTTAAACAACATTTCACTACATAATATTATGAACTCTTTTATCTCTCTTAAATAATTTTTCATATATTACATACCATTCTCAGTTTTTTGTTCCGTTCTATTATATTCTATTAATTAATATTCAATCAAACAGGAAGAATTGTTTTGCTTCCATACCTGCCCATCTTTCCTTGAGGTTGGGGTACTTCAACCATTTGGTTATCCATTTTCTTTCTTATTCAAGTCTTATTTATTTTTAAAAATATTTTCTTTATTTTAAAAAATATTATTTAAAATTCTAAAAATATTTTTGTATTAAGTTTATATTAAGTTATATAAACATTATTCACTATTAAAATTAAATTAAAAAATCTCTTATATGTAATTTTAATTAAGTTTTAATTTGTCAAGTTGGAATCACACTACTTGTAACCATTGTTAATCCTGGCTATGATGTTCTTGTTTTCAATGGTGTGAAAATAAGCTGAAAGCAACAGCGTGTTGATATCAATTTATCATTATTATTACCTCATTAAAGATGGTAGTGACTTTGTCTTGCTCTTGCTTTCTGTTGTCAGCAACACCAATAGTATTTGGGAAACCATTAGACAAGGGAAAGCTTCTTATTTTGGTGAGATTGAAGCTTGTAAGGGAAAGTGTGAGGCCAGAGTGTGAGAACCGTTCTAATTTACATATAACTCCTATCCTTCTAGGTTTATAACCTATTCTTATAGATGCTTTACACTCGTCTAAACACAGATAAAAAGGTTTAGAACGTGCACATATATACATAACCTCCTAGATATGTACTTTAGATTCATAACACAACTCAAGCTGGTGGCGGATGCAACCTTTTGTGAATCAAAGCACGGCTCTGCCTCCAAAGGTTTTGTGCTTCGGTTTCATCATTTGCCAAAGCTGAGCAGTTGCTTTCATTACAGTCTGTGAAGTACTTGCCACTGATGCCTTCACTTTGAGGGCTCAGAGCAACGTAACATGTGGTGGATGCACCCTGAGGAGCAACCACAACATTTCATGCATTGTAAGAACCAAATTATTAAAGTAAGTCCTGTCTCTTTCTTGCCTACTGTGAATGTCTAGGCCTAAAGAAGTGACAAGGGACGTTTCGGTCATACCTGTGATATAGACTTCAATAACCTGGAAGCAAAGAAGTAGAGAGAATCTGCAGACAAAAGTTTCTATGTAACCAGTTTCTTGGAGATGAATTGCCAACAAACATACTATCAAGGATGATTAAGGAAAATGTTTATGGTTAGATTCTAATATCTACAGAAGGAAAGAATTATTTATACCTGTGATAAACCCCTTGTGAGCCCTGATGATTCCTGTCTTTATGATGCCTGGATGCACCGCATTAATTGTCACTCTCGCATTCCTTTCCTGCAATATTTCAGACAAACCAAATGATTGCCATCTTCAGAATCTTTCTGTTTCGTTTGTTGGTCAAATGTTGTCAGAAACAAGAAAATATGGTAAAATGAATGAGCCGAGACAATTTCTGATCTACAAACAAGAGAAACTCAAGTAATGGCATTTTAAGAAGCGGTAGAGAGTTGACCTTTAGTTGCCTAGCTACTTCCTTGGCATGCAATATGTTGGCTACTTTGGATTTAGCATATGCACAAGTTCCATTGTATCTGCACAAGCAAAATTGTAGATTGTTAGTGAGAAAAAGAATTTTATCTTCAACACATTTACGGATTCAATAACAGTTTATGCTAAGCAGTAATCATACTTCTTTGGACATAGCATTTGACTGAACGAAAATGCACCCCTCTTCACCCAGCTGTGAATTGCAGAAGAAAGATTTATTATTCTTCCCTGAATCCCAGTACTTTCTGCTGTTTCTATCATTTTGTTTATCAGCAAATCTGTCAGCAAATAATGCCCTGCAATACACCAGCTTGTTGATCCCAATCTAGGAATGGGGAGTTAAAGTTTGAGATTTCGAGTAATTTCAACAGTTATGCAATTTCAAAATTTTGAGATTGCAAGTTGGGACTTTTGTAACAATTGCGGGTGATGTAAGTTCAGTTACATATAATGTGAATTCAATTACACCAAATTATGATAACAATTTAGACTGGAAATTCCTTAATTTCTTCGAAGAAAACTACAGAAATTAGGAACACTATCATTAATCTTTATAGTTGATCCATCTTTCATACAAGCACCTCTAGGTCTTTCTATTGGTTAGATTAAGTGGTGTATGAATTGATTATTTTACTTTTCAAGAATAATCAAACTTATCCACTTTCTCTGTCCCCCTTTTTGATTAATCTAAAGACACGTTATCATGATCGAAATTTTCATTTACAAGTATGCACCCATGGAAGGGTGTATATATGCATATTATAGCAGAAAAGTCCAAACAAAATGAGCACTGATTCTTTTCTACGTTGTCATTGTCACTAAAATGATGGCTTTTTCCTCCCTTGATTTTTGGGTGTCAATTTGTGAATATTCAAAAGAAAACATGGAAAGAGAACAAATATATTTTCTGTATTTAGAGAACTAATACCTACCCAAGTAGTTTGTAGCGAATGTCATCTCAATTTTTTCTTCAGAGAACTCTAAATTCTTAGAGTAAATACCAGCATTGTTTCTGCACAAAAAAGATTACACCAACTTGGTGATGATGAAAATGGAAAAAGAATCCATAAATGTTTGTATAAATCTGATGCTCACATGAGGATGTTAAGGGGTAGTCCGAGAGCAAGAAAGTCGGAACAAAATCTATTGACAGAGGCAAGTGAACTCATATCAATATCCATTGTTATGATCTCTGCATTTGGAGTGTCCTTCTGTATCATCTCCTTTACTTCACTTGCCTTCTTCAAGTTCCTCGCAGGCATCACTATTCTTACACCTCTCTTGGCTAAAACCCTCGCGGTTTCAACTCCAATACCCGACGTAGCACCTTCCAAGGATTATAACAAAACAAATTTATAGTATATGGTATCAATATGTATATAAATCCAAAAGTGCCCATGTCTTAATAGTAAAGGATTTTCCTTTTTTTTGGTGTGTTTTTTCATGCGTAAAATCTCTACGAGAATGTAACGTTCTTATCCAATACTGAACTGTAAGGACTCGTTATAATTGTAAAAGGCTCGAGTTTCAGATTCTTATTGTTTGGTAAGCTGTGATTTGCTCAGAAGAGACAAGTCTTCATATCTTACCAAAACCAAAAAGCGCCAGGAATTAAATGAGTAGTCTGTGGAATGTGCAGATAGTAAGCAGAAGGGTACAAAGAGTATTTCATTTAGAGATCATGCTCAACTCGTTGTTTGACCAAACTGATCTTAACATGAACCCTCCATGCTTTTTGAAGAATAAGCAAGAGAATTCTTATGCAACAAAACTAATACATCTTAAACAGAATGCAAAAGAAACAAAGGAAAGCAAAGACCGTTTTGTTTAAACTCCATTTGGAGGCTGAAGAAGATATTATCTACTGTGGAATTATACGAAGATTCCTAAAGAAGAAGAAGAAGAAGAAGAAGAAGAAGAAGAAATACGAAAACTGCCGATTCTACGCTTTGCAAGTTACATGAGAGATGGTTTCGTGCTCATAAAAAGAAAAGAAATGGTGAAAAGATGACATCTTTCCCATAAAGTAGAGTTTTACTATTATATCTGCCATTGTTGGAGATTATGTGCAAGTTGCAACTAACCAGTGATAATGGCAGTGAGATAGGGAGGGAATAAGGAAGCATAGTCTTCAGTAACTTGCTCAGCTGTTGCGTTGGAGCCATAGCCACTTGGGCCTGCAATTCCTGCTAAGTACTTCAAAGTTTCCTTCATAATAATACTCTTTAGAAACTTAGCACAAGAAGAGAACCATCTCACTAAAGATACCACTGACACACATTTATAGATGGAGGCTTTCTTCAAAAAAAAAAAAAGAAAACTACGATATTATGCATTAAATTTTTATTGATCAATTTGATATATAAATATTAAAGTCTATTATTTAATAATTAAACTTTTTAGTAAATATTATAATTTAGGTTAATTATGAATACACAAATTATAAATTTTCATAGTAAATAAAGTACATTATCTTCTTAGAGACAATATAGTGTGTGATAGTGATAGTTATAGACATAAAGTGAACATAATAGTTATCATTAGGAGGTCGAGGAAATTCGTAGTTGTAAGAGGATTGCATTAGGCAAGTAATCTTGACAAATGAAACACAAACATTTCAGATTATCAAAACCACATTATATATATAAAAAATGAAATGATTGGCTATGACCACCTAATAACCCTGGTCGAGGGACCATCAGATCTTATAATTCCAATAATATCAAGTGAAGCATTGTGATTGTAGGAATGCACTTGTGTGTCTCCTTTTTGCTCATTAATTATTATGACCCCTCTCCACATTAAGCGACTTCAATTCCATTTTCATGAAAGAATTATACGTGTAATTTATAAATTATATATTACAAATAATCAGAATATTAGTGTTGATACCACAAAAAAATTATACGACAGTTAAATAATATTATAGAAAATTAATAATTTTAAAATAGAAAATAAAAATAAAAGAAATCAAACAACATAGGTTAGAATATATGTAACCCTACTTCTTTGTTTATCAAGCCTCTAAATATATATACCTTTTAGTAAAACTTAACTTGGTATTATTAGCTAGCGTTATTCTCCATTCGTATAACATGTGTGTAAGGACTAAGGAGTTTTCTGAAAGACTCTTATGATAAAACTCCATGGATGTGATTGCTGCATTCTGGAGTTGAAAAACCATCATTTCTTGCTTTTAAACTAAGCATTAGAAACTCATTAAATCACACAGAATGAAGGATCCAAAAGGAAGAAGACCACCCAACAAGACTGATCGTGTGTGCATGTAGTAGCCACACGAGTGATCATAATTACACGAAATATGTAGAGAAATTAATCATCCCGATAGGGATGGTGAGACTTGGGAAAGACAAGAATGCTTTTTCTTTTTTCTTTTTCCTTTTTCATCGTGAGATGACCTTGTCATTCACGTCTTCTTCTTTTGTTGGACATGGCCAGAGATTTCGAGAAAAAATGATAGCCATTGTTGGAGGAGGTGACGGGCTAAAAGAAGGTGGTGAGGTTGACTTCTCCAAAATGGAGAACGCACTAGGGTCCTCCTTGGTCCCCTAACTTGCCAACACATATCATCAATTTGCCACACCATAGTGAAGCACTTGTCTTCTTGTTGTTGTTTCACATGTGATCCTTGCCTCAACCTTTGTGTTCTTCTCTCCATTCATTCATGTTATCCCCATAATAAGTACCAAAAAAAATGTATATATATATATATATATATATGCTAATTGCTGAAGGTAATTTAATGTTTCAATCACATTCAATTTTCCTTTTCCACTTGATAAGTATAGTAACCAGAAAGAAAGAAGATGAAAAATATAATAATAATAATAACAATAATAATAATAAATATTCAATTTTTTAAAAAAAACTTGACTCTCAAAAAGTAAGAGATAAAAAGATTGATCAAGAAGGATGCCTTATTATTATATTATTATTTTAATTATATTATAATTACCAAAAACCATCTATGAGTTTATAAGAATAACTTATATAATAATAATAATAATAATAATAATAAACTACTAAAATAATAATCATATAATTAAATAATTATAATATATTAGTCCTTCATCCCTGCTAGGAAAAAAATGCCTCATGAGTTTTAGTTATTGTGTCTTAATCTTTACCCATGCACTTGGAATGAATTTGCGTTTCACCTAAAACAGGAAAGGGAGCTCTTGTTGGGAGTTTGAATTGGAGACAAAGGCACTAATTATTATTATCAACCCATTACTCTTTTTCCCGTCTTATTTACTTTCCTTGGCTGACAAACTAAGAAAGTTTTAGTCTTGAGAACTTTATCAACTCCTCAACAACTCCACTAAATCACTGTAAGAGTAGTTGTTTTTTAGAGATTAAGCTAGTCCATTAAGTTACCTAACCAATGAAAATGACTTTTTTTTTTCCTTCCTAATGTCCCAACAACGATCTTTTTCATGCTTTGATTACGAGGGTGAAAGAAAATACAAATAGCTTTGAAACTTATGGTACGTAGTCAATAAATAAATAAATAAATAAAAATAAATAAGATCTTTCGTTTAATTTAATTTTAATTTTCTTTAATTAACTTTTTTCAAATTTTAAACAATTCAAGTTTTATAAAGAAGTGCACTACAATTTCTATATATGATAATGATTTGAATTAAGTTTAATTTTGCCTTTTTCTAGTACTTTCTATTATATACAAGTTCAACCATTTACAATCAATTATTTCAAAAAAAAGAAAAGAAAAGAAGTTTCCTTTACAACAGAATTGCTTAAAATACAATTGCCAACATAAGCAACAATCATCCTTGAAAATCAAGTTTTAAGTGTTAATTATATATTTTAGTTAGTACTAATTAACCTCACGTGCCATCAACCAATGAGGCCTATCTAATATGCATGCTAAAGCGGTCCCTTCACAAGAGCCAATCACGGGAGAGAGGGACATTAGGCATAGATTATTGGACTATCTATTGCATGATTAACATGATTATCTGTCACACTACTGAAATAAAAATTATATTTGCTACTTAAAAAAGATCCTTCTTTGTGCATTAGGTCCTGTAAATAGAGGGAAAGAATTGGACAGAAAACTTTCATGTTTTGACGATAGAAGTTTTAACTAAATAATAAGATAAGAAATATTATGAAATTTGGATATCCTTAAGATAATATAGAATTGAGATTTTATATATATATATATATATATATTGTTTACATTATGTTCTTAGTGTAAATTTCATTAGTATCGTGAGATATGCCTTAAATTTGGTAAATAGTAAAATTATAGAAGTTAATTAACACCAGACATAGTTATGAAATTGGCACGAGTCTCATTCTAAGTAGACAGGCTTGAGAAGCAGAAGCTAATTAGTAGGAGAGTGGAAAGTGAACCGGCATGGGACTTGTTATTGGTTTTACGTGTAAATAGTCTAGAAGCAAACCAGCACCGATATGATGTTGAAGTTGAACCGGCACTAAACTTGTTATATGTGTTTTCGATGATAATTTGAGATAGAAGTCACTTATTGCTAGTATTACGTGGAAATAAAGTTTTAGTTTCCCTAGGCTCTTGTGGAAATAAAGTTTCACAGTACATTAGCTTCTAACATGTTACCCTCGTTTATAAATAACTTATGAGGGTTTTGGTAAGGTACAATTTTTGGATATACTTCTCTTTTTATCGTCTTTTTCACTTTAAAAAAAGAATCAATCTCCTTACTTATGGACATAGGTCATAAAAATTGACTAAACTGCATGAATTCTTGTGTTTTTTGCTTCCTTATTTATATATATTGATTTCATTTATGTAATAATTAGTATCAAAGCTAAGGTTTGCTATCAAGATATCTTTATACAAGTTCAATATTGAAAAGTACAATAGATCAAATGAATTTACTCTATAGGAGGTGAAGATGAGAGTGGTTATTGTTTTAGCAAAGATGTGCAACAATGTTGAAAGGAGAAGAAAATTTTCTAGAGAATTTAGTAGAGTTAAAGAAAGGAGAGATTTTGTTAAAGGTGTATATTATAATGTTGTTGAGTCTAGGTAACGAGGTCTTATGAGAGGTGGTTAATGGAACTATTACTTCTTTAATGTAAAAATAATTTAAAAGTAAGTATCAAAAGAAAGAACTTATTAATCATTTATATCAAAAGCAACATTTGTATGCTTTGAGGATGTAAAATATATAAAGAAAAATTGCATTGATAATTTTAATTAGATCATAATAGATCTACAACATATTAGGGTTAAAAGTGAGAATAAGGATCAAGCAATAATCCTCTTGTGTTCCTTGTCAAATTCATATGAGATTCATTGATACTATATTGTATGGAAGACAAACTATTGATATTAGTGATGTGAAGGATGCCTTACTATCAAAAGAATTGGAATAAAAGAAAGAAAAATTTCTAACTCAAATGAAAATGGACCAAAATTGGCTTTGATTGTCAATAGAAGTAGAAGTAAAGAAAAGGATACTAGAAACATGAGCAAATCACATTCCAAACCAAAGGCTAAAAATGTTTAATGCTTTAATTGTAAAAAGAAGGGACACTTTAGAGATAACAAAAGAGATAAAATGAGAAAAAAGGATATAGATCCCAAAGTGAGTGTAACTATTGCATAGATGAGTTTTGATGAAGAGGATGGAATAGGAGGTGGTGTTTTAATAATTCAGTTAGTCTAATTTTACAAGTTAGTGGACAATTAACATTAGAGCCTCTTATCATATGGCCTTTAACAAGGTTTGATTACGCTCTTTTAAAGAATGGAGTAGGATTATCAAATTGGGTAATGATAAAAAGCATGTTGTTAAAGGTAGTGGTTCAATGCAGATTATAATAGATGATAGAATTATTAGAACATTATATGTCTAATGTGTTCTTGATTTTCAAAAGAATATTATTTTCTTAGGTACTCTTGATAATAAAGGGTATAAATTTTCTAGTAGCAATGTGCAACTGAAAGCATAATAAAAGGATAGCTATAACATGAAATATATATCCTAATGGCCAAGACATTTATGGTGTTTGTGGTTGTATCTTAGTCATTTTATGAGAATGATGATAATACAAAGTTATGGCATCGTAGATTAGGTCCCATTAGTAAGCAGGGACTTGAGATTATTAGATGGAGTTATGATTACAAAGATGAAGTTTTGTGAGCCTTTTATTCTTGGTAAGTAAAAACAAAAACAACATCTTAGTAGAAGTTTTGCTAAGATGCAGGGTTTGGAGAGGTCCAAAAATACGCAACTTTGCTCCTAACTGGTAGAGAGACTATTTTCAACAGATTCACAGAAAAAAGTGAAGAGAAAAAAACATTTGAAGAATGTTTGTAGAAAACAAAAAATATAAACAAATAACTACATAAAAATAACAATAAAATAACAACAAGACTAAAAAATGCAAAACCAAAATAAAAAGATAAAACTAAATAAAAATAATAAAATAAAGAAAAATAATAAATATGTAAAAATAAAATAAATTAAGTAATACAATAAAGATAATAAAGGTAATGAATAATAACAAAAGATAAAATAAGTAAATAAATAAACAAACAAGAAAGAAGACAAATAAATAAATAAAACAAATAAGCAATTGGAAAAAATGTTTAGGCTAAGTAAGGAAATGTTTATGCTAAATAACTAAGGGAGAAGCAATATAGATAAAATGTTTAGGCTAAATATAAGACACAAAACTCGAAGGAAAATGTTTAAAAGATCTATGAGAATGAGAAGGAACTCTCTATATGAGATCCTTTACTCGTATTCTAGTTTGTCAAAGTCCTTGGTAAAGCTCCAGTAGAGCCATATCATTCCTCACCACCACTCCACAATTCTTCTTAAGTCTTCCTTTTTTCCTCTTACAGTCCCTAATTATAATCTTCTTGCATCTTTTCATTGGGGCGTCATGATGTCTCTTCTTAACATGTCGAACCACCTAAGCCTTGTCTTTTTTAATTTTTCTGTCAATGTTAACCACCCTTAATTTATCTCTTACCACTAAATTCTTGACCTTATCTCTTCTAGTGGGGTTACACGTCCAACAGAGCATTTTCATCTCTGCCACCATTAACTTATGACTATGTATATGTTTGATAGGTTAACACTCTATCCTATAGAGCATGAGTGACCTAACTGCTAAATGATATAATTTACCTTTTAACTTGAATGGTATTTTTTTATTACATAAAACTCCTGATATGCCCCTCCATTTAAGCCACCCTGATTTGATACGGTGAACTTCATGTTCATTGATCTCACTATTACTTTGGATAATGGATCTTGGATACTTAAAACACTCTTGAATGTGACCTTATGGTCGGAAAAATTAACACTCTACGTTAACCTTATGGCTCGAAAAGTTAGCATACTGAGTCTCTATGTATCTAACATTTTGAAGGAGTTGAGGATCATAATGAAAGGCTTGGCTAGCCATGTAACATCCCGTTTCCAGAGAACGGGTCGGACCAAAGAAACGGGTCCAGATGTGGTAAATTACCACATCTCATGC
>JANIIA010000008.1:44275230-44295866 GCA_027478495.1 Erythroxylum alaternifolium
GCCACCCTCGCGGGGCACGGATCCGGGTATCACCTTCGATATCGGGTTCGGGTTCAGCGGGAGTTGGGGTGTTACAAGCCAAGTAAGCCCTTCTTCATATAGGCTCTTCCACATCTCTAACTCATTAGGTCCTATTTGCTTTCCATGCTTCATCTCCATTATTTAATTTCTTCTCTTGTGATATGTTAACAACAAGTAACGTTATGATACCTCTTAAACATTCTAAGATCACCTAAGGAGTCATCTTCACATTTATTAAAAAGACCACAAAAGTATCTCTGTCATCTTCTCTTGATGTTATTTTCATCCACAAACACCTATCCTACTTTATCTTTTATAAAAAAATAAACTTGATTAAGTCTCTTGCTTTCTATTCCCTAGCTCTCACTAACTTAAATATATCTTTTTCTCCATATTTAGTTCCTAATTGTTGTTATAATTTCTCGTAAGTTTGCATTTGGCTTCTAAGACTATCTTCTTTGCCAATTTATAACTTTCTATATTAAATACCCTCTTTACATCAGTGATGCTATCTGATTGAGCTTTATAGGAAACCTTTTTTAACTTCACCCTTTTCTTATACATCTTCATTCCACCACCAAGACTCCATCTGCTTCCAATTTTCATTCTTCAGACATTATTCTATCCTTATGTTGTTCTACCATATTCCCTTTTAGATTTCACCATCTGATTCTGATACACCTCTAAAGACTTCTGTTCTTTCTCCAATCCTTTACTATAATATCCATAACCAACTATCTATGATAAGTTGACAAGCAAATGTTAGGTATTTCCTTGTAATTCTTACAACTAGGTTGATCACTCCACCTTACGAGAAAGTAGTCAATTTGAGTCTTCACAGTTTTGCTCCTACAAGTCCCCAAGTGTTCCTCTCTTTTTTTGAAAAATAAGTTGGCAACTCAAATGCTAAAGTCTAATAAAGTAGTCTCATTATCATTCTTATCTCCATACTTGAAACCCTCTTGAGTCCATCAATACCTAACCAAGGTTACCCCTATATGGCCATTAAAGTCTCCTCCTATAATAACCTCATTAGGGAAAATCTACTAAATCACCTTATCTAGCTCTGCCCAAAACTGATGCTTAAGTTATTCGTCCAACCCTACTTAAGGTGTATAAGCACACATCATATTGAAAACAACATCTTTTACCATAATCTTTAAGGATAAAATAATATCATTTGTCCTCTTTCCGCATACAATATGATGTATGGGTTCCTTAACAATCAAGATACCTACAACATTTTGTTACCTCGAATACCCTAAATATTGAAGTTTGAACCCATTAATGTTTTTCACTTTAGCCCTATACATTTTGTTTGCTAGATGCATGCTCTATAAATCTCATATTTGTCTAAACTTTCCACTAATTTCAGTGACTTTACTGTAAGGTTCCCAATGTTCCAGGAATCTATCTGCAATTTGTCAACATCTTCTCTTCTTTTAGAACCAAAATTCACTAAAGGATTAGCCCTTAATCAATCATCAGAAGTCAAAGAAATCACTCCTACCCTAATACCCAACACAAGTTATAGAAGATAAGTATAACAAAACCCTAAATAATGCTAAGATTACTTTAGCAAGTAAACAAGAAGTAGAGTTTAAAAAATTCAAATAAAAAGGAAATAAATAACAGCAATCAAAAGAAAGGGCAAAAGCAATCATTAAAAATAATAACCAACGCAAATAAACACAGTCTCAAACCTATACAATTAAGTAAGAACGCAACCACTCTACTCAATCTAGTAGAAGCTTATACATAATGGTTTTAAGAACTCTCACTAACTCGAAAAGGAGTAGAAGAAAATAATTTAAGAGTAAAATTGAGAATATTATCATGCTAATAATGGGTAATGTAGTAGTTATCATAACCACTTTAGGATGAAGTGTGGTTCAACATAGAGCATAGATTCAAGCTATTTATAGTCAACAGAAAGATGCAAGCTTGAAATTTAAGATTTGGATATGTTTCCTGGCCAAATTATTTACCAATAAGTAAAAATAAAGCTGGAATCCCATAGTTACATCCAGAAAAATCAAAAGGCCCCAACTAAATGCAAATGACTAATCCAGTTCATGGATACATCAACTAGAAGAACAAAATTAAATTATACAATTGCTAGTAGCCTTTGTAAATTATTTAGTTACATAAAAGGGAATAAAAAGTAATAATTAGGATAATGAAAGTTTTGTTAGCCTATACATGTACTAAAGCTAGTAGATCTGAAATAAAAACTATTACTTGCATTGAACATCCTTCAACAATTGGTGTTATTAACGTAAAGCCTAATCAACCAACTAAAAAAATAAAGAAGAACATCTATGTCAAGAAAAACCCATATATGATTCTATAAGATCCAACCATAAAATCAGGGAAATTAGTAAAAGGACATATGTGTAAGAGGAGATATTTAACTCAGATGTTAAGTTCTACAAGTTGAAACTAACATTGTAACTTAAATGATATTTTAATCTTAAGCAAGTACATAATAATTGTAGTTCTTGTAAGAGGAATTAAAAATTGAGATAACAAAGCCCATAAATAGTTATAACCTAAAAAACCACTTCAATGTCCAGGAATAAACATCAAACTTCAAAAAAAAAAAGAACAGACTAATCCCAAGTGACCAAATAGAGCTTGTTCAGGTATTCAAAATAACAAATTAGTTCCAAGAGTTAACACGTTAAAAAGCAATTAACAACTAAATAGGTCATATAGAGCACCCAATACACGTGAAGAATCAAGACTTAAAAACTAAATATGATAATTTCACAACATCAAAGTGACATCTGGATTTATGAATCAGGCATGTAAAATAGGAGATTACAATAAAAATGTGAAAACTAGAAGTGAATCATGAAAGGAAAATGTGAGAAGAATAAAAAATAGCTTAGATCAAGTTAAACGATAATAGTACTTATAATACACCAAAGGATTGTATAAAACCTAAGGAAGTAAATACCTCTTAATCAAAGTTTATTCTTCCCCTTATATAGAATTTAAGCGTCTTAGGAGAAACAATAATGCCTCGTAAATAAATCTCCGATTGAAGGAGATTTGAGATATGCATTCGTGGAAGAAAAAGATAATTTGACCTTTATTGTTCTTGGTAAGTAGCATACAATGAAATTTCATCCTGATAATCATACTTCCACTAAAACTCTTGATTATGTTCATTTAGATTTATCAGGTCTTGTTTTAGTTTAATGTCATAGTGGATGTAGTTATTTTTTCATATTTATTGATGATTACTTGAGAAAAGTATAAGTGTATTTTCTAAAAGTTAAGGATGAAGTGATTGGAAAGTTCAAAGGTAGAAGATAATAACATCTCGAAAAATAGGTTAAGGCACTTAAAACAGATAATAGGATTAAATATTGTAATAAGACATTTGATAAGTTATATAAGAAGGAAGGTGTTAGACCCTTAAACTTCGGAGTACTTCTCAGTAACCTTTACGATACGTCTTAGGAGGAGGTTAGCTGGATTACAAGCATGAGGGAGGCATGCGAAAATACTAAGCCAAACATAGGCAAGTTGGAACGGACTTGGTGCGAATTTTGTTAGAGTCTCAGACCTTGTGGAGATTGACTCAATCTAGGCTAAGGACTTGATGGACTAAGGACTTGGCCCATACTCAGATAAATGGACCACAACTAGCGGACTCATTATGGGAAGCATTGGATCAAACCAGTATGCTATGTGGGCTTTGGCAAGATCATACTGCATCATCAGCGGATGAAGATTGTAGGGAGATCTTAGATGAGATGGCGATAACTAAGAGTTAGAGTTACAGGGGGACTCAACATCTGAAGATAGTGGAGATCTTCGAGGATAAGGATTCTAATTTTCTATTTGAATGTAAACTCGATCTTTTTGTTATTTTGTAGATTCTATCTTATCAGTTAGAGTCTTATTTGGATGGGGGTGTCATCCAATTAGTCCACGTGATGTAATCTAATAGAGATAGATGTGATCTTAACACAATCTTAGGTAGTTCAGTTTAAGTGAGATTTTGAATGTAATTTGGCTTCCAAGTTAGAATGCCTATATATAGCTCATTCAAGCTTTATTCTCGGACATTTAGTCAGAGAGGGAGCATTCTTTGTATTCTTTTAAGGGAAAGTAATATAAAGGTTGGTTTTACTATATCTCTCTTATTTTCTAATTGCCTTTATTTCTTATTGCTTTCATAACATTGTTTCTTCGAGGGTGTGAGCTAAACACTTTAAGGGTCATTAAATGCTGAAGTCTTGCTTAAGCAGACCTAAGTGAGACTGTCATGCAAAGGATGTTGACGATTAACTTCGGTAAAAGTTCGAGTCCTAAGGTGACCTTTGTATCAACTGATATCAAAGCCAAATTTCAAAATGGCAGTAGGCAACTTGACAGAATGAGTGACTAGGGTGGAGGCACTCATTGGGCCAATTCCTCAATGGGAGGAAGAGGTCAAATCTCACAATACTCGTTTTGAGATGTTGGAGGCACGAATCCAACAGTTGTAACAACAGATGGCGGATTTGTTGAAGGCACAAGAGGAGGCCCAGTTAGAGATCACTATACTGAGGCATGTTGTTACAACATTAGATGTCAATCGAGTTGAAAGCTCTATACCACAACTTTCATCTATGAAGGTACATGAAACTAGGGTGTTTGAAGGCGTGCGGGACGCTAAGGTGTTGGAGAATTTCTTGTGAGATATGGAGTAGTACTTTGCAGCTGCTAAGGTGCCCATTACTGAGAAGGTCAATGTGACAGTTATGTACTTGGATAAGGATGCCAAGCTCTGGTAGAGGATGAGTAGATCTGCGGAGATCAGTGTGGGTAAAACTCCCGTAGAAATGTGGGTGCAGATGAAGAAGGAGCTCAAGGATCAGTTCCTTCCCATGAATACTTCTTGGCTTGCGAGAGATGCCTTGAAGATGCTCAAGCAAGATAGATCGGTAAGAGACTATGTCAAATCATTTAGTTCTCTAATGCTGGATATTGAGAATATGTCAAATGAAGATAAGCTCTTCAATTTTTTGTTCGAGTTACAACTGTGGACTCAAATGGAGTTACGAAGGCAAAACATGAAGGACGTGGTTGGTGGAATCGCCACTACTGATGCCTCAGTGGATTTTTGAATGGTGAAAGAATCTAAGGCGAGCTCCTCAAATTCTTTCAAGGGTAAAGGCCACGTCCAACAGGAGAAGACTGAGGGGAAGAAGAAGAAAGACTCCAAGAAGGGGGATTTCAAGGGCAAGGGCAAGCAAAATGGTGACTCTAATAACGGGGAGATGTCCTTAAAGAAGGGAAAGGTTGCTTGTTACTTGTGCAGCGGTCCACACTTTGCCAAAGAGTGCCCGAGAAAGTAGAAGTTGAATGCCCTAATTGTCGAAAAAGATGTTGAATCTTTTAAAGATGTAACATTAAACCCGATAATGCAGTTAGTAGCGAGTTGTTTCCCTTTGATAGACTAATGTACATGAGTGTATAGATTGGAGAGAAAGACGTGACCGCAATGTTGGATACAGGTGTGACCCACAGTTTCTTAGCAGAAAAGATGGTTCGGAAGTTAGGCATAAGGGTATCTAAGGCCCCAATGAAGATTAAAACCCCTACGGGGAAGGCACAAGCAGTTGCGATAATTGCTTACAACATTTCAGTCAGAATTGGAAGTTGGATGAACTTCATTATCATACCATTAGAGGATTTTGAGATGATATTGGGGGTTGATTTTTCTCAAAGTAGCAAAGGTGGTGCTATATTCGAGTTTGGGAGGTATAGTGTTAATGAACGATCAAAATTCCTTCTACGTGAATTGTTGTAGGTTTGATGGTGGAACGATGAATGCTACTTTGGTAGGATATGTTTCGGCCATGAGCATTGAAAAAGGGTTGAAGAAAGGCATGGAGACCTATCTCGCTACCATGTGGGAAATCAGTGAAGACCATGTGGTGGAAGTTCCTGATGCGATGGTAAGTTTGTTAAGGGAGTTTCGGGAGGTGATTTCGAAAGTGTTGCCAAAAACTCTTCCCCCTCATCATGAGATAGATCACAAGATTGAGTTGGTTTTTGGAGCAATCTCACCTGCATGTGCCCTATATAGGATGTCCCTGTTAGAAGTAGCAGAATTTCGAAAACAACTTATTAAGTTGTTGGAAGCAGGGTTCATCCAACCATCCAAAGCCCTATACAACACCCCGATATTGTTTCAGAAGAAGTAAGATGGTACATTTCATATGTGTATGGAATATCGAGCATTGAACAAGGTAATGATAAAAAACAAGTATCCGGTACCTTTGGTTCAGGATTTAATGGACAGGTTATTAAGAGCTGAGGTGTTCACTAAGTTGGATCTTATGAGTGGGTATTGGCAAGGACGGATAGCTGAGGGTGATGAGTAAAAGACAACATGCGTAACTCAATATGGATCCTACGAATTTTTAGTTATGCCATTTGGATTAACTAACGCCCCTGTTACATTTTGCAACCTTGTGAATGATGTGTTGTACGACTTCTTGGATGAGTTTGTGGTGGTTTACTTAGACAATATAGTGGTGTATAGCACTAACATGGTAGAATATATAGAATACTTGAGGTAGGTATTCGAAAGACTAAAGCAGAACAAGCTCTACATGTAGATGGTGAAGTGCGAGTTTGCTCAGTTGGAGATCAGATTCTTGGGTCACGCGGTGAGCAAGGGTCAGGTCAGGATAGATCTGAGAAAGTTGAAAGCCATAGTTGAGTGGCAGGCTCCCACGACAATATAAGAATTGTGAAGTTTTCTTGACTTGGCGAACAGCTATAAGCGGTTCATTGTAAGACACTCTAAGAAAGCGGCATCATTGACGGACTTGCTGAAGAAGAAGCAATGGTGGTGTTGGTCGAGTGCATGTGATGAGGCATTCGAAAAACTTAAAGCCACTATCTCAACTGAACCTGTATTTAAGCTGCCCAGTGTTCGATCTTTCATTTGAGTTAGATACTAATGCTTTGGACAAAGTCATTGGCGGAGTCTTCATCCTGTAGCATTTGAGAGCCGAAGGCTTAATGGTGCAAAGCAGCGTTACTCGACACACGAGAAGGAGATGCTTATGGTAATGCATTGCCTTCAGAAATGGTGAGTATATTTGTTGGGAATCAGGTTCGTTGTCTGAATGAATAATGTTGCTAACACATTTTTTAGGACCCAAAAGAAGTTTTCCGTAAAACAAGCCTAGTGGCAGGAGTTTCTTACTAAGTATGACTTCGTATGAGAGTATAAACTGGGGAGGCACAATGACATGGCTGATGCCTTGAGTAGGAAGGAGGTATTTGTAGCCCTTTATTTGGTCACAAGGGTAGAGTCCAACTTGTTGGAGCAGATTAAGGCAGCAACTCCATTAGACACCATGTACCGTAAGTTGATTTCTTAAGTCAAGGAAGGTGTTGTACACAAGTTTTGGCTCGACGATGATGGGCTCTTGATGACTAAGAATAGTAAAGTAAATATACCTAGCTTTGGTGGATTGTGGAAACAGTTGTTAAAGGAGACGCATGATCGTAGTAGGCTAGTCACCTAGGAGTCCAACATATGATAGCACTCCTTTCTCATTCCTATTTTTGGCCAAAGATGGAGAATGAAGTAGAATGTTATGTTAAGACGTGCCTCATGTGTCAGCTAGATAAGTCGGAGAGAAAGAAGGAAGCTGGTTTGCTATAACCCTTATCCATCCCTGAGAGACCGTGGATGTCGGTTTTAATGGATTTCATTATTGGGTTTCTAAAGGTGGACAACATGGCATCAATCATGATGGTGGTTGATAGATTCTCTAAGTATACAATCTTGGTGCAACTCCTGTGAATTGTCCCTCGAATGTTGCGGTCTAGTTATTCTACAAGAACGTGGTCAAGTATTTCAGAGTTCCAGCAAATATTGTGAGCGACCGAGACCCCAGATTTACAGGCCAATTTTGGACGTCCCTTTTTAATATGATGGGTTGTGATTTGAAGTTTTCAATGAGAAATTACCCACAAACAGATGGCCAAACATAAAGAATCAACGATTTCTTGGAGGAGTACCTACGACATTATGTAAGTGCAAGTCAACGTAACTGGTTGAGTTTAGTTGATGTCACATAATTTTGCTTTAACTTGCATAGATCTTCGGTTACGGAGAAAAGTCCCTTTAAGATTATGTTGGGACAATAGCCTCTCACGCCACTAGAGATTACTCAATAAAGGATAAGTGGAAAATGTCCTGCGGCGTATAAGTTTGCGATGGAGAAGCAAGAATTGTTGGATAAGGCGAGGGACAGTCTTCAAAAGCTTCTCGACGGATGAAGAAGTAAGTAGATCTTCAGAAGACACCGTTAGAATTTGATGTGGGAGATAAAGTTTTGTTGAAACTAACCCCACAGATTTAGAAGAAGATATCAAGTAAGCAAGTTCATAGGGGTTTAGTGCCGAAGTATGATAGACTGTTTGAAGTGCTACACAAAGTGGGGAATGTGGCATATAGATTGAAATTGCCTAAACGGGTAAAGTTACACCCTACTTTTCATGTTAGTTTTCTCAAGCCTTACTATGAGGATGCATCAGATCGGAATACGAGTCAGGTGAAGCGAGCTCCACCGATTGTGAGGAAACAGTTTGAGGATCAAGTGAAGAAGATACTAGATCATCGAACAATGGGTTAACACAAGAAGAATCGACAAATCAAGTTCTTGATTCAATGGAAAGGTAGACCTGTCGCAGAATCTACGTGGGAGAAAGATACAACTTTGTGGCAATTCGAAGACCAGGTGAACACCTACCTTCAGAACAATTTAATGAGGGTGTCGAATCCATCTGGTGGGGGTAGTTTATTAGACCCTTAACTTCGGAGCACGATGCGCCTTAGGAGGAGGTTAGTTGGATTACACATATGAGGGAGGCATGCAAAAATACTAAGGCAAATATGGGCGAGTTAGATCGAACTTGGTGCAAATTTGGTAAAGTCTTGAACCTTATGAAGATTGACTCAACCCAGGCTAAGAACTTGATGGACCAAGGACTTGGCCTATGCTCGAATGAATGGACCATGACTAGTGGACTTGTTATGTGAAGCATTGGATCAGGCCAGTGTACTACGTGGGCTTCGATAAGATCACACTGCACCATTAGTGGATAGAGATTGTGGGGAGATCTTGGATGATGTGGCCACAACTAAGAGTTAAAGTTATAGAGGGACTCAAAATAGTGGAGATCTTCAAAGATAAGGATGCTAGTTTCGTATTTGAATGTAAACTCTATCTTTCTGTTATCTTGTAAATTCTATCTTATCAGTTAGAGTCCTATTTGGATGGGGGTGTCATCCAATTGGTCCACGTGATCTAATCTAATAGAGATATACATGATCTTATCACGATTTTAGGCAATTCAGTTTAAGTGGGATTATGAATGTTACTTGGCTTTCAAGTTAGAATTCCTATATATAGCTCATTCGAGCTTTACTCTCAGACATTCAGTTAGAGAGAGAGCATTCCTTGTATTCTTTTGAGGGAAAGTAATATAAAGGTTATTTTTACCGTATCTCTCTTATTTTTTGGTTGCCTTTATTTTCTTATTGCTTTTATAGCATTATTTCTTTGAGGGTGCGAGGTAAACACTTCGAGGGTCATTGAAGATTGAAGTCTTGCTGAAGCAGACCTAAGTGAGGCTACTGTGCAAAGGGAGTTGGTGGTTAACTTCGGGGAAAGTTCAAGTCCTAAGGTGACCTTTGTATTAGAAGGTATAGTAAAGCATTGCCATATACATCATATACCATACTAACATATAGTTATAGAACTAATAAACCAAAAACTCACATAATATGCTTGATTTATCTAGTCAAATTTTGGATTATCGAAGTAGTTTTAACTAATTGATTAACGTTGTTGCTTATCTAGTGAAAATATCTCTATCAAATGAAATAAATTTTAAGCCTTCTCAAGAGGTTTGATATGGTACTACCTCTAATTATTCCAGTATGAGGATATTTGGTTGTGTAGTATATAATTATATTATTGATGGTAAACTAGAGCCGATGACAATAAGGTTCATATTTCTAGTGTTTTCTACTAGAGTTAAACAACATAGACTATGGTGTATTGAAAATGATATAACTTTATGTTTTGTAATTAGCAGAGATAGTACCTTTGATGAATTTGCTATATGTAGACAAAGATAAGAGCTTGATAATCTTACATGTAAAAAGAATTAAAGTGCTGACCAAAAGGTGAAGTTTGAAATTGAAATTCCAAGTAAGACAGTAGTAAATTAGTCTATGGATGTATATGATGAACAATATGAATAAAGTATAGTAATTAAAAGGATACTAAACCAAGGGAGGTTTTAATTGATGTTTTGATGATAATAAAACATAACTATTACTAATGAGTTTATTATTTTAATGAAAAGCAATATAAGAATAAAATGAAGTTATAAACTTAAGAAGATATATTTTAAAGTTTATACAGAGAAATTGAAGTTTGCAACTAACAAAATAAAGATAAAAAAGAATAAAAGAAGATCAAGACTCATTAAGGTCATTTTACGTCCTATATTATTAATTTTAACCCCACTTTGTTAATTTGATAATATTAAATGTTTACCATCCATAAATATTTTATTTCACTTCATTGCATGAGTCTTTTTATTCATTCAAAGGCAATGAAACTTTTAGTTTTAATATAAAAACTTCTTAATCTTTCAAACTAACTTTAAGGAACATTTTAGAAGTGTTTAAATCATAATTGCATTAAATAAGTTGAATTTGAGCATTTACAGTTATTCAAATCATGTTTTTATGGTGATTAGTTGACCTATATAAGTTAATGATCAATCAATATAAGTTAAAGTTGTTAAATTGGATGTACCAAGTGTTTGTTGTAATATTGGTTGTATTAGTCAACTAATATGCTATATTGGTTAACCAGTCTCTCACTGAATAGTGAATTTGTGCATTTAATACACCAAGATCGATTAATAAATTATACTGGTTGACTAGTTCTTTGTAAATAGCTTTTATGATGGCTAATTTTTAGCTCTAATGGCTAGTAAAGGTTCCAAAATACAATAAACATGTGTATCATCTTTGGTCTTAACATTAAGAAGTATTTGGATGTATTTTACACACATTTGTAAGTATTTTTTAATCATTTTAGCATCGTTATCTCATACTTGTGTGAGTAAGCCTCTTTGGAGTTTTCAAGTGATAAAGTGAGGAACTTCTGGCAGATTACAATAACGAAGTTTTCATGGATCTTTAATCAATTGCTAAATTTAAGATGCACGATTTACTCCTGGATCAAACATAAGGTGGGAAATGGAGTAAATATTGGCTTTGGTTTGATAATTGGTTAGACCCAAGCTCCCTTATTCAAAGAAATGAGATCACTTAGTTGAGGAATATAATTCATATAAACTCAAAAGTATCCTCTCTAATTCAAAATGGTGACTAGTATGGTAACTTTGGAGGTTTTCCTATACTTATTGAATAAGTAATTCAATTTTTTGAAGGGACTAGAAAAGATCTCAGTATTTAGACTCCTAACTCGAATGGAAGGTTCACAAATGACTCCTGTCACATAATTTTTTCGAGCAGCTTAGGAGAAGTTCCTTGGCATAACCTATTATGGAAACAAACACTTAATCCTAAAGCCTCATTAATCACTTGGTTGGTGATTAAAAAAAATTAGGACCAAGTGCAGATGGTTTGGCATAAATGATTCAACATGTGCATTATGCAAGGAAGCTGAGGAAGACAAAAATCATCTCTATTTCCTATGTAGATATTCTAAAGCAATATCGTGCAGGATCCTGCACCTACTTGCTTTAGATAATTACAAATACAAATGGGATAGAATTTCTTTGATTGCAAAGAATGTGCAAAATTTACTCACCCCTAACATAAAGAACAAATGGAACTTGTAATTGATGTGTTGTAATGGTTCTGTAGATGATATGTAATGCTCTAATCCCTTTTTGGTCTTCCAATCATATTGTAAGTTGATAGATAGGCAATGAATCGAAACTCATTGTAATGTTGAACTAACTTTTGCTATAGTTGATAAAATTTCATTCATTTTCCAAAAAAAAAGTGATAAAGTAAGGAATAAGTTGTAATATATTTATTTTGACATTATATTATTGTAATTGGGGGTGGTTTAAGTGGGATCAAGATTCCTCTTCACCTAGGAAGAAGATTGTAAAATGGTTCCTCTTTTTCGAGAAAGATTATACAAAAGTTTTTCTTTGCTTTTAAATAACAATTATAGTATAATTTAATAACAATTATAGTATAATTTCAAGAAGAGTCTTTGAAGTGGATGTAGGCAAGGGTTGTTTTTTAAACCAATATAAATCGATTTGTATTGTCTCTTCCTTATCCTTTTTAAATTATTATTCAATTGATTAATTGATTTATATTAAGCAATTTCTTCGTTCTCATTACCTTGATTATTGTTAAATTAAGTTAATTGGTTATAAAAGTTTGTTAAATTTTTATATACCTAATTCACCCCCTTGAGTGCTATTAGGGACAAGCAAATGATATTAGAGCGGGTCTATTAGAATAGTATTTATAACAAAATCCTATAGTAAAGATTATAGTGATATATTTAGGAGCTTCATTATCATTATTCAATTAAGATGGAAAAAGTATTAGTATAGCACCTTTCTTTGACAGTATGACTACATTTATTAGAAAACTAAGATAAAATTCTTCTTAATGGATGAAAGTGCAAACCTATGAGAAATAGTATCAAAAGGTCCCTTTATATCTATGAAAATCATAGATAAAAAAAATGTTCCCAAACTAAAGGAAGAATGAGAACCTCAAGATAAGGGATTAATTTCCTTAAATAGTAGGGTCGTAAACGTCTTATTTTGTACATTAGGAAGAAATAAATTCGATAGGGTCTTTATGTGTGAAATGACCTATGAAATTTAGCATAAATTAGAAATCACATATGATGGCATAAATCAAGTTAAGGAGAAGAAAGTAAGCAAGCTAATATCGGTTTTGTGAGGGCTGAAGTGGTTAAAACAAAAAAAATTAAACAAACAAGAAACCAAAGGATCTTGTCATGCAACCCGTTCATATACCGGAAAAGCACATAATGAAAGCATGTGCACCATTATCCCTTGACGTTGGTCTCCAAACCAAATAGATGATTTCACGACTATGTCTCCTTCCTCACGGCTGTCTCTTCTTGCTCACGGTTGTATCTCCTTTGCCCCAAGTGAGATGCATTCCAAGGTATCCACTAAAGATCGATTATAAGAACCAAAGGTTCCCAAAGCTAGATGGTGCTTTAATGGGTTATCGTGGATCCTAAAATTCCCAAAAATAAACCATTTAAATGGGGATTTATTGCTTAATACATGAGCTAAATGGCAAAACTTTTGGTTCTTATTAGATGGAAGAAGAAATTCCTAAGTTTGGAAGAAGACAAAAGAGAAAAATGAAAAGCTGAAACTGTGGAGAGAGGAAGATAAAAAAACAGCAACAACTCTTTTTCTAAAACTAGAAAAACGAAAATCCCTTGTTACTTTTTGACAAAACTAGGGTTAAAAGGGTTTTTTGCCCTTGTTTAAAAGAAGCAAAGGAATAAAGCTTAAGGTTAAAATTCACAAGGGTTTAAACATATCCTTATGTTCTTTGCATGGACACCTATGTCCTTATAAATTTGGCATTGTAAATTTCATTTAATTTCCATTTTGTCAATTTGCCACTTTGCCATTTAATCTCGTGCTTCAAAATAATTAAGCATTTGACCCAATTGCCATATAACTATACCATATAATTATATGTATGTATTATTTTGTTGAGCAATAAATTTATAGGATATGTCATACATATCAAATAAATTTATCTAAGATTAAATTTGTTATTTAAAACATTTATTCTAATACCATATGACGACCAAAATAATTTTAACACTTAAAATTGATTTTATCGTCATATTCATATCTCCATATCATTTACTAGTATAATTTCCTTTTTCTAATCAAATCTTTTCTAGTGTGACCCATTGGGATCCATTTCATGTTGACAATAGAATTAAAAACCCTTTTAATTCTATACATTATAAGCGGTATCTAGCACAATACATTATAATTAGTCAAATGACATAGATGATAAGTATTATACATAAATCACGATCCCGAAGCAAAATTACCCATGTCAATTTTCTTGTCTAATAATATCCTGAATAAATTCAAGATTGGAATATGTCATTCCTGCCAATTTATTCCCTCTTGATTTCCAAAGTAAATAATAAATGTGATTAACTCCGTAATCATATTGCATACATACAATATTACTTTATCAAGGGCCTATAGATATTATCGCTCATATTTTATACGAGGGATAACAGTATTCTTAATGAACATTTATCCTCCATATAAGTCACACATACTGTGGCATTATCAATATAGCTACCTGTTACAGTTAGCGTTGGACAATACCAACAAATATACATTTCTCATGTAAGGAAATGAAAATCTCATACCATAGAATTCATGACACGTATGAAATGTTAACGACATAAACACAATCCTAATAATGTTTCATTTAAGTTCTATCAAATACCATAATCTCCATTATGTATCTGTGTGATTAACCAATAACTCCTTATCGAATGGCTTGTAGAACATCACCATCATTTAATCCACACACTAATCTTTTAGTGTTCAACTAATATTCCATGATAATTACCAAGATTAGTGACATTTTAGAGTAATCATTATTTTCTTTATAGAGTTTTACAATCTGAGTCCTCAACTCGAATAATCTATAAATAATGAAAACTCATGGAACAAAATGATATAAACCATCCAATTCATTAACATAACTATTAGAATACAACCACCTAATGTTGGCCCCGGGTCTTAGTTCTTATTTCGTGGCGATAAAGCGTCAAAATTGAGGGGACTTTTAAATAAAAGTATATATATATAATAACAACAAGATAGAAAGAATTAAATTTCTTAGTGGGAGTTAAAAAAATACAAAAAATAAAATAAAATAGCGTAAAATAAAATAGACATGAAAATAAATCAGTTTGGGAGTCGAACAAATAAACAAACCAATAATAAATAAAATAAAAAAGAAGTGAAAAAGTCACGGGCGTAACTTTGAAAATGTCAAGGGCATGAGAGGGGGGAGTCGCGGTCGTGCTTGTACATGATTGTGACTTTTGATGAACATTAACAATTTGTTGTGATCGTGCATGTGCACGATCGCGACCTTCCTGAAAAATTTAGGTTGTTGCAATCGTGCATGTGCACGATCGTGCAACCTTGATAGCACACTCCCAATTCAAATCATCATAAATTTCAATTTCGAAGTCTAAAAATTATAAACTTTATGTCATTAGAAAGCTAAGAGAAAGAGCTACAACTTTTATAAAGATAATTTTGTCTAATTCTACCTAGATCAATATAATTTATTCATTAAAGATTTAGAACACATTTTTATCTCCCTTTTCCTTTCTGCTATTTATAAAAAAACACTATCTGTATCAAAATACCCAAATCCAACAAACACAATCCATACACATAAGACTCCTAACAAAACAGACTCTTAACTCAACAATTTACTTAAGAAGAATTTATCCAAAAAATATTAAACAACTAACAATTTATTCCCAACAACATTGACACTAATAGAGAAGAAATTTCTACATATATCTAAAAGAGAAGTTCTTCAACCCTTCTTTCATTCATTTCTAAACAAGACAGGGTTTCATCTCTCAGATTTATACATAACTTCAATTACAAACAAATGCCACATCAGTAGCATAATACAAAAATTACAATCATGAATGCTTATGCTTGATATGCTTTTAAAGTATCTGAACTAACTTAATTACAAAATTAGAAATTCTTGGAGTCAGTCGAAATTTTTGCAAGGTTCAATGTTGATATGCTATTTCTGCACCTGAGGAGTGGAAAGATAATGGGGTGAGTTAGGAAGCTCAGTGGCTAATACGTTTATAGCCAGCGATAACAAACCACACACACAATCAAGCATATAGACACCTATATATATATATAAATATATATTCATTTCATATTAGTCTTAGCAAATCACATAAATCAGATCATATAATCATTTAATAATCAAACCATAACACTCAATTATGCTTTATTTTCAACAATTCAAGATGCAATGCATAAACATAATGGCTCGAGAGAATCCCATAAAACAGAATGACGAAACCGAAGTTTACACCATGAACAGAATGAGTCCATTTTTCAGAGCTCATATGTCACAAGCGGGTAGCCAAGAGAAGGTTTTAGGTCGACGTGCATGTGATGAACAGAATGGTATCTCTCTTATGCACACAAGCAAATTTTTCAATGATTACGTATTTCATATCATATTCATATTTTTATGCTTCTTGAAGTTTTTCTGTTTTTCATCAATACAAAGAGCAGTATCTTTCAAATTAAACATAATATCAAATTCACAGAAAATTTTTCCCACATTCACAATGATTCAAGATAAGCATTTATACACACAAAATCAAGTAATACAACCCATCATCACAAAAACTATAAACATGTTACCCACCTATTTGTTTATAAATCCAAGCTTATGTTTGTTCTTTCTCTTACTCTTGATTTCGATGTTCTTGGTTTCCTTCAAACAAACATATTTTCATTCAATCACATATACGAATAGAACTTCCATAAAGCTCTACTGTCTAAAAATAAACTTTATCTAGGCTAGAAGAACTAAGATATAGTTAGAAATCCATAAAAATCTAAGAAACAAATTTCTTGGTTCTCTTCTTTCTGTCTTCATTTTCAACATAAAACCTACTTTCACTAGTTTCTTCTTTTACTAAAGCAAGAAGAGAAGATAGGGAGCACCTAAAAATTTTCAGCTAAACCCTTTTTCTTTCTTCTTCTTCCTCCTTTTTCTTTCTTTCCTTCTTCTTCTTTCTATGCTTCTGTTTCTCCTTCTCTTCTTCTAGTTTCTTCTATGACTTTCTCTCCTTTTCTTTCTTACTATACATGACTCTCTCTTCTCTTCTTTTCTTATTAGTTTAAGACAAAATTTTGTCTTTCCAAGCTTAGCCTTCCATATTAAATCTAATGCCTTCTAACTCCTTAACTTAATTTTAACTCTTCCTTGTAATCCATGCAACTACAC
This sequence comes from Erythroxylum alaternifolium, assembly GCA_027478495.1. NCBI lineage: Eukaryota > Viridiplantae > Streptophyta > Magnoliopsida > Malpighiales > Erythroxylaceae > Erythroxylum > Erythroxylum alaternifolium. Next base: position 44,292,404 of record JANIIA010000008.1, read on the forward strand.
AAAATTAATTATATACCTAATTAAACTTCAAAAAATTGCTAATTCAAGAATTCTAATTTATATTCATACTTATTAATTTAATAAAATAAATTCTAAAAAAATTTGGGATCTAACACCTAATGATTGGCTTCTAGATCATAACACTAACAATCTCCCACTTGAATTAGAGCCAATCCAAATACACCGTTATGCATAAGAGCTCTAAATAAGTGTAGCCTCATAACCTAATTACATCTTTATGTATAAATAAAAATATACTCAAAGCTAATCTCTAATGTATCTAATACCCATTGATGTAGTGTGAACTACATGTCGCTTGAGAAAGAGGTTTTGTCAATAGGTCGGATGTGTTCCCGACCGAATCAACTCTGTAAACCTTTACGTCACCCCTCTCTACAATCTTATCATCGTAGAGCATGCTTAGACCTTTGGTGTGACCAAGGTTCCTTCGCCTGAGCAATAGCTCCATTGTTATCATAATCAAGCTCAATTAGTCCAGTGACACTACGAACTACATCAAGTTCAGAGATGAACTTTCTAATCCAACATCCCTCTTCGGCCACTTCAGAAGCAGCTATGTATTCTGCCTCCGTAGTGGAATCAACTGTGGTCTCTTGTTTAGAACTTTTCCAGCCCATAGCTCCTCTATTGAGGATGAATACATACCCCGATTGTGATCTCATATCATCACGGTCGGTATGGAAACTAACATCAGTGTAACCCCTTACAACGAGCTTAGAATCCCCACCATAAATAAGGAATGTATCCTTATACTTTTTCAGGTACTTGAGGATATTCTTGACTGTAGTCCAATGACCTAAGCCTGGAGTAGCCTGATATTTGCTAGTCATACTCAGAGTATATGAAACATCAGGGCGAGTGCATATCATGACGTATATGATAAAGCCAATTACTGAAGCGTATGGAACTCTACTCATCACATCCAACTCACAAGGTGTCGAAGGACACTGGTTCTTATTGAGGTGGATATCATGTGATATGGACAAAAAACCTTTCTTGGCATACTGCATGTTAAACCTTTTCAACACTTTGTCAGTATATATCATTTGGCTCAATCTAATGAGCCCTTTAGAACTATCTATACAGATTTTAATGCACAAGATATAGGCAGCCTTGCCTAAATCCTTCATTGAGAATAACTTCATTAATGAGAACTTGAAAAACTCTAACAAATGAATTTCATTCCTGATGAGAGGTATTACATTTATATATAACACCAAGAGGACTATTGCATTCCCACTAATTCTTTTGTACATACAAGGTTTTTCCTCGCACTTGACAAAATCAAACCTTTTGATTTCCTTGTCAAAGCGCTTGTTCCAACTCCGTGATGCTTATTTCAATCTACAAATGGATCTTTGAAGCTTACACACCTTCGTAGCAACTTTTGGATCCACAGAACCCTCTGATTGTGTCATACACACATCCTCTTCTAAATCCCTGTTTAGAAAAGCAGTTTTGACATCTATTTGCCAAATTTCATAATCATAAAAAGCAACAATTACTAGAAGGATCCGAATTGATTTAAACATAGCCACTAGCAAAAAGGTCTCATCATAATCAACTCCTTGAATCTGTTTGAAACCTTTTGCAACTAGTCGTGCTTTATAAGTAATTAGATTTCCATCTATGTCTATCTTCCTTTTGAAAATCCATTTTTTTCAATAGGTTTTACCCCAATAGGAAGATCAACCAAGTTCCAAACCTGGTTGTCGTACATGGACTATATCTCGGGTTTTATAGCTCCAAGCTATTTTTTAGATTCTGGCCTTTCCATCGCTTCCTTATAGGTCAATGGTTCTTCGTTGTCCAACATCATCCTTCGTGCAGTCCTATATATCTCTCAGGTGCACGGACTACCCTAGTTGACCTTCACAGCGGAACTACTTCTGGTTGACCTTCCTCTACAACTCCTTGTGGTTCAAGTTCAACTTCAAGTTGTGTCGATTTAGTTGGAGGCTGGTCATGAGCCTCTTCCACAACTACTTATGGAGTTGGTTGTACTTGACTCCTACTGACAGAAGCATCTAGGAGTGGGTCAACATGGCTCCCACTAGCCTCGTTATTTTGTAGTGTTTCCTGAATTTGTTCAAGTCTAACATTACTCCCACTGTTTCCTCTTGTGAGAAACTCTTTCTCTAAGAACACACCATATCGAGCAACAAATACTTTATTCTCTAACTTATGATAGAAGTAGTATCCTTTAGTTTCCATAGGATACCCCGCAAAGAAGCATTTGCCTAATTTAGGGCCGAGCTTGTAAGACGTTAAATGTTTGACATATGCCTCACAATCCTAAATCTTTAGAAAAGACATGCTAAGCACTTTGCCAAACCATATCTCATATGATGTCCTTTCTACAGACTTTGATGGAACCCTATTTAGTGTGAATGGAGTAGTTTTAAGTGCATATCCCCAAAAAGAGATTGGAAGTTCGGTTTGACTCGTCATAGATTGAACCATGTCTAACAAAGTTTGATTTCATCTCTCAAAAATACCATTCCATTATGGCGTTCTAGGAGGGGAGAGTTATGAGATAATCCCATACTCTCTAAGATAAGCATCAAACCCATAACTCAAGTATTCGCCTCTACAATCTGATCGCAAGACTTTAATCTTCTTGTCGAGTTGGTTATCAATTTCATTCTTGAATTCTTTGAACTTTTCAAAAGATTCAAACTTGTGTCTCATTAAATAGACATATCCATATATATCGAAATCATCAGTAAATGTGATGAAGTATTGAAAACCACCTCGGGCATTGGTACTTATTAGTCCACTTACTATTGGATCGAAAAATAAAACATGCAAGATTTAGCTAAAACGGTAGATTTCAAAACTTTTTTAGAAATCAAAACATAGCGGAAGCAAGATAACCAAATCAACATGCCAAGCCATACATGATACGATATATGGAAAATAATTATCATAAGAATAAGATGGATATTATATTACCGACTCCTTTGCTACAGCTTTAACTCCTCGTTGTGTTATCCTCTCCTTCTTCTTATATCCTCTCCTAGCTTTAGCCTTGCTTTTGAATTCTTTATTTTGTCAATGTATCCTTTCCTTGTTGTTGTATCCTCATCCAATCCGATCTACCACTTTTTCTTCTTAGACAACTTGGTTAATAAGATCGTTTTGTGGGAAAGGAGAAGAAATATTTGGAGGATATTTTTCTTAGAAGAAAGAAGCCAAAGATGAGACACCTCTCATGTAAATTTCAGCCAACACATGCAAGAAAGGAGAGAGAGTCCAAAAAATGCAAGAACACCTCTCTTACACCTTGTCAATTTCGGTTATGCATGAAAAGAAAGAAGAAGTGGAAAGCATCCTATGCATACTTCATTCTTTAATCAAAACAAAAAGAAGCCATTAAATGAGACTCTTCTCATTTGTTTTAAGATGGCTATATGAAAAGACCAATAACCTAAAATGACAT
>JANIIA010000008.1:44325389-44390171 GCA_027478495.1 Erythroxylum alaternifolium
ATTTACATGTGCAAAATTTACTATTCACTATCCACGTGCATATATGATTGTATGAATATAGCTAAACAATTTTAAACACGCCTAACCCGTTCCAAATTACTATCTTACCCTTCCCATCGATGATGGGATGTTACATGTAAAGCTTCAAAATGTTGTTTTTGCTCATATGGAGATATATGCTTGTGTAAGTAACTAAGAACGGGTAAAGTTGCAATATTGAAGTATTTTTGAGATATATGGTCACTCACATGACCATATGACTAACCATGTATAATCCAAAAACCTTAGTTTTGTAATGTAAAAGGCAATTATAAAGAGGAGACGAAAGAGAAGTGGGTGGAGTTGAAAGTTATAGCCAAAGTTAGAGTAGAAGACATGATTTTGAATTTAGAATGAGGAAAACAAAAAGATGATTTCAAAAGATTCGATAAAGAGCATGCTTTCATTAAGGATTTAAGGGGATTTCATTATAGAAAAGGTGGATATACATATCTATGGATTATTTTCTTTCTGATTATTCTTTTGAGCTTTTCATTTTTGTTTCATTTTCTATGTTTATGAACTAAATTTGTTTATGCCTAGGTAGGATGAACCTTAAATTGAGATGGATGCTATGATTTGGTCCTTTATTTAATGCAATTTATTTGATTGATTCTTTGATGTTTAATTATGCGTTTCTATTCTTAAATTAATATGTTAAGGATATTAGTTCAATGTTTGATCTCATATGATTGAGATTGAGAAATCTTTTTTTATAAATAAATCTACCATAATTGAAAGCAGTTGCATGAAAACTTAATGATAGGTCGACACAAATCCTCTGGATCAAAGTCAAACCTAGTAGAGATATCTATGAATTGAATAATATGATCTTACAGGTTTTGATTGGAAAGATATTTTAGTTAATCAACTAAAGATTAGTTGTTAATAGTCTTGAGAATGTTATTGATATAATATGGGAGTTTCAACCGTTTAATGATCAATAATTAAATTGAATGATAAAGGGATGTTACTTAAGATATCTTGGGAGGATTCATTACCAAGGTACTAGTTATTTGATATTGGGTCAATCTTTGTATTATATTTGTCTTGATTCTTTATTTTGTTGAGTTTTATTTTAGTTTAGTTTTAAATTAAATCATCATCTTATTCAACATTTAGATAATAGAAAAGAGACATTACTAGTACTTATAATCCTTGTGGGATTGACCGATACTTACAGGTTCGAACTATAACTAACTGTGCACTTATGGTTTATAATTATATCAATCACCTTAAGATTCTATATTAATAAATTTTCACTATAATTAAACTTCTTATAGGTAACCCTAGTCTACAAATAGTTTGATAAGGGTTTTATAAGTGTTGATGCTTATGTATCTCCTATAATTTGAATTTCAAATTTTAGAAGTTAAGATTGAGTGGTAAAAGAAAAAAAGGCTCGAGAAACATAAAGAGAAACCTTAGATTAGCGTAAAGCATAGGAAACAACCAATGAAACCTTTTTCAAAGCAAAATTTCATCAATCTAAACTGAAGTTTTTAAAGATTTTAGGGATTTCAATCACGTCATCTTTGATTTTCAACTTTTTCTTTAGTTTTAATGTTTTCTCTTCTATGAGTATGAGCTAAATTCTTTTTGGCATCTAGATTAGATGAACCCCAGGATATACCTTCTAGTGATTTTATCTTAATTTAATTCATTCTTTAATTTCATTGAGATTCAATTATGTGTTCTTAATTATTTTTGAATTAATAATGCCACCATTTTGATTCATATAAGATTTCATGCAATTGAGATTGAGCAGTCTAATATACAAATAGATCTAATATAATTGAAAGGAGTTGCATACAAACCTAAAGATAAGTCGACATAAATCTTCTGGATTATAATTAAACCTAATATTGAAATCCATAAATTGATTAATGTGATTCTAGGGTTAATTAAAAAGAGATTTCAGATAATCAACCTGTAATTAAGTATTAATAGTTTTGAGAAAGATATTATCATAAGTGGCAATTTTCATGGTTAAATAAACTTTAAAATAAATTGATTAGTGAAAGTATGATTGTACGAGAAGTCCTAGGGGCATTCAAATTCTAAATATAATATTTTATTGGTTAATTTTTCATTCTTTTACCATTTTAGTTTATTTCATTGTGTTGACTTACCCTTAGTTTATTTTCTTTCATTTTAAATCTAATTTTTCAATATAAACTCAATTATCCATTAGAAAATAAGAAAAGAGTTATTACTAGTATTTATAGTCCTCGTGGGATTGAACCATACTTTTTAATACTAACTATAGCTATATCGTGCATTTGCAGTAAAAACATAAATGCACTATCAAGGTTTTAGCGACATTTTCAAGGATTAGGATATTAGGAAAACTTAGCTTTTATTAACCTAGTCATTATTTTTCTTTCACATTTTATTCCTTTTCTTTCTATGTTTATTTATTTATTCTTAGAGCTTTATGTTTTGTCTTTGTGTTACAACTTATTTGTAAGATTTGGATATTAATTGTTATAGTCACTAAAAAATGGAAGGATAGAGAGGACAATATTCTCAGGGGAATTATAGAATGTTATCGCTTATGGTAGTTTTGGAAGCTTGGAATGAGAAGCATGGTGACGTATATTTAGAAACTCAACCTTCTTTCTATTACATGTTGCGACATTTATGAGGGTAACTTTCACATTTATGAATATCAGGCAGGAGACTATATATAAGGGCGTCTAATTTGTATAGAGATTGACCTTAAGACACCCCATATATGAATACTTATCATCCAAAGTGAAGTATTTATTATGAATTTGCACGGAAAGATCACACTTTATCTGGATATCTGTAATAACAACAACAAGAGTAATATCAAAATTTTAAGGATTTTCTTATGAAATTATTTGCTTTAGTTAAGGCAACCCTCCATAAACTAAAGAGAGAAGTGTTTCATTTGGACATTCTGAGCCAGATTTTAGGGAACATGAGAATACAATAACTTTATAAAGTGGAGAGAAGTTAGAGGTTGAAGAAAGGAAGGAAGTTGTTGTTCAAAAAAAGAAGGAAGATGAATAGGAGGAATCAAATAAGGAGGCTATCGAGGAATTATTGACAGTCATCTCAAGTACAGATGGCTCCTACTTCTCATATAATAAACTATCAGAGTTAATCGAAGATTAAGAGAATTTTGTTATTCCTTTTTAGATTTACAATTTATTACAAAAAATGGCATTAGTAGGTTTACATAGTCTTACTAATATGAAACTATATGTTCTTATTATATTGCAGCATATAGCTTACTTGTAGGCTAAAAAGCACTTAATTTGGTAAGATGAGTGGAAGAAAGTTATTAATTATGTATCTAGGTTGAGTTGAAGTGAGAATGTCAAACTAATGATGTTAAGTAAGTGATTGTTAGGAGGCACCCAAGTTTTTAATTTTGTAATTTTGTTTCAATTAGTTTTATTCCAAGATTTTAGGTTTTAGTTTCTATAGTTTAACTTCCATCTACGTTAACTTTGTGGTTTAGTGTAACTTTTTGCTTGGTTTATAGTTATAAGGGTGCCATTTTCATCTTTTATGCTTTAAGTATGAGTGTTAATTTACACGTGAAAGTAGGTGGAAATTTTGTCTAAATTAAAAAGTTATAGAGAGTTACACGCCCATATGAGAAACCATATTAAATTTTGTTCCCTTTTCTCTTATTTACAAAAATTTATAGAAAGTTACATGGGTGTGTTATTGGGCATGTAAATTTTAGGTGTTTTAATTTTAGCGTCGATATAGCCATGTTAAATCCTAATATGCCTATGTAATTTATCATCTTATTTTTGTTTTAATATAACCTAGATATATGTATGTATTCTTGCCCATATTAAACTCTGTCATAACACATTTGAGATACACATGTCTGATATAATTGAAGATGACTGCGTCTAGTAAAAACTCTTTGTTTAACATATGGCAACTACATACCTGTGATCCTTCCTATATTGAGCAAAATGTTCTTTAAATTGTACCCCACTACCCAAAATCTCATTTTCACTTTGTCTCCCATTTTTCTCTTCTAAGCAATGCTCATATTCATCTCCTTTGTGAAAAAACCATCTTCCAACTTAATTCTCTTAAAATTTCTTTAAGTTAAGGTATGCTTTATTCTTTGTTTTAATTATTCTTGAGTTCTTGAATAGTTTTAGTGAAATTGGGTGCAAAAATCAATGTTCTGGGTGTTGTGGAGTTATTTGGGATTACTGATCTGATTGGAAGGGTTTTGGGGGTTTATTTGATATTTTTGCGTTATTTCGAATGTCGAATTCAAATTTTTTAGGGATTTTCAGCTATTTTGGATTTTTTTATTTGGGTTTAAATCTTTGGGCTATTAATTGGTTTTGTATGAATTCAAATGTTAAATAAATCATGTTTTACATTTTTATTAGGCTTTTATAGTGTTTAATTACATAATATTTGGGCAATTATTTTATTTTATTATTTGATTTAATAAGTGTGTTTAAATAAATTAATTGTGATTTTTGAAATTAACTGATATCAGGGAGCATTATTTGTTTAACTATGATGTTTTAGGGTTTTTAATTTCATTTTATTCTAATAGTTAGATTAATTTAATGTTTATCATATGTGTTCTTAATTTTGCTATTAATCCTTAATAACTTGATCGTGGATTATATTATGGTGTTTACATATTGTGGTTTGACTGATGTATATTATTCCTAACAAAATTTCTTTTTATTTTCATATTTTAGAGACTAATGACAAAGAGAGCAACCACACAACACCAAAAGCAAGAAAAGGAGGTACCAAGGAAGAGGCAAAAGGGTGAGAGTACTTTTTAATAACCACCTTAACAGCTAAAGTTTAAATAGTCTATTCCTACTACACATCACATGCTTCATTTCATAGCATCAGAACATATTGTGTGGTTCTAAAGACTAAGGTCAAAGCCTTACTCTGAGAGCTGAAGCATCAATTAGGTAATGCTTAACCAAATTGGGAATACTCAAAGAATCTGAGAGTTAATCACATTGGTGGATGAGATCACTTCTTTGCAATCAAGGAACCTATTTACAAAGAGTTAACTTTATAGTTCCTCACCACGTTCACTATAGAGAAGCAACATTACACTTAGGACATCGATATCAAATTACAGTTTCAAGTGCTTAAAGAAATGTATAGTAAACTACACCAGGTCTTCACTTTGCATGGGCCTATACTCGGAGGAGTATGTAGGGTTTCAGTGCACTTTACTAATAGGGTTGATAAGAATGCATTTTGGTGCAACATTAGTTAAGAGTGGTCTTACAAGTTAATAAGGTCCAAGGCATCACATCTAAGATCCCTTGTAATGAGATAAGTGCATATGTTAATTAACCATATAATCATAGGAAAAGGAGACAACACTAGAATAGTAAGGATGACATATATGTTTTACCTTTACAATAAGAAAAGAGGGTCCTAATCCACCTTGGATACACCTTGGCCTAGTTCTTCAAGCATTAGATATATGACATTATAGTAGCAGCTATCTGAGTGGGCCTATACATAACCAGATTAATCTAAAGAATGAGACTATTGGAGTGACTATATATGATGACATTGGTGCTTTAGACAATGCCTATCACCTCGAAACATTAGGAGCGATGGGGCTAATTTAGAGGAGGCCAGGTCAATACAACCTGTTTATGTTCTAGTGAGAGCTCTATAGTTCGCGACTGCAAATGGATATAAGGTAATTGCCCTGATATTTGAGAGTAGTAGCTGATAGTTGTGCATTGGTGTGTGTTTTCCTTAGTATTTGACATATGTTTCTTCCATAATAGGTATGTTTTAGGATTTATTTTGTATGTTTTTTTGTTTGATCTTTATGGTTATTCTTTTATGTTTGATGTTGATTTAGGGTAAAAATTGATCATTTTGATGCAAGAATGAAGAGTGCCCACCTTTGTGAATGAGCTAGAGACCAAGAGAGGAGAAGAGAAGTGGAGGAATTATAACACAAGAGCTTATGATCGTGGGTTTCATCTTAATTCCCACGATTGTGGGATGCCTAACTCGAAGATACATATAGGGTTCACTTATTTTTTAGGTTTTTGAGACTATATAAAGACATAAACCCCTATGGACGAAGAGGATCAGTGGAGACTTGCCTTCTTAAGTAAAAACACAGGTTTAGAGTCTTGAGAGAGGCAGCAAATCAAGGTTTTTCATTCACAATTGCACAAAGAGCATACCAACGTTGGATCCTCTAGATTCGGGCAAAGAAGAGGAGGAGTTTGATTCATTTAGTTTTCTTTCATTTTTTCTCTTCTAACATTTGTATGATGGATTATTTGATTGTTAGGGACGTTAATGACATCATGAGTAGCTAATTTATTTGTAGATATTAGTTTAAAACTTCTTGTTGAACTTCTATTTTGTTGATTAGAATTAATGATGTTTTTGATGAATGATGTACTTATACCTTGTAATATATTGAGAGATTGAGTAGGGTAATTTGTATAGGGTTGTGCAATGAGAATTGGCACTCTATAGACTTACATTCATCAAGTTAATTGATTACTTAGAGAGAGATCTTGGATAATTAGATGATCACCCATAGGATAACTTAATAACTAGTTGAATTGGTGGATTGATTTTGTAGATTGAGAGATTGCTTAATTATCTCCATTTAATTTGGCTAGGGACAACTAATTATAACTTGAGAGAGCGTAGTTAATACATTAGGACATCTTAGGTGAGGAACAATTCAAATAAAAAAATATAAGGGAGATAAGATAGGAAAAAAGTGATCTCTAGTTGTTAAAATCTTGAATTCCAAGTTTATGCATTTTTACGTTATTATTTGTGCTTTGTTAGTTGTCTAATTTAATCTAATTTTCTAGTTTATTTCTATAAAAAAAATTGGTTCTTAAACAAAGATAAATCTGAATTAAGTGGTGCTTAAGCACAATCCTTGTGGGATCGATATCTGTTTTTCACCACAAGGCACGACTCGTATACTTGTAGTTTTGAGCATAAAATGAGTACTCTGCTTTACATTCAACAAGTTTTTAGCACAGTTGTCGGAGATTGTTCGTTTAGCATCTTGTTTAGTTTGGGTTGCTTTGATTTAAGAGTTTTTGATACTTTTCCTTGTGTATTTGCAGGTGCATGGACATAAGGAGCACGTGAAGATCAATAGAATTTAGCGATAAAGGGTTATCCGATATCACAAGACACGAATGAGAGTGAAGAAGAGCGAAGCTCTAAGACATTATAGAAAAAAATATGACAGAAGAAGGAGAGCAAGGAGGAGATGAAAGGACATTGATGGACTTTATGAGGCTAGGTTTCAGTCCTCAAGGAGTTGCAAGGCCAGTGATTCAAGCTAATAATTTCAAGATCAAGCTGGCACTCCTTAACATACTTCAGAGTAGTGTACAATTTTATGGGCTATCCAATGAAGATCCCAACGCCTATATTGCCAATTTTTTGGAGATTTACGTCACCTTCTGGTTTAATGGGATGTTCGACGATGCCACAAAGTTGCAACTATTTTCTTTCACTTTGAGAGATCGGGCGAAGGTACAATACAATTCACTTAGTTCAGGCCATATCACTACTTGGGAGCAGCTAGCCCAATCATTTCTCGCGAGATACTTACCGTTGACCAAGACAACAAGAATCATAAAGGAAACCACAAATTTTAGCAAAGTGATGGGGAGTCTCTATATGAAGCCTGGGAGAGGTTTAAAGAATTACAGAGAAGATGTCCCCACCATAACCTTCCAAGGAAGTTCCTAATGCAGACATTTTACAATAGTGTAAATTAGAGCATGAGAGGCACCATAAATGCAGCTGTTGGAGGTTCTTTGATGAGAAAGGCTATTGATGCAGCTCATGACCTTTTGGAAGAATTGACGAGTAATAGTTGTATGTGGTCAAGTTAGAGGAGTAGACAGGGGCTAAAAGAGCAAAAAGGTATGATTCTAATTGACTCCGTTACAACTTTACAGGCACAGATCACAGCCATTACCAAGCAGTTGAGCAACATGCAAGGAGCATCTTCATCTATGACCAAAACTATGCACTTACAATGTGAGTTATATGGGAAAAACAACCATTGCACAGTTGAATGTATTTTGTTGGGAGCTAGTGATACAAAATAGGTAAATTACTTGGGCCAGCCGCTAAGAGGTAGTAATCCTTACTTTAACACTTACAATCTGGGGTGGAAAAACCACCCAAAATTTTCTTGGAGCACTAACAATATGGGTGGCCAAGCAAGACCGAAAGGACCTCCTAGATTTTAGCAAGATCGACTGGATAAATAGAGAGAAAAATGGACAAGTTGATGGATGTTTTAGGTCCAAACTGGCAACTCAAGAAGAGAACCAAAAGAGGATGTTTGCCAGCCAAGAGGAAATTCAAAAGAGGATGGAGGCAAATTTTAATCAGATTGTGAAGAACCATGCCTCATTCATCCACAACTTGGAGGTTCAGGTAGGTCAACTTGCTAATGCTTTATCTTCTAGAAGTGTAAGTAGTCTACCAAGCAATACCAAGTCTAACCCAAACACATGGATCATGGTCATCACTCAGACCCAGGAAAAGGAACTAAAAGATGTGAAGGAAGACAAAGATAAAGGAAAAGGACAAGTAATTATGAAATTCCTTCAAAGTGAACTCATAATTGAGCCAATCAAGGAACCTCAACTTAAAATTTCATACCCCATTCTAGCTTAGCTGAAGTCAATTTCAAGTAGGGCAACCAATAATTTTAAGGAGGTTGAATCAAACAAGGTTAAGGACATCACCGAGTAACTATAAATGAAGCTCACACTAAAGGAATCAGTTAAGAAGAAGGTTAAGGAGCGCATATCGGAAGAAAACCCTAACATAGCATAGAAGAAAGAGCATCTAGGAGATTTTTACATTCCTTGCAGTATCAATAGAGTCAACATAGAAAGGGTATTCACGGATTTAGGAGCAAGATCAATATGATGCCTTATACCTTTAGTCAGAAGTTGGGATTAGAAAGGTTAGAAGCCACAAAGGTATTAGTAAAAACGACTGACAGAACTGTTCATCAACCGAAGAGGATTATTAAAAATGTGCAAATACAAATTAATAAATTTATCTTCCCCATAGATTTCTATATTGGATATTAGAGAAGATGTGGAAACCCTTATAGTCCTTGGATGACCATTCCTGGCCACTCCTCGCTCAATAATTGGCATTGATGAGGGTAAACTAACTCTGAGGGTAGGAAAGCAGCAAGTAACCTTCAAAGTGTCAAAGAAAGATAACATTTCTCCTCTATCTCCAACTAATATCAAGGAAACCAAACCTCAAGGATAATGGGAAGATATTGAGGATCTTAGGAATGCATTCAGAAAGAAACGATCTGGTAAAAGAAGGTAAAGGAAGTAGAATCATAAGGAAGGTGGAATTTATAGCATCGTAGCTCATGTGCAGATGGTGAGATCAGTGACTGCACTACCATTGCACCATTCATTTGAACCACCTTAAGCACAAGGAGAGCATCGAGCTACCGATGTTAAAAGAAGCACACTGCATGGGAGGTAACCCATTGAATTTTATTTTCCTCTGATTGTTTTCTTTTGTTTTGTTTACTTATTTGTTTGATTTATTTGGTTGTGATTATGTTTGATTTGAGTTTGCTTGGTGTTATTTAAATTTTGTTTGAGTTTTAATTTGTTTTCTCTTCAAATTTCTTATTGGTTGGGTGATTTTGATGTGTTTGCAAGTTGTTTGAATGTTGAGAATGCATGCTAAACCGAGAAGAGGGTTAAGAAGTTGGAAAAATTGGAGCCACCCATGACTGTGGGACTTGGTATGTTTCCCACGACTGTGGTAAGTTTCTCCAGAAAGTTTCTGAAGCCTTAACCCACGATCGTAGGAATGAGGTTATTTCCCATAATTGTGGGAAGGCTCTTCAGAAATTTTTTGGAGATTTAACCCATGATCGTGGGAATGGTAGGGATTCCCACGATTATAGGAAGCCCCATCTGAAAAAAAATTAAATTAGCCCTTTTCTTCTTCTTTCTTCATTATTCAAATTTTCACAATCTCTCTCTACAAACCACGACACCCACTCTCCTAACCTCTCCAATCCTTCATCTTTCACTGAAATCTTGGTATTTTCTTCACTTCTTCCATCAAATTTTCATTCCTTTACACTTATTTCACATTAATCTCTAAAAAAATCCAAGGATTTGTTAAGATTTTTTCTCTCTCTCTAAAAAAAGTGCTCACCTCTTTCTTTCTTATTTTTGCAAATTTTTCTCTCACAATGGCGCCAAAGAAGACTGTATATCAGAAACCAATCAACGAATTATGCCTTCAGGTCTCTGGAGAAGGTAAAACAGATATAGCGGCCACTTTTAGGCCCCATTTCCTATTTATTCAGAAGACAAAGGTATGCAATTTCGTGACTTTAAGGATAGAGAATTAATGCCTCCTAGATACTTTAATTTGGAACTGTTAGAAACTCTAGGATTAAGGAGAAACATTGAGAGATTAGCTACGAATATTGGTAAGAGTTGGTTAATTCATTGTGATGTGCCGATATATCCTATGATGATTGTCAAAATTTTCACCACTGTGTGCTACAATCCTAAAACGGATACATTCTAGTTTAGGATAGGTGGCCTTGTTTATAAATTGGATTATACTATCATTCATGCACTTTTTGATTTATCGAACACTAAAGTTTTGGATGATCATGATGATTTTTATATGGATGATTATTGGAAAATTCTAATAGGTGAAACCAATTTTGACTCTAGGAATGCACAAATTATTTAATTCGTAGCATCAAGCACTTACTTCTTCATAAGTTTATGTGCTTAATGGTTTTTAACAAAACTGAAAGTAATAAGTGTGTTCGCAAGGTTACATACACTAAGTTTTAATATTTATTAACCTTGATAAATTCCACAATCGCATGAGTCGTTCGTGTAGTACCTAAGGTATTGATCCCATGAGGAGGGAAGTCCAATCCTAAAATCTAAGGTCGTATTAAACTACAATAATTCAAAATAAATAACTAATGCAGAAAATAAATCAATCAAATAATTAATTTCAAGAATTAAATTGTAGAAATCTAAACAAGTCACACAAACCAATCCCAAAATCGACCTAGAAACCATCAAGTGAGAGAAAAGGGATTTTAATCTGAAATTTATGAAAACCTAATCAATTGTGCAATTATTGAATTAATGAGTCTAGACAGTCCTAGGATGAATTACTCTCTCTTGAGTTATAATTCTTAGCCCTAATTGATAATTCCTAATTTAAATTATGGAATTGTGATCTCTCAATTCACAATTGACATTTAATAACCTACCGGGAACTTATGCTCGATCTCTCGTTACACTATTCTACTGATTTGATTCAATTCTTTATCTATCAAATCACCTAATTCTTGTTAGCCCAATTTGATTATTTTCACTCGGCTCACCCTCTCAACCTATTGCCAAGTTATTAAGAGCAGAATTAAATCACAATTAAATTAATAAAAACACAATCAATCAAACTTTATTAATCTCAAAAATCAAAATCCCAAAGGTGAGTATAAAAAAAAGTCAGCGTTCAACACAACCTATTATCAACACCTCTTTCAATTTTATACATGAATAAAATTGATATAACAAGAAAATACGTCAGGAACGGAATTACGGAGGAAGCGACAGCAGAAAACCACCTGTTTTGAGAAGTACGTGGCATCAAGTTTCTTCTCCATGTTTCTCTTCCTTTGTCTACTTCATCAATCTCTCGATAACTCTCTAGGTTTTTTTTCAAAATATGACTGACTTGAATGCTCAATTTTTAGACTCTCCAAAACTGATTGATCTGTCTCATAATGATGTATTTATACTTTGGTCACTCTAGGTTAAAGTTAGGGTCAAAACAGACCGAGAAATCTTGTGAAACTTGAGTTTTTGCTTCAGCCGGATGCAGGCTACAATCGTGGCCTTGCCTGCCATGATTGTGGACAGTGCCTAAACCTTACTATCACAATCGTGGCCTGGATCCAAGCTCTCTGTCACGATCGTGCCCAAAATGCATGATCGTGACTTGGCTGCCCTAGTTCGTCCCTCTCTGTCACGATCGTAGCCTGTTGTGCTACGATCATGACATATGTTTTTAGCCTGAAACTCTTCACAACTTCTCCATTCTTCACCGCTTACCCCAAAACACTAATAAACACATCAAGGTACCTCAAAAATATAACAATTAAGCTGAAAGAATCATACTAACCTATAAAAATACTTAAACACATAAATTGTCACAATCAAACCATAAATAAATACTCAACACTCAAATTCATACTATGTACATAACAAATTAAACGCTAAAACACAATGCAAATGACGATTATCAATATCTCCACACTTAAATGTTTGCTTGTACTCAAGCAAACAAAACAACAAACATAACGAACACATCAAACACGAAGCTCATAATGCAAAAATGAGACAATGGTTGCATTTCAAGAAATAAATTTAATCTTGAACACAATCTGACAAGTTATATCTAATCATTAACTTGCAAAATCTTTGTCTAAGGGCTTTGAACTAAATATACAAGTTATTCGGGATCTAAGTGCTAATTCAATTACCTTTTTCAACTGTACACACACATTAATAATTTTTTAGTCCTTCAAACTCTGTAACTGTTCCTAAGTACATTTTTATGAAAATTCAAGCTTATTACAAGTCTAGTAAGTTTTTATTAAGAACACACTTTTTTAAAATTTAATAAAAAAATACGGACTTAGTCTTTTACTCGGAGGCAAACATTGGTGATGAATGTCAATTCGATTATTCGACTAAGTCATTTATTAACAGCTTGGTTGAAATGTCATTATAGCCTTTTGATGTGAAGGCACACATTTGTGATGCATGTCTATCTGGTTACTTAGTTATTATCACATTTTCAGCTGGCTACAAGCTTTATTCATAATCTGAAGGTCAGCAGAATAGTGATTTGTTAAGAAAATATACAACAATTTTTTTCACCTACCTTGTTTTTAGCTATTTGTTTTTATGAAAAAATACTAGTTAAGCTACTTAAGTTAAAGGGCTTCAAATAATGAATGAATGTGATAAACTAAAGGGTGCTAAATTTATACTAAGTCTTAATTAAGCTGTATATTTATCCAAAAACCCTAATTCACTAATTTTGCGAGCTAATGATCATTTACAATTACTAGACTATGTTCAAAATTAAATAAATTTCACTGATCTAATCCATTGACACATTCAAACAATTCACACAACGCAAACCAATAACTATCATACTGTATGCAAATCACATTCAAGAGCAAAAGCACAGAATCCCTCCCACACTTGAATAACACATTGTCCTCAATGTGAGAAGGAAACAAACATCACATAAGATAAGTAAAGATAAAACAGACATTAAAGTGATAGAAAACAAATGAAAATAAACATAAAAATAAAATAGAACAGAAGGCTAATTTGGAAAAGAAAAATTGGATTAGGTATAAATCTTAAGGAGATGGAGGTGGTGATGGTGTCGGAGGCGGCAATTGAATGCCCTGAGACTCGAAATATTAATGGATCTGTTAGATATCTTGGCTCTAGCATCGTTGTGTGTGCCCTATCTCCATAAGTGTCCTTTTAGTCTCGGTTATTACATCCAAAACCTTCTTCAAACCTTGTTCTTCTTCCTCTTCTTCCTCGGAGTCTTCAATGGTGAATTCCTTTTGTGCCTGCTAGGGTGACACTGAGCTTGAACTCACCTGACTTGCCCTGATCTAGACATATGTCTTCTTGCTGATTTTCCTCAATTCCATATTTGTGGAATGGATGATCTCGGCCCAAAATAAGTGATGATGGTTGAGGAAGTCAGGGAGATGAACTGATAACCCCCTCTATTCCACACCAAAATGTTTTGCAATGACAAACACTATATATCCCATTCCGAGATGGTTGCTCTGCTTGTGCAGAGTTGTAACAATGGCATTCAATATATGCGTGGATGTACAGACTAGAATACTGTGATCCATGCACCATAACATAAAGAGTTCTTTGGTGGAACACTTATTGGTTTCGATTTTATCGAAAATGAGTTAACAGAAAATTTTGTTTAGTAATAAGTGCTCATAGGACCGTATGATGTTATTGGGAGCATTCTTTGCATGGAATTGCTCAATTTCAGTAAGCTCATGCCAACATTGGGAAGAATTAAAGTCTTTATGATGGTCGATGATAGAGGATTCGGGGAATCTGCACATCTCGCACATAATTTCGACATTCAATTCATATGCTCGTCCTTCCAATCTAAACCAAAATTCTGTTGTATTCTTGGGGTCAAAGGTCAAGGAAGTAAAAAATTCCAGTGTAAGCTCCTTATAAATAGGAAATTGAAAATGTATAAATTGAGCCCATTGGATTCTCTCAGCTAGGTTCTTTACTCGCTCATGCAATTCTAGCCTATCTAGTTTGTCAAAGTCAAAATACTTCAGAACTACAATTTTCTAGAACAAAGGGAACGAAAATGAGTAACTTCCTCCTTAGTGTAAATTGGAAAGGGTGCTCCGAAATCTGTTGCTTGATTTCTTCATCCTCGTCCCCCAACTTGTTGTCGTCCATATGGTTCCCAATGGGCTGATTGTTTAATCATAATTTGGTAGAATTTAGAAGGAATTGGAAGGTTGAAATTTTTAGTGAGAAGTGAGAGTGGTTGGATGCTTAAATTTTAGAGAGATAAAGTGAAAATGAAAGTGATAGTGAAAATAAAGTTAGAACTGAATACATAGGTGGTAAAAAGGGTAAAATGGTAAGTTGTTTTAAAAATTTTTGTGCCCTTCCCTTTTGCTGCATTGTTGCAGGCCACGATTGTGGCCAGCGGCATACCACGACTTCTAAGTTACTCCTTTTTGTTCTTTCTCCAATCTTCTCACTTCCACTACTTGATTCTTTTGTCACCCTTTTTCATCTCTCCTTATATGCTTGCACGATCAATCTATGTAATTCCAAATTTCTACCCCTTTTTCAATTTTATTCAAACTAAAATGAATCTAATTATAAAATTTCAAACGTTCTAACAAAATTAACAAAGAACTACTTTTCCATGGGTTGCCTCCCATGCAGTGCTTCTTTTAACGTCAGTAGCTCGATGCTCCTTTAAGCTCACAGTGGTTGGAATGAATGGTTTGATAATAGCATCTTGATTAGTCTCAAAGTTTGAACCCGAGCTACCATTTCCCCACCTTCTGTGTAATTTTCCTTTCCTCACCTTCTCCTTTGTGAGCGTTTCTTCCTGAAAGCATTCCTAGGATTTTCTATATCCTCCCATTCGCCTCAAGGTTCGGGTTTTTTGAGATCCATTGGATGTGAAGGAGCTCCATTCTCTCTAGTGGACACCTTGAAGGTCAAAATCGCCTTTCCTATTCACAGAGTTAATTCGCCCCTATTAACATCAATAATTGAGTGCGCAGTGGCCAAGAACAATTGTCCAAAAATTATTAGGGTATCCTCATCTTCGTTGATGTCCAAAATGTAGAAGTCCGTGAGAAAGATGAATTTACCACCCTTTACAGGCACATCTTATATAATTCCCATCGGTCTATGTCATGTTCTATCGGTTATCTTAACCAAAAACTTAGTAGGCACTAACAGTCTTAACCCCAATTTTAGACTGAAGGTGTAGGGCATCATATTTATGCCCACGCCAAAATCCACAAATGCCCTATCTATGATGATCCTATTAATACTACAGGGGATGAAAAAGTCCCCTGGGTCCTCTTTCTTCGTAGCTATATTGCGGTTATCTTCTAGTGGTCACTCCTTAACCTTCTTCTTAACAGACTCCTATAATTTGAGCTTTTTCTGTATTCGTTCTGTTACTACCTCAACCTTATTTTGCTTAATCTCCCGTAATTTTTCTGCTTCCCTCTTTGAATATAACTCTTGCTGCTGTGCAATAAGGAATGGAAATACACGTCGAATTATGTTAAGTGACTTAATCATGGGCTCACTCGAGGGGTCTTCTTTAATCACTTGACCTTCTTCTTCATCCTTCACCTTCTCCGGCTCCTCATCCTGGGTCTTATTGATATCTATGATATGTTCTTTTAGGTTGGACTTGGTGTTGCTTGGAAGAGTTCTAACATTCTGAGTCGACATTACCTCTATTAACTCGCCCACTTGGACTTCTAAATTATGTATAGAAAAGGAATGATTCTTCGTTACTTCCTCAAATTTGCTCTCAAGCATCCTATGTGCTTCCTCCATGCCTCCGATCTTATCTAAAATTCTTTTTAACTTTGACTCCATCGAGCTTGCTTTATCTTGTTGAAAACTCGATTGCCTCTGAGGCTTGAACTTTCCTCCACTGTTATTTGATCAGGATAAGTTCGGGTGATTTTTCCACCCAGGGTTGTAAGTGTTAGAGTAGGAATTGCTTCCCCCTCTTTGTCCAAATAACGCCCCCACATAGTTCATTTGCTCCTGATTATCCTCCCTCATCAAGTAGCAGTCTACAGTATCATGGTCTGTCTGACCACAGAGCTTACACTTCACTTATACAGGCTTCACCTATGCTGATGACGATGCCTTCATGTTGCTTAGCTTTCGCGTCAAATTGTCGATCTTGCTTGCATCTCTGTCATCTGATCAATCGCGACGATTCCCTTTGGCTATTGAAAGGTATTAAGCTACCTACCTCTCTCGCTCGCCCATAAGCAGATGTTGCTAGCTATCTCCTTATCAACTGCTTTGCTTCATCAAAGATCCTCCTGACGATGCATCGATTGTGCCTCTAGTAGGTGGGTTCACGATGTGTGCGTTAGGATCCTCATTTGCCAATATGTAAAATTAGACGTTCTGCTGAAGCATATTTAGGAGAGCTGGCTTAATCTCGAATAAGGGCACATGAACAGGTGGCCTAGCCACTCCTTGGTTCAATGGGTTGAACCCTGGCCTCATAAAGTCTGTGAGGGTCCTCTACTGCTGTCCTTGATTAGCTTTTTGGTCCATATTTCTCTGAAATTCCTTGGCCATTTGGGATTTTTCTAACTCTTCGTCTTCCTCTTGCTGAGCTTTCCTAAGGGCATTCTAATCGTATAATATTTAAATTTATTGTCTCCACTGCACGACTTGAACCTCTCGTGACTCTTATGTTCATGTAAGAGCACGCTTCCTAAAATGAACGAAAGAAATGAAAACACAAATTAAAACTACTATAATGCCTTAAACTATAGAACTAAATTGCCTCCCGACAATAGCGCCAAAAACTTGATCGCAAGGTTACACATGCTAAGTTTTAATATTTATTAACCTTGGTAAATTCTACAAGTTCATGGGTCGTTCACGTAGTATCTAAGGTATTGATCCCACGAGAAAGGATAAACTAGTCCTAAAATCTAAGGTCATGCTAAACTACAATAATTCAAAATAAATAACTAACGCATAAAATAAACCAATAAAATAATTAATTTCAAGAATTGAATTGCAAAAATCTAAATAAGATAACAAGTAACATACCAATCCCAAAACAAACCTAGAAACTATCAAGTGAAAGAAAGGGGGTTTTAATATGAAATTAATGAAAACCTAATTAGTTTTGCGATTATCGAATTAATAGGTCTAGACGGTCATAGGGTGCATTACTCTCTCTCGAGTTATAATTCTTAACCCTAATTGATAATCCCTAATTTAAATTATGGAATTGTGATCTCTTGGTTCACAATTGACTCAAAACTGAAATTAGTCCTAAATTGTCTAATAACCTACCAGGAGCCTATGCTCGATCTCTCATTACACAATTCAACCGGTTTGATTCAATTCTTTACCTATCAAATCACCTAACTCTCATTAGCCCAATTTGATTATTTTCACTCGACTCACCCTCTCAGTTTATTTCTAAGTTATTAAGAGTAGAATTAAATCATAATTAAATCAATAAAACCACAATCAATCAAACTTTATTAATCTCAAAAATCAAAATCCCAAAGGTGAGTATAATAAAAAACTTAACATTTAACACAACTTATTCTCAACACCTATTTCAATTCTATACATGAATATAATTGAAACAACTGAAAAATAGGTCAAGAACAGAATTACAGAGGCAGCAACAGTGAGAAACTACCTGTTTCGAGAAGTACGTCACGTCAAGCTTCTTCTTCGTATTTCTCTTCCTTTGTCTCCTTCCTTAATCTCTCGATAACTCTGTAGGTTTTTTTTAGAATGTGGCTGACATGAATGCTCTCTTTTCAGACTCTCCAATACTATTGCATCTGTCTCATAATGATGCATTTATACTTTGGATGCTTTAGGTTAAAATCGGGGTCAAAACGGACTACAAAATCTCATAAAACTCAAGTTTCTACTTCAGCATGATGTAGGCCACGATCATGGCCTTGCCTGTCACACTCGTGGCTAGCGCCTAAACCTTTATGTGACAATCGTGGCCCAAAGTGCACGATTGTGGCTAGGATCCAAGATCTTTGTCACGACTGTGGCTAAAGTGCATGATCGTGGCTTGGCTGTCCTGGCTTGTCCCTCAAACTATGATCGTGGTCTCTTATGCCACGATCGTGGCCTATTGTTTTGGCCCGAAACTCTTCGCAACTTCTCCATTCTTTGCCATTTACCCTAAAACACTAACAAACATGTCAAGGTGCCTTAAAATATAACAATTAAGCTCAAAGACTCATACTAACCTATAAAAACACTTAAACATATAAACTAAAACAATCAAACCATAAATACACACTCAACACTTAAATTCATACTAAATACATAACAAATTAAACCATAAAATACAATGCAAATGACAACTATCAATTCTCTGTAAAGTTTGACATTTCCCTAGAAATGTGTATCTGAGATGTGCAGGTAAAGGTTTAAGCTCTAATGTAGGTGGTTTTTCTGTGGATGGTGATAAGCGTGCTTCGGTTCGAACTAACTTATCTTGATGCATTTGAATATCTGACTCCTCCATCTCACCATCTCCTTTAGATTCAAGTTTCTCATGTCCATTATTTGGCTCTGTTGCCACGGACTGTACTTTAACGGTGTAGCTCTTAACTTGTTCTTGCAACTTTTGATCCATAATTTCAACCTTCATGAATGCTCTACTTGTTGTTTGGTTTTTTAAAGCTTTATTCATAGTGAATTTGATTTGATATTTGCCTATTCGAAGTGTTAATTTCCTTTCATGAATATCAATTATGACTTTCCCTATATTCATAAAGTTCGACCAAGGATTGGAGGACAGTTCTTATCTTCTTTAAAATCTAGAACCACAAAATCTATAGGAATAATGAACTAGTCCACGTGCATCATAACGTCTTCCAGTATTCCAAATGGTCTTTTAATAGATTGATCAGCCAACTAAATTAACATTGTTTTCAACTTGACCTCACCCAACCCTAACTTTTTGAATATTGATAAAAGCATAAGATTAATACTTGCACCAAAGTTGCACAAGCACTTTGTAAATTCAAATTCAACAACCACACAAGATATTGTGCAACTCCCTGGATCCTTCAATTTTGGTGGCATCTGACTGGTGACTAGGGAACTACAGGTGCTAGTTAGAGCTACCGTCTGATTATCTTCCCAAGTATGCTTCTTTGATAATATGTCCTACAAAAATTTTGCGTATTTAGGCATATGTTCCAAAGCCTCTACAAATGAGAGATTTATCTATAATGTCTTTAATTTCTTAATGAATTTTGCAAATTATGCATCTAGCTTCTTCTTTTATAATCGTTGAGCAAAAGGAATCTTGGGTAGATATGGTAGAGGAGCGACATAAGGTGGGTATTCACTCATATTCACTTCTTTCTCCTTTTCTTGATCTTTTTCAACAGGGGGAACGGGCTCCTCTATTGTCTTTATGGGTGGTTCAAGTTCCTTCCCACTTCGATGTGTAATAGCCTTTAGTTTCTCCCTTGGTTTTGTTCCCGAAGTATTAAGAAGAATTCCCCTATTTTACGTAGGGAAAGCATTTGACAATTGACTTACTTGGACCTCTAGATTGTGGATTGAAGAGGCATGGTTCTTTGTTACTTGTTATAATCTGCCTTCAAGACTCTCTTTTGTATCATCTAGGATTCCAAGCTTGTCTAAAATTTTATCCAGCATGGATTCCTTTGAGCTCGATTTATCTTATTGGAAGCCTGGTTATCCTTGATGTTTGAACTATCCTCTTGCATTGTTTGTCCACAAGAAGTTAGGGTGATTCTTCCACCCTAGATTATATGTGTTAGAGTAGGTATTGTTTCCCCTTCCTCGTCCATATTAAACTTCTATATAATTAACTTGCTCCGAATCATTTTCCTTCATTAAGAAACAATCCACTGTATCATGGTCCATCTGTCCATGGAGTTCACACTTCATTTGCACAACTTTTACCAAAGTTGAGGACGAAGCCTTCATGTTATTGAGCTGTCAAGTTAAGTTATCAAATTTTGCCTGCATATCCATCATTTGATCAACAATTACAATTCCTTTTTATTCTCGGAAAGTAGTAGGTTGTTTACTCTGCTCGTTTGTGTATAGGCAGCTATTACTTGCCGGCTCCTCTATCAGCTCTTCTTCTTTATCTACCATTTTTCTCATCAGTGATCTTCCTGAAGTTACGTCAATCATGCCTCTCATATTTGGGGTTACTCCATTATAGAATGTTTGCAACAAGAATTCCTTGGGTAGTTTATAGTGTGGGCTTTTCTGATGCAAATCTTTGTATTTTTTCTATGATTCAAAAATCGATGCCCTGTCACTTTACTGGAAGTTGGTAATCTCTTTGATAATCTTCGTGGTTTTAGTAAGGAGAAAATATCTGTTTAAAAAGACACAAACTAGTTGATCCTAAGTTGTAACATTGGTATAGATAATTAATTTCACAACCAAGATGAAAGAGAAACTTAGCTTCTCTCTAACTTCCTTTCCGCACACCCAACCCTAACCCTAGATTTGGGCTCTTCCATCCTCCATCAGAATACCATAGCCCTCTATTTCCTTTCTAGCTTTCTTCTTTCTTTGATGACCTGCAAAAGCAAACATCAACATATTAAATTGGTTTCCAGAGATTAAAATGGAGACTAATTTTCCACAATTATCTACTACCTTTAAAATAACCACTTCCATGAATCCCCTCCCCAAACCCTCCTCCCCTCCCCATTCTTCTATAGCCCATCCTTCTTCCCCATCACTCTTTACAACTATCCCTCCCTCTACCTCTTCCATTCCTCCTAAACTTTCTGTCCCTACTATTAGTGAGATTGCTAGAGGACCTAGGAAGACATGGAAACAAGTTATGGGAGATAACTTTGATTCTTCCTTGGTCTTCAGTCCACCTATTGAGATAGAAGGAAAGCTAATAATGGCTCCTAGTCTAGACATTATGCAGGAAGGAGCTAGGACATGGGAAGCTAATCTTGTTGATATTTTAGTAGACAAAAGGCCTACTTTTCCAGTGATACAAGCATGGACTCAGAGAAACGGGAAAGGGAAAGGTCTAATAGAGGTAATCCTAACTAAGGAGGATAACTTAATATTTTCCTTCTCTTTAAAATTAGAAGCTCAAAAGGTAATTGAAGAAGGCCCTAAGCATATCTCTCAACTCATTTTATTTCTTTAAAATTGGCAATGGAATTAGAAAAAATCTAAATGAAGAACATTCCTCTATATGTGAATATTCACAATATTCCTTTAGAATATTAGACTATTAAGGGTTTAAGTATGCTAGCTAGTTACTTAGGGAAACCAATATGTATGGATGAAAACACTACATTGAGGAAAAGGTTAGGATTTGCTTGGTTATGTGTGAGTATGGATATTTCTAAGGAAATGAAATATATCATCCCTATCTTAAGGTTAGCAAATGAACACTCTCTTAGAGAGGATAAAGTTATGGTGACATACCAATGGAAACCATGTCTTAAAGATCAAGGTAAAGAATGGAAACCAACAGGAAAAGTCTTCTCTAAAGGTAACTATTGGGAGGTGATGGGTATGGAAGAGTATATTTTCGAAGATAATAAAGAATGTGAGGAGGCAGAGCAAGTATTTGAAAATCATAACCTGGTTTAAGTTGTAATGATTCTCCTATAAATGGGTAAAGCATTCAAGAGGAGAATAGCCCATATTTAGACTAGAAGGATGGAGCTCTTTAGAATCCATTAGGTGATATAAATAAGTCACTAATGAATAAGGGGGAGAATGTACTAGAAACTAGTGGAATTAACCCAAGTGGAGGATTTCTATATACCAAACAGAATGAACAAAGCCTACAGAAGGTTGATCTGCAGAGTGGAGTTTCTCAAGAGGAGCAGTTTGATCAGGTTATCTCTCAGAAAAATAACAGGAGGAGTAGGAAAGGATCCAAAGGGAAAAATAATCTCTTATGACTCTGATTGTATGGAATGTTCGTGGAATAAAAAACCCTTCCAAGCTCAATGCGATAAGGGATTTTGTTCTAAAGGAAAAGCCTCTGGGTTTTTTTCTTTTGGAAACTACAATTAGATAAGTTAATTTGAATAAACTATGTTGTTTGGGTAGCAAATGGTAGTTTCTTACAAACCATTAAAGTCATGCCTATGGAAGGATTATTATTGCTTATGATGGCGAATTATTGGAGGTGAAGGTTCTAGAATCTAGTCAACAGTTTATTCATACTAAGCTCTACCTCAAAATGGAAAATTCTTATGCTTTAGCTACTTTTGTCTATGGTTTTAACACTATGTTTCAAAGAATCGAACTCTGGAATTCTCTACGAAGAATTAAGGCTTTGGTTAATGCTCCATGGTTAGTTAGTGGTGACTTTAACACTACTCTATTCAGATCAGAAGCGGAAAGAAATTGTAACTTACTCAAGTATTCTTCTGATATGCTCAATTGCATGTAAGAGGCGGAACTTATAGATTTAAAATTTAAAGGCCATAGGTTCTCTTAGTCAAATCAATAAAGCTCTATCTGGCTGATCGTAGGTTTCCGATATAAAAAAGCTTTAATAATTTAACCTTGATATTTCGTAAGCGCACGGGTTATTCGTATAGTACCTAAGGTGTCGATCCCATAAGGAGGGTTAATCTAATCAAAAAATTTAAGGCTGAACACAATTCACAATAAATCAAAATGGACAAACTAACCAAGAAATTATTTCAACCCTGCAATTAATTCCAAGAATCAAATTCGAAAATATAAAAAAAAAGCAGTTGCAACACCCAATCAAGAATCATCCTAAAAATTACCAATTGAAAGAAAGGGGAATTTTATCCGACTTTAATGAAAACCTAATTGATTATGAATGTACTGAATTACCGGTTCTAAAAAGTCTTAGGGTTAATTACTCTCTCTTGAGTTATAACCATGAACCCTAATTTAGAAACCCTAATCAAATTATAGGAATTGGAATCTCTCAATTCACAATCTATCCAAAACCTAAACTAGATTTGAAGTTGTCCAAAAAACTACCGAAAACCTATGCAAGATATCTCTTTACACAAATTTATCGATTTGATTTAATTCTTGTTCTATTAAATTACCTAACTCTCATTAGCTCAATTTAATGATTTTTCACTCTGTTCACCCTCTCAGCTTATCACCGAATTATGAAAGTACAAAATTTAAATAATAAGAAATCCAATAAAAATGCAACAATCAAATTTCATTAATATCAAAGATAAAATACCTGAAGGTGAGTTTAGACAATCCTCAATATTCAAAAATTCAAACATCAACATCTATCCCATATCCTATACAATCATAAAGTTGAAACTAAACCAAAAATATAATTGAAACGGATGACAGAGGTAGCAACGGTAGGAAACATCCCATTCCGAGAAATACTTCGTGTAGGCTCCTTCTTCATTCCTTCGTCTTTTTCCTATTCTCTCGATAAAACTTTCTAGGTTTTTGAAATTGTGGCTGATGCCAAAGCTCTCTCTCTTGTGTTCTTCTTGTTCTTTAAATACCTTTTGTGTCTTGAGTAGCCCTAAAGTTTTTTTGGGGTTGAAAAGGTTCGAAAAATCCCTCAAAACTTAACGTTTTCTCTTGTTTGCATATCTGCCCGAAGTCAAAGCTTTCTTTCATGATCATGGCAATCAGGCCACGATCATGGGCCGTGGTATAATCTTAGCTCCTATGCTTCAATCATGAATTGGCCTACTGTGCCATGATCGTGGTCTGTTGTTTTAGTTCGAAAGCCTACAAAACTTCTCTGTTTTTTGATGTTGACCCTGAAACACTAACAAACACATCAAAGTACCTTAAAAATATAATATTTAAGCTCAAAGACTTATACTAATCCATAAAAAACACTTAAACACACAAACTAACATAATTCTGACCTAAACAGATACTAATCACTCAAATTAACACTTAATACATAACAAACTAAGCCCAAAAACATTATGCAACTCACACCTATCAACATCTCCACACTTAAACATTTCCTTATCCTTAAGCAAACAAAACAATAAACACATAACAAACACACAACACACAATGCAGTAATGAGATAATGGCTTCAACTTCATGAAATAAATTTAATCTTAAACACAATCATTCAAGTTATGTCAAACCATTAACGTACAAAATCTGCGTCTAGGGGTTTTGAACTAAATATACAAATTAATCAAGATCCAAAAGTTAATTTATTTATCCTTTTTCAATTGCACACACACATTAATAATTTTTTGGTCATTCAGACTCTGTAACTGCTCCTAAGTATGTTTTCATAAAAAGCCAAACTATTACAAGTTTGGTAGTTTTTTTATAAATTTATTGAAAATGGATTTAGTCTTTTTACGCAGAGATAAACACTGGTAATGAATGTTGATCCGGTTACTCGACTAGATCTTGTTTTTATTAAGCTACTTGGTTGGAACGTCATTACAACTTTTTGACACAAAGGCACACAATTGTGATTCGTGTCTATCCGACTACTCAGCTATATCATATTCTAAACTGGCTACTGGCTCTATTTATAACCCGAAGGTTAGAGGAATAGTTATTTATTTAACAAACACATTTTTTAATTTATTACATATTTCCTACCTTGTTGTTTTAGCTACTCATTTCCATGAAAAATACTAGTAAAGTTACTTAAGTTAAAAGGCCTCAAATTATGAATGAACGTGACAATTTAGAGGGTGACAAACTTATACTAAATCCTATTTAAGCTATATATTTATCCAAAGACCCCAATTCACTAATTTTTATGAGCTAATGATTCTTCACAACCAAATAGACTATGCTCAAAATTAAATTAATTTCAATTTATCTAAGCCAGTGACACATTCAAACAATTCACCAAATGCAACCTAACAACTATCACACAATATGCAAAATCACAGACAAAGCAAAACGCATAACCCTCCCCACACTTGAACAACACATTGTCCTCAATGTGAGAAAGGAACAAACAAGCACATAAGAAAAGAAGAAACATAAATTGAAGTAAATAGAAAATAAAAATAAAAATAAAAATAAAGATGAAGACTAATTTGAAAAAGAAAGGGTTTAGACAAAGTCTCATAGAGATGTAGGTGGGGATGGTGTCAGAGGTCGCAATTGAATGCCCTGAGCATCAAAATATTGATAGGTACAACGTATATCCCAGCTCTGATGTCATTGTGCTCAGGACATCTCCCTCATCATTTTGGAGTTCTCTGCTAGTTATCTATAATCACCGTGTTGTTGGTGGAGATTGTGTCTAAAACTTTCTTCCATCCCGTTTCTTCTGTGTCTTATTCCTCCTCAGATTCTTCACTAGTTGAGTCCTCTTGTACCTGCTAAGGTGGTGCTGAACTCGAACTCGCCTGACTAGCCCTAATCTTAACATGTGTTTTATAGTTGATATCTCGAAGTTCCATATTGTGGGACTTAAGGATTTCATCCCGCCATAAATGGTGATGATTAAGGAAGTATAGGAGATGGACAGTTAACCCACTACAGTCCATGCCATAATATTCAGCAATGGAAAAACCTAGGTAATTGTTGCTTCTCTTGTGCGGAGTCACAATAATAGCGTTTAGCACATGTGTGGCAGTACATACTGGAATGCTGTGATTCAAACACCACAACATAAAGAGTTCCTTTGTGGAACACTTGTTAGTTTCTGATTTATCAAAAACCAGCTGATATATGAATTTGTGTAGCAATAAGTGCTCGTGGGTCCTTATCGTGTTGTTGTGGACATTTTTGGCATGAAATTGCTCTAACCCAGTGAGTTAATTCCAATAGCGAGAAGGACAAAAATCATCATGCTGATCGATAATGGAGGATTCAAGGAACCCACACATATTGCACATGATTTCTATGTTCAATTTATAAGCTCGTCCCTGCAACCTAAACTACATTTCCTTGGGGTTCCTAGGTTCATAGGAAAGGGACGTGAAAAATTCCAAAGTGAGCTCCTGGTAGATAGGAAATTTGAAATGCATAAATTGGGCCCACTGGATTCATTCAGCTAAGTTTTTTACCCTATCGCACAATTCTAACCTATCAAGCATTTTAAAATCAAAATATTTAGGAACTACTATTTGTCTAGCATTTAAGGATTGGAAATGAATACCTTCCTTCTCTGTGTAGATCGGAAAGGGTGCTCCGAAGTCTACTACTTTGTTTTTTCTCCCTCGTCCCAAAACTTGATTTCTCCCCAATGATTGCTCCTATTTGGCTGATTGCTTGATGCGCGGCATAATTGTTTGTGAATAAGTAGAGTTTGGAAGAAATTTAGAAGTTTGAAATTTTTATAGAGAGATGTGAGAACATTTGTAAGTTTCAAATCTGGAGAGAGAAAGTAAAAGTGAAAGTGAATGAAAAAGTGAAGTTAGAAATGAATATATAGGTGGTTGGAGGGTAAAATGGTAAAATTTTCTTTAAAAAAACGTGTTCCCCTTTTTTGCCTAGTCACAGGCCACGATTGTGGCCTATAGTTTTCCACCAATTCTTCATTTTTCTTCTTTTGTTCTTTTCACATTTTTTCAAAATCACCTTTTAATTCTTTTGTGGCCTTTTCACCTCTCTTTTGCTTACTTGATCGATCATCCAATTTATCTCGACGTCCTATTCCTTCTCAATTTTATTTAGAAACAAAATAATCCTAACTATAGAATTCAAACTTTCTAACAAAAACAATCAAAGAAAATAAATTTCACGGGTTGCCTCCCATGCATCATTTCTTTTAACATCGGTAGTTAGACGCTCTTTTTAACTCACGATGGGTCGAATGAATGGTGCAATGGTAGTATAGTTGCTAATCTTACAATTTGCATATGAGCTACCACGCTATGGTTTCCACCTTCTTTATGGTTCTCCTTCTGTCGCTTTCTTCTACGAGATCATTTTTTTCTGAACGCATTCCTAGAATCCTCAATATCTTCCCATTCTTCTTGAGGTTCAAGTTCCTTTATAACCGTTGGAGGTAAAGAAGACAAGTAGTCTTTCTTTGACACCTTGAAAGTTAATTGCTCCTTTCCTACTCTCAGATTTAGTTCACTCCCATCAATGTCAATGATTAAACGAGTAGTGGCCAGGAATGGTCGTCCAAGAACCATAGGGTTTCTATATCTTCTCTAATGTCCAGTATATAGAAGTTTGTGGGAAAGGTAAATTTATCAATTTGTACATTTACATCCTTAATAATCCCCTTTGGTTGATGAACTATTCTATCGGCCATCTTCACTAACATCTTTGTAGGTACTAACTCTCTTAACCCTATTTTCTGACTAAAGGTATAGGGCATCATATTGATACTTACTCTTAAATCAATGAATGTCCTGTCGATATTGACTCCATTTATACTGCAAGGAATGTAAAAATCCCCTAGGTCCTCTTTCTTTTGTGCTATGTAAGGCTTTCTTCTTCTATGTGCTCCTTAACATTCTTCCAGACTGATTCCTTTAGGGTAAGCTTTGTTTGCAGTCGTTCCGTTATATTCTCAACCTTGTTTGATTTAATCTCCTTAGAGTAGGTGCTTTCTAGACAGGGCACTCTTCATTCTTCATTCGGAACTAATGCCTTGTCACCCTACTTGAAATTGACTTCCTCTGAGCTAAAATAAGGTATAGGAATTCAGATCGAGATTCTTTAATTGGTTTAATTTCGAGCTCACTTTGAAGGAATTCGACAATTACCTATCCTTCTCCTTTATCTTCATCTTCCTCATATGTTCAGGTTCCTTCTCCTGGGTCTGAATGATAGCCATGATCTGTTCTTTCGGGTTAGACTCAGTATTGCTTGGAAGGGTTCCTACATTTGAGTAGACATTGCCTTCGCTAGTTGACCTACTTGGACTTCCAGATTATGTATTAACGAGGCATGGTTCTTTGTTACTTGTTCGAATTTACTTTCAAGCCTCCTATGTGCATCCTCTATGCCTCCAATTTTATCCAAAATCTTATCCAACTTAGATTCCATTGAGCTTGGTTTATCTTATTGGAAGCTTGCTTATCCTTGTGGCCTGAACTGTCCTCTAGCATTATTTGTCCAAGAAAAGTTAGGGTGATTCTTCCATTCAAGGTTATAGGTGTTGGAATAGGGATTGTTGCCCCCTCTTTGTCCATATTATGCCCCCATATAATTTACTTACTCTGGATGGTCTTCCTTCATCAAGTAACAGTCCACAGTATGATGGTCTATCTATCCACAGAGTTCACACTTTAGTTGTATGACTTTCATCTGGGTTAAGGATGAAGCCTTCATACTGTTGAGCTGTCACGTCAAGTTGTCAATTTTCGTTTACATTTCAGTCATTTGATCGATAACAACAATTCCTTTTTGCTCTGGGAAGGCAGTAGTCTGTCTACTTCACTCATTTGTTCATAGATAACTATTACTAGCCATCTCCTCTATCAGCTCTTCCTCTTCATCAACTGTCTTTCTCATTACTAATCCTTCTAAAGCTGTGTCAATTGTGTCTCTCGTCGGTGGGTTTACTTTATTATAGAATGTTTATAACAAGAATTCCTTGGGTAAATTGTGATGTGGGCACTTTCTTTACAAATCCTTGTATCTCTCCCCCGCTTTGTAGATCGATTCCCCATCACCTTACTAGAAATTGGTAATTTCCTTGATGATCTTAGTGGTCTTAGTCAAAGGGAAATACTTATCTAAAAAAGCACGAACTAGCTGATCCCACTTCATGACATTAGCTGGGTTAAGGGAATGATACCAAGCCTTAGCTTTGTCCTTAAGGGTAAAGGAGAAAAGCCTAATTCGGATCACATCTTCCGACATTTAATGGTATCAAAAGGTATCACAGATTTCAAGAAAGTTCACTATATATGCATTAGGGTCTTCGTTTGCTAGTTCATAAAACTGCACATTCTG
Organism: Erythroxylum alaternifolium; assembly: GCA_027478495.1. Classification (NCBI taxonomy): domain Eukaryota; kingdom Viridiplantae; phylum Streptophyta; class Magnoliopsida; order Malpighiales; family Erythroxylaceae; genus Erythroxylum; species Erythroxylum alaternifolium. Next base: position 44,354,732 of record JANIIA010000008.1, read on the forward strand.
TTGAAACATGTTTAGGAGGGCTGGTTTTATTTCAAACGAGGCTGTTTGAACGGGCCGTATTGAACCCTGGTCTCATGAAGTCCATAAGGGTCTATTGTTGACATCCTTGGTTCACTCCATGGTCCATATTTTGTTGAAGTTCCTCGACCATTGTTGATTTCACGAGTTTTTCTTCTTTTTCACGCTGAGCTTTCCTAGTGGTTCGTTCTAGTCGAGTGATATCTAAGTCTAAAGTTTCAGCTGTATGACGTGAACCTCTCGTGACTCTTATGTTCATACAAGAGAACGATTTTTGAAATAGAAAAGAACAAAAACAAAAATTTAAAACTACTAAATGCCTTAAACTATAGAACTAAACTAATCGCCTTCCTGGCAATGACGCAAAAACCCTGATCGTAGGTTTTCGATATGAAAAAGTTTTAATAATTTAACCTCGATAATTCGCAAGTGCACGGGTCATTCGTGTAGTACCTGAGGTGTCGATCCCACGAGGATGGTTAATATAATCCTAAAATCTAAGGTCGAAACAAATCGCAATAATCTAAAATGAACAAAATTAATGCAAGAAATTATTTTAATCATGCAATCAATTCCATGAATCGAATTCAAAAATATAAACAAAATAGCAGATGCAACACCCAATCAACCTAAGAACTACTAATTGAGAGAAAAGGGAATTTTATCCAACTTTAATGAAAACCTAACTGATTATGAAATTAATGGATTACTGGTTCTAAGCGATCTTAAGGTTAATTACTCTCTCTCGAGTTATAACCATTAATCCTATTTTATAAACCCTAATCAGATTATGGAAATTGCAATCTCTTGATTCACAATTTATCCAAAACCTAAATTAGATATGAAATTGTCCAAAAACTTATGCAAGATCTCTCTTCACACAAATTTACAGATTTGATTTAATTTTTGTTATATTAAATTATCTAACTCTCGTTAGCCCAATTTAATTATTTTTCAGTCAGTTCACCCTCTCAGTTTATCACCAAATTATGAAAGTGCAGAATTTAAATCACAAGAAATCTAGTAAAAACACAGTAATCAAATTTCATTAATATCAAAGATAAAATAACCCGAAGGTCAGTTTAGATAATCCTCAATATTCAACAATCCTATCATCAACAACTATCCCAAATTCTATACAATTATAAAATTGAAACTAAACCGAAAATAGAATTGGAATGGATGACGAAGGCAGTAACGGTGGGAAACCTCCTATTTCGGGAAGTACTTCACGTAGGATTCTTCTCCACGTCTTTCTTCCTTCGTCTCTTTCTCAATCTCTCGATAAACTCTCAAGGGTTTCTGAATTGTGGCTGATGCAAAAGCTACCAATCTTTTTTCTTCTTGTTCTTGAAATGCCTTTTGTGTTTTGAGCAGTACTAGGGTCTTTTCGGGGTCGAAAAGTTCCAAAAAATCTCTCAAAACTTGACATTTTCTCTTATTTGTGCGTCTGCCCGATGTAGGCCACAATCATAGCCTTGCATGCCACCCAACCCTTTTTGTCATGATCGTGGGCTGTGGCATAGTCTTCTGTCATGATCCTAGGGGGTTAGCTCTAGTTCTTCTGTCACGATTGTGGCCTATTATGTCATTATCGTGGGTCATTGTTTCGAACCAAATGTCTCCGAAATTTCTCCGTTCTTCGATGTTGACTCTTAAATACTAATAAACACATTAAGGTACCTCAAAAACATAAGCTCAAAGACTTATACTAACCCATAAAAAAACTTGAACATACAAACTAACATAATTCTAACCTAAACACATCTTAAACACTCAAATTAACACTTAATACATAACAAACTAAGCCCTAAAACATGATGCAATTTACACGTATCACAATACAATAATGAAGTTGACCACGATGAGGAGTAATGACTCGACCACTAGTACTAAATGCAGACTTTAAAGCAACGGCAGATGATGGAATAGCTAACAAGCCCCATGCAATGTTTTGCAAGATCAGATAATTCTGTGTAGGTGTCTTCCACCATGATAATATATTGAATGACCCATTTTCAGTTTCAGGAACAATCTGTGGAAAAATATTTATCTAACTCCATCGTACTGTAAGAAATCCTAGCCCTTTTCTCTTTCAAATTTATATGTCAATAGTGGGTCAGAAGAAAAGGTTGAACTTGAAATTGAAGTCTGAGTTGAACTGTCTGCATCCTGATCATAAGTTTGTTGCATTTTGACTTCATAATCATGAAACAATTGATACCATAATTGTTTCATGGTATGTGGACACTCTTGAGCTTCACTACTGTATAACGCATTATAAATATATTCAACGCCATCCATCTTGTATCTCGGGTTTAACACATATAATACTGCAATAATATCTCCAACCTTAGACCACTAAGAATTAAACTTCTCTGCAATCCGCTTCGCCATAGTCACATTGGAGTTAATCATCCTCAATGATAAAACATGCTTTATGTTAGACATAGTGCTAAAGATATAGTGCAAAGTTGGATATTTTGTTCCTGAGCATAATTTATTCCAATTATTGAATAATTTCAACTTCAAACAAAGTTCTCTACCTAAATCCCATTGATCCTCAGATGGTACATAAGTATACTAAGAATCCCTTTTAGTTAGTCTAATAAACAGATGAGCATATGGGATTGCCAACTCCAATATTGTAAAGGTTGAGTTCTATCTGGTAGGACAATCTAAAACCAACTTTGTTGAATTTGGAATGCGTAAAATTTGTGCACCGTCTTCAAAAGTTTCAACTCTTTTAGGAGTTGCACTCTAATATAAAACACTATTCCGAATACACTTTATTACTTCCTTTATCGTCTCCAACCCATCCTTCATAATCAAGTTAAGAATATGCACAAAACAACACATATGAAATAACTTACGTCCAACCAATAAGCTCCCAAACTGCATCTTACCCTTCAACTTCTGAATCATAACATCATTTGTGGTACAATTATCGATTATGATAGAGGATAATTTGTTGTCGATGTTCAAATTCATTAAATAGTCTTTCAACACGTATGCCTTTTTTTCACTTGTATGCGATGTTGGTATATAAATGAATCTATCATGAAAAAGCATACTAACATGAATCATAAATTCATAAAATAATGAAAAAAGTAAATGATAACAATATTAAAGAATATAAATTACCTCACAAGTCTATTGCATAACTTCCAATCATTATCAATATAATGTGTCGTCACCGTCATGTAACCCTTCTTTTGGTTATCGACTGTCCATATGTCCGTTATTATGGCAATTCACACTCGATAATGCTCTTAATGTTTCTCTCTTCTTGTGCTTATAAATTTTGAAAATATCATTCCTCAATGTATTCCAACTTGGAACCTTGAAAGTTGATTAGAGTGAATATCCTGAATCTTTTGCTTTCAACCATAGACAATGATTATTCATCTCTAATAATCATATTAGCCATCAAAATTCTTGATATATGGTTGTCAAAAGTTGTTACAATCATTTCATTCGTTTCTTTCATATGGTTAGGGGTCAAAAATGATTGATAAAACCATCTTCCTTCTAGTGCATGATTCCATATATCTCTTTAAATGAGACGTTCCACCTTTCAAACCACCTAAATACAACTTTTGATGATAATTGTACTCTGTTTTTTAAATTCTGTTGGTCGATATAGTCTTCTGAAAGTGATTCCAAACTTCACTTTTATGTTGACTAACTTGAGTTCTAATTGAACTTCTATCATCACTTAGTGTCGGAATAAAAGTTTCCACTTCTACCTTCGGTACTAGATTAGAACTCTCAACTGAAGGAGTATGAGCTATATGAAAAAAAACATATAAATAATTAAGGTTAGAAAATGTTCAAGAAAATCAAAGAATGTCCAAACTTTGAATATGGTAAAATGTCCAAAGTAAGTTAGGTTGATCATCCAAGTAAGTTAAGTTGATCATTTAGAGGTGCAATGGTAAGTTACTGCATCAGTTAGGTTGATTGGTTTTATTTTTATTTGATTATGCTAGAACGTCTAAGTAGAAATATCTTATTTTTATTCAATAGGATATTTTTGTACAAACAAATTTAAAGCAAATGAGAGACAACCAATACAGTAATTTAATTAAAGAATCAATCAACAATAAATAGAACTTCTTATGCCATGGTTTAAGTCACAGCTAATTAATTGAACCCTTTTATTTTCTTAATTTCTAAATCCACAGACAAGGTCATCATCCATTAACTACATTCTTCCAATTGTTTCTTAACACTTAATCTTCGATTGCGAGGAGCATGTTTTAGACTATGTGTTTCTATAGGAGATAGTGAGATGCCAATGACCACCGTAAGAGACAACATACAGATGAGACTACATGTTTGTATTGGAGACAATGAGATGCCAATAACCACCGTAAGATACAACATACTGACCTTTCTCCTATCCCATGTATAAATTTTGCAACTTCTTTCAATTGACTAGATAAGCAACAATGTGAAAACTTTTAAAAAATTAAATAGATGCATCATATAAGTAACATAATTAAATATAATTTGGACTTATCTTTGTTAAATAAATTTACAAAAAATTATAGGATAAATTAGAGATATTTTTACCTTTGTCACCTACTTGTAAGACTGGTATAATTTTGGCAGTCAATAGTTCAAAACTAAAGTTATAAGAGTAGATTGAATATTGTAAAATGACCGGGAAGAGAATTCAGCACCCGTTGGCTTGAGATGACCAAATAAGTTAGTGATGCTTTAAAAATGAAATCTATCATGATAAAAGTTGAAATTAATGTAAAAATGGTGTTTTTGCTAAATTGAATTCCTTAAACTAAATTGGGGTTGCATTCATTTACTTTTGACTCTGAGTATGCCTATAAGTTTCAAGTATAATAGTCATACAGGGGAAAGCACCTAAGTGAGACTTATAAGGCCTTTATCCTATATATAAAGACAAAAACCATGCGAAGGGTATCAAAAGGTTATTTTAGGCCTTTCTAGTTACCATCTACCATCATGTAGAAAGCAATATAACAATAATAGGTTTTTCTAGTCCAATTTTCCAAGAACTGCATTTTCAACATTCAAGTTGCAACTCCATCATAACGTTTGTCATTAATAAGCAATTTAAGATGAAAGATCATGGTAGTCACAATCAAAATTCACGTTATCAAACTTTCTTAAGAGCTAATCACTTTACATGAATTATGTAGTCTCTTAGATGTTTTTCTCCTAGAAAGAACCATAAACACTATTTCTAGCCTACCCTGCCATGTTAATCTAAAGTTGGAATGTTATTTAAGAATGGTGGGTATTAGTGACACCCATTCAGTACACATCTTCAGTAATAAAGACCATAGAAAGTTTGAACTAACAAGGAACATTACTTCTCTTTCCCCTAATTGATCCAGGCACAGGCAATTCCAGATGCATTGGAGTCATTAAACATTGATCCATATATCGAAATACAATTAAGAGAACAACAATGTGAAAAGGAAGGATAAAAAACTATAGTTGATATTTGAAACTGAAACTTATATAAAACAACTAACAAAAACAATCTCTGTGACATTTCATCAAACCCATTACAGGCATTATCCCATATTCCCAAAATTAACATACAAAGTTCTCAAATTAGCCATATTAGTTCTCAAAACAACAAAAAAACCAAATTTTCCAAGAGAGAATGAGAGATTACCTTACTAGGTACGTTGGACCGTTCACCGTTAGTGACTTTGACATGCACATGACCCTGACGACAAATGATATATGAAGAAGAATAATGAAGGAAGAACAGGAAATAAAAAAGAAGAACAAAGAAGTGAAAGCAATTGAGTGAGGGGTCGGGGATGAAGGGAGATGGATGAAGGCAGGAGGAGGTTGCTGAGGCTGAGGGGCGAGCGTTGAGCCAGCGAGGGAGGAGGCTAGGCTAATGGCTAGCTTTTGTTAATGAGAGGCAAAACGACGTCATTTTTTCTTGCAACAAAACAACGTCGTTTTACTCTTAAAGCAAAATGACGTCGTTTTGTTGGTGGAAGAAATATTTGAAACATCAATGAAGTCAATTTTGTAATAAACAAAAAAGCGTCGTTTTGTTTAAAGCACTGTACAGCTCAGGCCATGGCCCAGCCTAGCTACCCTGACCTGTGGTTTGCGGCCCACAGCTCGTTACTTATGGACAGTGGCTTGACCCGAATTTTTTCGGGCCATACCCATCTGACCCGTAGGCTGGTTCGACTGGGCCAAACCCGTTGACCCAGGCCGAGTATTTTTTGACATCCTTAGTTTAGCCCAGTACAGAACAATATTTGTTCCCTTGGGTTGAAGTGGTTAAAACAAAAGAAAAATAAACCAAGAAGAATCCAAAGGATCTTGTAATGCAACCCATTTATATAACGAAAAAGCACATAGTGAAAGCATGTACACCGGTATACCTTGAACTTGGTCTCCAAACAAAATAGATGATCTCATGACTATGTCTCCTTCCTCACAGCTATCTCTTCTTGCTCATGATTGTGTCTCCTTTGCACCAAGTGAGATGCACTCCAAGGTATCTACCAAAGATCGATTAAAAGACTCAAAGGTTCCCAAAGCTAGATGGTGCTTCAATGGGTTATCATTGATCCTAAAATCTCCAAAAATAAACCATTTAAATGGGGATTTATTGTTCAATACATAAGCTAAATGGCAAAACTTTTGTTTCTTGTTAGATAGAAGAAGAAATTCGCAAGTTTAGAAAAAGACAAAAGAGAAAAATGAAAAGCTGAAATCGTGGAGAGAGGAAGATGACAAAATAGTAGCAGCTCTTTTTCTAAAACTAGAAAAACGAAAATCCCCTTTTACTTTTTTGACAAAACTAGGGTTAAAAGGGTCTCTTGAAAAAAGTCTCAAATGCCCTTGTTTAAAAGAAGCAAAGGAATAAAGCATAAGGTTAAAATTCACATGGTTTAAACATATCATTATGTTCTTTACATGGACAACCAATGTCCTTATAAATCTGGCATTGTGAATTTCATTTAATTGCCATTTTGTCACTTTGTCACTTTGCCATTTAATCTCTGCTTCAAAATAATCAAGAATTTGACCAAATTGCCATATAACTATACCATATAATTATATATATGTATTATTTTGTTGAGCAATAAATTTGTAGGATATGTCATACATATCAAATAAATTTATCTAGGATTAAATTTGTTATTGAATAACATTATTCTAATACCATAAGACAACCAAAATAATTTTAACAATTAAAATTGATTTTATCGTTATATTCATATCTCCATATCATTTACTAAAATAATTTTCTTTTTTTAATCAAATCTTTTCTAGTGTGACCCATTGGGATCTATGTTATGTTAACAATATAATTAAAACCCCTTTTAATTCTATACATCATAACCGGTATCTAGCAAAATACATTATAATTAGTCAAATGACATAGATGATAAGTATTATACATAAATCATGATCCCGAAGCAAAATTGCCCGTGTCAATTTTCTTGTCTTGTAATATCCTGAATAAATGCAAGATTGGAATATGTCATTCTTGCCAATTTCTTCCTTCTTGATTTCTAAAGTAAATCATAAATATGATTAACTCCTTAATCATATTGCGTTCATATAATATTACTTTATCAAAGGCCCATAGATATTATTGCTCATATCTTATACGAGGGACAACGGTATTCTTGATGAACATTTATCCTCTATACAAGTCACGCATACTGTGGCATTAGCTGTATAGCTATCTGTTACAGTTAGCGTTGGACAATACCAATAAGTACACATTTCTCATGTAAGGAAATGAACATCTTATACCATAGAATTCACGACATGTATGAAACATTAATGACATAAAAACAATCCTAATAATGTTTCATTCAAGGTTTACAGAATACCATAATCTCTATTATGTATCTATGTGATTAAACGATAACTCTTTATCGAATGGCTTGTAGAACATCATCATCATTTAATCCACACACTAATCTTTTAGTGTTCCTTGTTAATTACTAAGATTATCGACATTTTAGAGTAATCATTATTTTCATTATAGAGTTCTATAATCCGAGTCCTCAACTCGAATAATCCATAACTAATGAAAACTCATGGAACAAAATGATATAAACCATCCAATTCATTAGCATAACTATTATAATACAACCACCTAATGATTGGCTTATAGATCATAACACTAACAGCTAACACATAAATATAAATTGTTTCAAACGAAGCTTAAAACCATATCTAGTATATATATTAGATTTATTAATATTATTAATGCTCTCAAAGGTCTTGCAAAGACCTATACTAATGTCAAAACGATAAGAAATTTATTTATGTCAATTTCAAAGATGTGGGAAGCTGAAGTAATGAGCATACAAGAAGTTAAGGACCTAACACACCACCATTGGAGGAATTTATTGAATCTATTCTTGCATAAAAAACAAGTCTCTAAGATATGTAAGCAGAAATGATGCTTAAAAAGAAAAAAATTTAACGTTTAAAGCCTCAAAGGAAGAATTGAGCAAAGAGTAAGACACATCAAATAGTGAAACTAATGAAGAAGACATTACCTTAATCACTAGAAAATTTAGAAAGTTCTTAAAAGAAGAAATTCTCCAAAATAAAAAATTTCAAAGAAGGTAAACGTGAATTAAAATATAAATCCTCTAACATTATTTTCTTTGAATGTAGAAAAACTGGACGTATAAAGTCACAATGTTCTCTACTCAATTATAATGAGAAATATGAAAGCAACTATAAGAAGGAGAAGAAGGACAAAAAGAAGGTCTCAAAGCCTAGAACTGGAATGACACAAATGAATCCAAAAATGAGCAATCGAAAGGAGAGATAACTTATATGTACTTTAATACTATAAAGATGATGAGTTAACATCCATCTGCAATACATATGATGGTGATAGTAAGTTAAGATATGATGAATTAGTCAAAAATTTTGAAATCATAAGTAAGAAAAGGAAGAAATTATATTCCAAACTTAATAAAGTTCAGAAATAGTTGGATACATGCATGAATGAGAATAAAAAGATTAAAAGTGAATTGTATAGCATTAAAGCATCCAAAAATATTAATGACAATTATACATTAGAAACATTAAAACATGAAAAGGAGATAATGAAAAAGGAGATCAATAGTCTCTAGGATTCATTATCTAAATTCACTAAAGGGAGTGAAAATTTAGAAATCATGCTAGAAGCTCAAAATAATTCCAATGATAGTTATAGAGTAGGATACAATAATTAGAATGAATTTGATTATAGAACTACATATGTAAAGGAAAAATATTTGTATAGTAAAGAAACATTGGCTAATGTGACAATGAGTATAGAACATCTACTTATAAGCATATGCATGCATATGCTATATCCACTAGGATTAATTCTAAAAGCAAGCATCATGCTTTTATATATGACTTATAATCTAGGTGTAGAGTTCAATACTCCCAAAGGAAGAGTAGGCATAACTTCTATAATAATATGTAAACCCACTCACTTCCCTTCATACCTAAAAAAAGCTTGTATCAAGCCTTCATTCAAAGTGGGTATCATATATGTAATCATGATAGCTCATTTCACTATTTAGTAAACCATTCAAAACCTTTAATGTACAAAAGAAGTTTTCTAATTATGCATTCACACATAGAATACTAAGTAATTTGTTTATGCATTATCATCACTCATATAACATAGTATGCCATTTTTATAGTAAGTTTGGGCATGTTGATTAATTTTGTTTCTCAAATAAAGAATGATAAGCAAACCTTATAAAGTGTAGGTTGACAAGAAGAGGGAGCCTAACAATCGAGGAAACAAGTCTATTTAAATACCTAAATTATAAGTTTCTTAAAGAGAAAATTGTATGTATTAGAAATGATAATTATTAAATTGAGTTTTATTTTTTAATATTTTACATTTTTTATCTTAATAAATCTAGCCTTCTTATCCCAAAGAATGTATTGAAGACGTTATTGTAAAATATTAAAAAATCAGCCTTTAAAGAGAGGAAGATTGATCAAAGACTCTTTAAAAGAAATAATTGTTGAACTAGTGAGAATGAGATGCCTCCAATGGATTGTAAACTCAAGAAGAATGTTCGTTCAAATCATTCATGAGTAATGTTCGCCAAGCGATAACTATTAATTCATACTTTATAAATTTGTCACATATTGCTCTTATTTATTAATTTTATTATAAATCCTTAGTGTTGATTGTTTGGATTTGAATTATGAATAAGATTTTTAACTTTTTTTAATAGTGTGAACCTTAGTCCCTAAACTTAGAGACTATATGTAAAATGAGGTTATCAAGTTACAATTTATATCAATTGGGCAGTAATTTCTCTACACCATTAAACAAGGATAAATTTCACACAATCAGAAGAGAATTAGTTATGTTTGATGGAAATTCTATATGATAAAGACCCCTAATATGTTTGAATTCATTCTTAATATTTAGCTAATTGATCATATATTTTTAAAAATTTTTATTTTGAGTTTTAAGACCATTTTTTAGCTTTTTAGAAGACACTGGTTGACTAATACCCTAGCGTGATCGACCTATGGACCCAAAATTCATATTTTCTGCCTTTCCAGTGAGTTTTTTCTTTATTGTTCAAAGTTTTGGTCATTTATTTACTCACATTAATTTACTAATGTCTTCGAGTAGTTGACCAATGACTTATTTTAAGAAATTTTTATCTTTCATACGAGTTTGTAAGGAATTTCATCACTCCTCTAGTTGATCACCTATATGAATTAATCGATTAATATCTTCAAATGGTCGACTAATATCCCCTTGTCTACAAAACTTTTCTTTCAAATGAAATTAAAAATATATCGGTTGCATATCCTAGTCAACCACACCAATTGTTGGTCGACCAATATAGCTTTATGGTTGGCCAATATAGAGAGTTGAAAACAAAATTTTATCATCTTCCTCATCTGTTCAAAACTATTTCACCTATCATATCCTGAAAAACTTTGGTCAACTAGTCTTCATGATTTAAGAGCTTTCTCCTTCTCTTTTCTTCTATTGTTCATATTTTATGTTTATATCTTCAAAAAACCTAAAAACAATTAACTCTTTCGTTTGAATAACGATATCCTTTAAGTCATAAAAATTTCTTTATATTATATAAATTTGAAATGTTGTCATTTTTTTGTTTCAAATTTGGGAATTTTTATATTTTTTCACAATTTAGGTTATCTTTTCAAATTGATGCTTCCATAGTTAAATTGTAAAAGGAGTCAATATTGTTCCCTTTCAACTATATTGATACAACTTTAATTTTTTTTTCAATTTTTGGTATTTTGGGATTTTTTATTTTTTATTTTTAGAAATTTTTGGGCTTTCAAAATTATCAATTCTCTTATCAAATTAATTTTTTGATATTTTAATTTTGCTTAAAATTTTTAAAATTTAAATTTGTTAAAATTTTAATTTGTTGCTTTAATTGAATCTTCAACTTAGACATGATACTAAAATTAGGATTTTTTTCAAGTTAGGCATAGATAGGGATGCTTCTATCAAAATTAACCTTTTTCTTTTGACTCCTTAAATATTCAATAAAAATTTTAGTAAGGAAGTTTGTCAATCTTGATCAAATTTGATTTAATTTTCTAACCATGTTAGCTTGATGCATGACACTTTATTTTTTGCCTTTAAATAAATGATTTCTTTTTGATGATTCTAAAAAGGGGGAAAAGAATGGTGATATTAGATTTAGAAGGAGTAATGAATTCAAGGGAGTGATTATTTTATTGTTTTTGTATTTAATACAATTAATTAAATTTATGGTATCTACTGTATGGATATTTTTTGAAATTGAATATTGAATTTCTCTTTTGTTTTGATATTAAATTATATTGTTATTATTGAATTACGTTTTATGCATAAATTAAAGAGGAGCTAATCATTATCTTGGTAGTTATTTGTGTGGTTTATTATTGTTCACCAATTTTATGTCATCATAAAACAGGGGGAAGATTATTGAACTATGGGAGTTTTCAATTGATGTTTTAGTTATAAAAAAACATAATTATTACTAATGAGTTTATTATTTTGACAAAAAGTAATATAAGAACAAAATAAAGTCATAAATTCAAGGAGATAGTTTATGAAGTTGATGAAAGAGAAGTTGAAGTTTTCAATTGACAAAATGAAGATCAAACTAAGAACAATAAAAGAACAACGCTCATTAAGGTAACTTTATATATTGTATTATCAATCCTATTCTCACTTTCTTAATTTAATAACTCAAAGGCTCATTATGTATAAACATTTTATGTCACTTCATTGTATGATTCTTTTTATTCTTTTGCATTAAACAAATTGAGTTTGAGCATTTAAAATTATTAAAATCATATTTTTGTATTAATAGGTCGACTTATATGGGTTAGTGGTCGACTAATATAAGTTAAAGTTATTAAATTTAATGTACCAAAAGTTTTTTGTAACATTGGTTCATGTATCAGTCAACCAATATGCTATACTGGTCAACCAATACTCTATAAATAGTTATTATAACGATTAGTTCTCGACTCCAATGGCTAGTAGGGGTCCTAAAACACTATAAATATATATTTTTCTCATTACATTTTATACGCATTTTAAAGTATTTTTCAATCATTTGAGCATTATTGTCTCATATTTATATGAGTAAGCCTCTTTGGAGTTATCAAGTGATAAAGTGAGGAACTTTAAGTTCTAATATTTGGTTGGGGCATTATATTATTGTAATTAAAGATGATAAGAGTGATATTGAGGTTTCTTTTTACCTAGGAGGAACTGTAGAAAGATTGTACAAAGATTGTTTTTCACTTTGAAAAAGGAATTATAGTGAAATTCTAAGAAGATTCTTGAGAGTGCAACGGTTATTTCCTAAACTACTGTGTCGAGTTGCATTCTCTCTTCCCTATTCTCTTTAAATTATTATTAAATTATTTAATTGATTTATGTTAAGTATTTTCTTCATTCTTATTACATTGATTATTGTTAAATTGAGTTTATTGGTTATAAAAGTTTGTTAAATTTTGATACACCCAATCCACCCACTCTTGGGTGCCATTAAGAACTAACAAAGTACAAGAAGAGAAATGAAGAAACATGCCAAGTATTTATCTTGTGTTGATTTTGAAGAAATTATTCATATAAATTTTACCTTAGTAATAGTTGAAAGTATAGATGGTGTTGAACCAGTGACTTATAGAGAGGAAATAGATAGTAAAGAAGCATCAAAATGGTTGGTCACATGGATGAGGAGACTCCTAAATAAGAATAATACGTGGGAACTTTACAAATATGTAAGGCAACTGGGACAAAAATGGGTTTTTAAGAAGAGATCAGGAATTCTTAGAGTTGAACCATTTAGGTTGAAGGCATGATTAGTGGCACAAGGTTTAAGGAGGGAATTGACTACCAGGAGATATTTCATAAAGTTGTGAAGTATAAGACCATACAAGTTCATTTAGCCATGATAAGTGCATTTAATTTGGAACTGGAGCAAATTGATATTAAAATTGGATTTTATATAGGAAACTATAAGAATAGATCTTTATGTCACAATTAGAGGGTTTTCTTGATTATAAGAAAGACCATATATTGCTACTGAAGAAATCCTTGTATGGAATGAAATAGTCACTAAGGTAATGATATAAAAGGTTAGATGCATTCATGTTGTCTTATGACCTCGTTCGTAATTAGTTTGACAATTGTGTTTACTCTAAGAAGGTGTTAGATAGTTCATGGATCTATTTGTTGCTATATATTGATGACATGTTAATTACAGTTAAAAACAAAGAGACCTTATTGAGTAGTGGGTTTAAGATGAAGGATTTAGGTGTAGTCAAGAAAATCCTAAGGATGGAGATTTAGAAAGATAGGAGAGTAGCCATAATGGACTTATCATAACAAAAGTATATTTAAAAGGCACTACAAACTTTTTAGATAGCAAATTTAGTTTACACTTGTTGGTAGCTCACTTTAAACTTAATACAGGTGCATTACCTAGTTCAAATATCAAGAAGAATTACATAAAGCAAGTTCTTGCTAAAGTGTGAGTCTGATATATGTTATAGTATGCATAAGATTATATTTAGCATATGCAGGTAGTATGGTAAGTAGGTTTATGAGTAATCTTGGGAAAGCTCACTAGTAAGTCATTAAGTGGGTTATGCAACACGTTAGAGGTACGAGCTTAGTTTATGGTTCAAGTGATATGACTAGAGGTATTATTATTTTTATATATCACAATTATATTGGAGATCATTGACATGTTATATTTTTATCCTATTTGGACACGCAGTAGTTAGAAAGCAACACTTTAACCAAATAGTTATATTATCTACAACAGAAGCAGAATTCATGTCTTTGATGGAAGGGGTTAAAGGAGGAATATATATGTGTAGTCTTATTGGTAGTTTGAGTGTAAACTTGTAGAACTTTATCAGTGATAGTTAGACTGATGGACTTTCTCTATGACCTATTTTTCTTAATGGATTTATCAACATTTTAACCACTTTAGTAGTATCGCTAATTACTCAAAATTTCTTATTATTCTCTATTTTAAGGTTAACAATGTATAGTGGTCAAACATGATTATTTTATTCTCAATATATTTTAATTTTTTTATATGTGAGAAGGAAAGAAACAATCATATTCAACAACAAAGTTTATTTTGAATATTGTTGGAAGCTCTTTTTTTTGTTTTTTGTAACTAAGAGCTTTTAGTATTGCTTTATATCGTTTTAATGAACCAACATTTTATTTTGCAATATTATCCAATCAATCATATCCCATAACTTTGGAAATACAATTGTATATTTGATTTCTTGTTATTTTTTAATCAAATCACCATTTATGCCTTTACATGTATAGTTGCCAAGTACCCATGAGGAAGCACACTACAATACCAATACCTATATGTTTCTAACTATATTATTATTAAAAATAGGTGAGTACGGATTATTCAAATTAATATCAAATTATTGTCCCTGACTTAAAAATATATGAGTATGGATTATTCAAATTAATATCGAATTGATGTGAAACTCACCAGATCCATTTTACAAATAATATCACATGAATTTATAGGTGATGCTTTGTTTTTCTTGGTATGATCGAGTTTTGATAGAATATGTCTTGCTTATCTTGATGAGATAGGAGGAATGACTTCTTTATACCAAAAATACTCTAGATGTTTAGTATATTATCATTAGCCTCCCTTACATTACCGAGCATGGGTAAATTTTTACCTAAATGATGGTTTTCTGAATAATTATTGACTAAAATTTTCTTTTAATACAAAAATTACTAATTACTTTTGTAATGACAGTTGAAATAGCATCGACCGCTTCGGTGATATGATAAGATCAGTAGGATTATGCAACATTGACTGTTTCAGGCCCACGACGACAGCCATCTGATGGAAGAAGAAGGTTCATCCGCCATTAAAAGAGGTAAGGACGGTGACGGTTCGAAAACCAGCAAGATAACCACCTCTGCGGTCTCTGACACTGCGAAGAAAATTCGACGTGCTGAGAGGTTCGGGATTACGGCTCAGTTGTCTGAGCAAGAGAAGCGCAATTTGAGGTGAAAGGTACATTTATATGTACATATATCTTTGCTTTATTATTGTAGTTCTTTTTGCTCTGTTTAAAAAAAAAAAGAAACTTGATGGTAGATTTTATCTGCTGCTCTAGTGGTTTTAAGAATTGTGGCTGTAGATTTTGGTGAATATGGTAGATTTGCAAAAATGTGTGTGAAATGTTACTTATAGTTGTTTCCATAAAATGTTCCTTAGAGTGGTGAAGACGGTGATCTCTGGTTATTTAAGGTCGTTTTGTAATGCATTCATCTTTGTCATGTGCTTGTTGCCATGATGTAAGCTTGGATGTGTTTGTGCTATGATTAGGTTCTTCGAATAAACGATACGTTTGTTGTTCTTATTATTCGGAATTTTTTGAAAAAAAAAGAAAGAAACAAGTCCACTTTTGGGGAGAGAATAAGATGATTATAATTGTGATCTCAAAAGATTCTCCTTAATGTTGTCACTGTTGGTTGCACCTGGGCATTTGTGGATCTGTTTTCTTCTTGAGATGCTTTTTAATTTTTAACTTAAAGCAACAAATTAGCCTTTAGTTATTAGGATTCAACAACTACTGGTTGTTTCCTTTAGGGGATATCCAATAAAATTAGAATACCACAGAGTACATTCGCAAGGCCCTATTTAAGGATGCCACGCATATTTCAAGAAGTGGTGAAAATAGCTGCGCACCATATCAGGTATAAGCAACATTTTTGCAACTTGTCAGGTATATCTATCTTACTTTTTTCTTACTACTTATGTCCGTTAATCTTTTTTAAGTTTTTAATATTTTGACTTTCTCCATGTTTTTTTTTTGTAACCTGCATTATTCATATATTGTCTCATATGCATGTGGGTCTATCGGAAACAGCCTCTCTACTATGTAGGGGTAAGGCTGTGTACTACCGGACCTCCCCAGACTCCGCTTCATTGCGGGATTTCGAACTAGGTGATGATGATGATGATGATCAAAGCATGTTGATACCAATTTGAATTTTATTCGAGAAGTTATCGCATGTAAAGTGTTTTCAATACAGTAAATAGTCACAACTAAGAATCTAGCAAATATGTTAACAAATTCATTACTTTGTAGGAAGTTCAAGTATAACTTAGTGAATGATCAAGTAGCCTGAATCCCTTAAAGGGCTAGTATAGTAGGGAGTGTATCTTGGTTAGACATTAAAAAATTCAAATCAAGGAAGAAATTTGTGTGGTATGCCTTGAATTGAGTGAATTGTAGAATTACAGAGGCTCTGGCGTTGGATAAGGATATGGAAGTATGGAATTGACATCAATCTCATTCTAAACGGACAAACTTAAGAAGTAAAAGCAATAATAGAGTGAAAAGTGAAACTGCGTTAGACTCATTACTAATTTTATGTGAAATTAGTCTAAAAGCAAACCAAAGCTAGTGTTAAAAGGTAAACCGATGCTGGACTCTCAACGAGAATATCTCTATTGTTAGACTATTTTAGAAATAAAGTCTTGTGAAAATAATGTTTTTATTATACTTATGCTATCATATGCATAACTCTTAAAGCTCTTCCAAGGTATGTTTTTTTAATATACTGCTTCTTGTATTTTTTACTATAATAGAAGAATTAATCGCCTTACTCGTACACGGAGGTCACATAAATTAAAAAAACATCAAGTATTAATTTCTGTAAACTACTACTATCAAGTATATAATTTATCTTAACTACTACTATAATAACATCAAGTATTAATTTCTGTTTTTCTTCCCTTGTGTATTTATCTTAATTGCTTTTGTATTTAAAATCAATTAATTTATTAACTAACCATTCAATTTTTAAAACTTAATCAATTTTTATAAAATAAAATAAATCAGTTACTTTTAATTTAAAAATTTCCTTATTCAGTTAAATTTTAACTTCTTTGATAAGTAAAGATAATCTCTGTTTTTTAAAAAAAGTTAAGATATTTTTATTCTTTAGTCATATTTTAATTTTTTACTATATACTCTACCAGTTAAAAATTTAAATCTTAAAATTTTTATTTAATCGATTTAATTTTTAATTCTATTTTAAAAATATTGAGTATAATTATTCTTTTTAAAATTTAAGAATTAATTTGAAAAATGTTAAGCCTAATAATCTTGCAAATCAAGACGATCTCATCTGATCGCATCTTGCTTATTAGTTTTGGGCCAAACATGTGACCTAAAATCTGAAAAGCAAAAGCATAGTCAATCTTTAGGGCTGAGCCTAAACTCAGACTCCACCAACCCTTAATCGACACGTCAGCATCTGTACGTCGGACTCCGTGAAGCCATCCGCACCACATTTTGTCCCTCTACGTATCTGAGCTTCAGAGTGGAGAGGAACAGGGGAAGACTCACTTTGTCTGTCTCCATATCCGAATTTGATTTGAAGTTCAAATTTTTGTTTGCTTCTAGGGTTACGCTAATGGCTTCCCACAACCATCTCGACGATGTAAGTTGTTCATCCCAACTCATTTTTCACTGAGGTAGAAAGTTTCTGTATTCTTACGATGTTAGGGTTTTTCATTACCAATTTGACTTGTGACAGGACGATGATTTTGGGGGAGATTTTTCTGGCGGTCAAAGTTCTAGGCGTCCTGGTTTTTACTTCTATTCACTGTTTTGTCAATAATCAAATGACAAGCCTCTCTCATTTTGTAATTCTGCTTTTTTTTTACTATTGATTTTTTCTTCTGTTGCGCTTGGGAATTAGGCGTTAAGAGGTCCTTTGGAGACCTAGAGGATGACGAGGATGACCTTTTTGGCCCTAAAAAGGTGCTTAAATTTTTTATTTTTGTAAAGCTAATGGTTTGTGAAGAAATCAAGGTTTTGGCCTTTTGGTGCTTCGATACTGGTTACTTGTATACATCCACTGTTTTACCTATTTTGAATGCTGCAACTGAGACTATTTTGGTTTTCTCATTGGGTGGTGCTGCGAAGTTGCGGAAATACGCAAGTCTTATGCGGGATAATATTTTGTTTGTTTATTGTGCAGGGAAATACAAAGGTTGAAGAAACTGCAATGATTCTGTCTCTTCGTGAGAGGTACTGCTAGAACTATATTTTTTTCCCTTTAAAGTTTTTAAAGGTAAAGGCAGTATGGTTTTTCAGTTGCTTGTTCAGTTACAAATAATTTGGTGTCTTATACCTTTTTCTTTTGTTTTGGATCTCTTTTGCAGTCTTGATAATTGTAAAAATACTCTTACGACATGCCAAGTATGTATTCATCTCTCTACTTATCCATTTTTTCTATGCTTCAAGTATAAGTCATTTCTTTTTTCTGTGAACTTCGCACTTTGAAATGGAGTTGTCACTCATCAGTGATGATAAAACTGTAGTTTTGTTATTATGGCCTCTTGGGGCCTTTGAATTTGTAAGATTGCATGATATTGCCATACACCTCCATCATTTTTATTAATTTTCCCGAATTTTATTATGTAGGTTGCTTTTATCATTTGCTTTTTTTTTTCTTTTGCTGTAATGTAAAGTATTGCTCATATACTTACCATCGTTCTACCTGTTAAATTTTTAAATTTTTATGTATAGTTGGTTTGGGCCACACAAATCTCCCTTTATTCACAACCTCTAATATTTGTTTTGATTTCAAAATTGAATTGTATGTTACGGCAGTATATTAATCATTTTTTAAGGTTTTATGTTAGGTTACCAATATACAATGTCACAACTGATTTGCGTTTTCCTTTCAGACAGAGCTCGAAGTTGCGAAATCTGAAATCCAAAAGTGGCAATCTGCATTTGGGAACGAGTCCTTCATCCCAGCTGGCGCATCTCTTGGTTAGCATAATTTTACGGTGTTGATAATCATATGTTTGCATGTGATGTTCTTATTTTTAGAAAATGTTAGTTTATGGTCATTGTATAAATTTTATCTCATTTACAGAGCCTAAACATGTGATCAATTATATCCAGACCTTGAGATCCTCTGAGGAATCTATGAAAGAACAGGTCATGTGATTGTTCTTTCTGATTATGGAACCATAGTAAGTTATTGCTTGCTTCTAACAATTAACGATTCTTTTGTTCTTCACTACAGCTGGAAAAAGCAAAGAAAAAAGAAGCTGCTTTTATTGTAACGTTTGCAAAAAGAGAGCAAGAGATAGCAGAATTGAAGGTGAGTCTCTTTCTCTCTCTGTGCATACAATGTTTGCATGTCAGCTTACATGCCCACCATACTTATTTTTTTGTGGATCACAGGGAAAGTGCTCATCTTGTGTGGGTTGAAACTGAGGGTAGCACCAACATTTTCATTTTTTATAACATCCCATGGGGGTGAGTGTCAAATTCCATGTCAAAAAGGAAATGAGAGTTGAAAGCCTTTATAAACCTATGGAAAGTATTACTAAATTTATTTTTCTTAAACTTGAATGTTTTTGGGCAAATTTGGGACATGACAAATGGTATTAAAGTAAACCTTTGTTAGTATGATGATGGGTTAGGTTGATGAGAATGGTGAGTGACACTAGCAATAGGGCTCTTGGAAAGTTTCTAGTTTGATTCAACGTTGAAAAAGGAGGAGAGATTCTAAGTCATGGATTGGGCCTTGATGAGGATATCAAGGATTCAAGGAGATGAGATTGTAACATCACACATTTGATATAGAGTGTCAAATCTCATATCAGGAAAGAGAGAGATATGAATGTGTATGGAAAAGACTACTGATGAATTCTTAGTTAGCTATTTTGGGCTTCTGATTCGCTTAAGTTTGTATTAAAGTTATTGTTGAGTCAATCTAACATTGGAGCATGTTTGAAGTAATTATATTTTTAGGGATTTGGGGGAATGGGATATGGAGGATGTTTTCCTACAATGTTTGAGGCAAATCAGGATTGTGGTTTTAGGGAGATGTTGCTATCAACTTTGAGCATGATTTGTGGGTGATGAATGTGCACAATTTGTTACGTCACCTTCATCAAAATGTATGTTCTCATTTTTCTTTTCTAGATCTCAACTAAAAGGAGGTTTTTGTTCAATTTATTCATCATCATAGTATTTCTTTAATGCAATTGGTGAACTTGCAACCATATGACGCTATTTTACTTTTGAATTTACAGTCTGCAGTACGTGATTTGAAATCACAACTTAAGCCTCCATCAATGCAGGTATAAACAAATGTGAGAATCTTCTTTGTTCAATTGAATTTCATATTACTTTATCAAAGGTTATATGTATGTTGGAAAAGGTGTTCTTATGGTATGGTTGAAGAAACCAAACAATTATTGTCATATGAATTGTATTCATATGTTGGTGGTTGACAAGCATCTCTTATATGATGCTATTTACTATACTTCCATTTGTTATAATGTGTATTGCAATAAATTTGAAAATTTGCTCCCGTGTCCTAGACTTTCATGGAGGGGTCCTAGACTTTCATGGAGGGGCCTAGAACTTATGCTATTAACTGCTTCTTGGAATAATATGGACTGGTTTTAGCTCATATGTTAATTTTCTTTAATTTATTGATTGTGATGATGTTCAATTGATTTTGTTTAACCTGACAGGCAAGGAGACTGCTGCTGGATCCAGCAATACACGAGGAATTTACACGTTTAAAGGTTTCTGCTGAACATATTCCCTTACAATATTATATTCTGTATGTAATATTGGTTTGCAAGACAAAAGGATCATACTTGTCCTGAAATGCTGCTTGTTTCTTTGTATACTTTTGTGCTTTTGTTCTCCAGATATTTGTGGTTATGGAATACAATTGTTGATGACATCAGAACTGTCTTTCTAAATGATCATTTGCTGCTTCGTTTTCTGTCATGCCAGAATTTGGTTGAGGAGAAGGACAAGAAGGTGAAGGAACTGCAAGATAATATTGCGGCTGTCAATTTTACTCCACAAAGTAAGATGGGAAAGATGCTGATGGCCAAGTGCAGGACCCTACAGGAGGAAAATGAGGAGATTGGTAATCAAGCCGCTGAAGGAAAGGTGCTACCATTAGGCTTACCTTTTTCTCCTCATTTTTTTCTATAATAATTTCTAGAAATTGATGCATAATTTTTCCTGTTTTCTTCCTGTTTGTATAGTCTTCTTGACCATATCATTCTAATACCTACTTTTTTTTTCTGCTAGGAAAGGCTAACCTGTCTTTTCTCTGTTATGGTATATATAAGAGGGTGGAGTACAGTTGGTGGATGATCAACTTTTTGAGCAAGTTCATATGAATATGTCAATTATGTTTGTAACATTATAGAATTTGAAATCAGATAGAGACCGTTTACCTTATGAATGCATTAGATAACAGCCGATAAAGTTTCTTTTGGTATTGTTTTTTTGGACTTCTATATAGTCATACTTCAAACATAATCACTCGATGCCTGCATAACGAATACTTTCCTTTTACTCTTGGACCTAGTTCTTGCTTCTTTCTAAACTTATCTCAGTGATTATTTTAACGAGATATTTGTTGGTCTGCAGATGCATGAATTAGCAATGAAACTGGCTTTGCAAAAATCTCAAAATGCAGAATTGAGAAGTCAATTTGAAGGTCAGTTACATTATTTCATACTGATTAAAGAGTTTGTAACTTTGGAAGTTTATGCTATTACTACATATAGTTGCCGTCTTTACCATCTGTTCTTGGATTCATTCCCTTATGCTATAGAGGTTTCATGTACACTGATAGGTTAAATGGTTGCATGGTTCCACTCATTGAGAGTTATTCAATAGTTAAAGGTTCATCTCCCAGCATTTTTTTCTTACTATCTTGATCCTTTTCCACTCGACTAATTTATGTGCTCTCTGCAATTTTTCTGCCCTCATTCTCTAGTTATCACTAACACAATTGCTCTATAATAGCATGACCATCATCTATGAGGATGCAATCTTTAATGCTGTTGCTCAACGTTATAAGTTGATGCTGAGTTTATGTAATGATTTCTGACTGATGCTGAGTTTATGTAATGATTTCTGACTATCTTAATTTAATGCTGTTGCTCAACATTATAAGTTGATGCTGAGTTTACGTGATGATTTCAGACTGTCTTAACTCTTCATTTGCAATGCATACAGGACTGTATAAACATATGGAGGGCCTGACAAGCGATGTGGAGAAATCTAACGAAATGGTTAATATAACTTCTTTTCTGTATACTTAGCTTCATTTTTTGCAGTCTTGGAACTTTTAAACAGTGCAACACTCATCTATTGGATATTTTCCATTCATTGAGTCTTTTATGCAGAATAATTTTGACGTATTCCTTAATATACGGACCTAAATGTATTTATATGTTCTTGCATTTTCAGGTGCTTATCTTGCAAGGAAAGCTGGCAGAGAAGGATGATGAGCTCAACAGACTAAGGCAGGAGGTGCAACAGAAGAGCCCAGTGGAGGAGGGGAAAACTGATTCCACCCCCAGTAAAACAACTAACGATGAAGCTGTGATACTTAAAAAGGAAACAGAGGTCAATTAGGCGTGAACAGTTTCTGTAAAACATTGAATTTTGCTGTTTCTATGTTGTTTTGTACATTATGCAGGCCTTAATTGGTCATTCATTTTACACATATCATAAGCCTGTAGAAATGGTCCTGCGTAATGTTCCCTAGATTTCTATCATCCGTTACAACTTTTTGCTATGGAGGAACATGAGTGAGGTGAGCCAGCTCATCATCTTTCCAAAGCTGGAAGGATAGACACTAGGGGCCCTTAATCACCAGAATCCATGGAAGCGTCGTATCTGAGAGATGTTGGTTTGCCACTGAGCTTTGGCAGCACAATGTTTCCCATGATTTTGTATCATTTAGTTTCTTAAAAGTTGTATCATTCTTGACAAATGAGGGTGAAGACCTTGACAAGAGAGAAGATGCTGAATAAACAATAGGTAAGACATTTATCATGGGAACCTGACTGATTCACCGTCTGTAACAGCATCAAGTAACAAGTAGCAAAATAGTTAGGGTAGTTGCTTCTTTGTGCCTTTTGGCCATCCCAGGCCCGCATTGCCAATATTTCCTATTGCTTTTATTGGTTCAATCAAGCCCTTGTTGGTGTTCCCCAAAGCCTCACCCTGCAAAACCTCGAATCTTCAGGCTTTTACTTAAAAGATTCATATGTATAGGATCCGGCCACAACTTGTAATACGTGAATTAAACTCAACAGAATTTTCGAGAGAATTTACCTCTTTCCAACCCATGTTCTCAAGGATTTTACGGCCATAGCTGCCACTGCCAAATGACATATCAAGAGCTTCAGCTGCAGCTTCTTCTGTCGAAGTGTACGCAGGTGATTTTAATGATGAACTCTTCTGCCCAGGGCCTACACCAAATCCACCGTGTAATTTTCTTCTCTCTGCAGCTCTATCCCTGTAGTCATGACCTCTCATCTGACAGCACAGACCAACGAACAATAAAATCAAACCAAGGAAATTAAGAAGTATAAATAAATTAAATCACCAGATTTTCAGAGTTGAATTGAGGTAATCTTCTTAAACCTCAAAAGTTAAGACCACATGGCTACACTATTAATGCTAACTTGCAGTCTTGTGAATGCTGAGTCAACTGCAAGTTGGGGTACTTTCAAAGGAAAAACTATCGAACGAATATGGACATCAAAGAGCTCATAAATTAGGCAAGGTTATGAATTACAACGAAAAGGAATCTGTCCCATCTAAGGCTGAGGTTATAGTATTCAATAGATTGCTACAAAATGAGCTCATAAGAGCAATAAGACCTCTTCCATGATCTCATTATGAATTCAAAGTTAAATGCTAAGCATCCACGGTGGGCTTGGGTTATCATCAATTAGTTTTCGCAACTAATTCAAAGCTCCTAAAATTGGCTTTTAAAAGACTGTCCAGGAAAATAGAAAAGATGCTCTAGGTAACTTTTGTCATGCACAAATTAGTGTTTATGACCATTAGAAATAGGTAGATGAACTTCCATTGTTCTCGTATTGTCCTCTACAATATAGAAAAAACCTATTCACCAAAAATCAGCATACCAAAGAGGTTTGGTTTGAAAGTGTGGCAAAATCAAAGAATATACATCACACATCACCTCTTTGGATGTGGAGAGCTGATTGCTCAACCTGGGATCTTGAACAGTTGATCTGGGTTCACTTGCTCCATTTGGTTTCACATGGGGAACACCTTGCATACCAATAGATATAATGGGAAAACCCCAATCTTTTGTTGGGTTAGACGAGTCATATGTTGACAAAGAGGCCAAGTATCTCGCACTAGGATTATGCAACTTGTACACTTGCCCTGAGACGAAAGAAAATTAAAATTCTCAACATAATTGTATGTTAAGAACTTGAAAATGCACCTACGATCAAGTTGGTGAATAATGTCCAAGGATATTGTGTATACAAAACAAGAAAAAATTGAACCTGTTTTAACTCGAACCAGGTCAAGGTGTACTTCACATATTGGAGCAGTTCTAAGGAGACCACCACCAGAAGCCACTGAAGGATGTAGCCTAGCAGACCGTTTAACCAGCCGGCCCACCAGTTTACTCATCTTATCTTTTCCACCCTTTATGTTCTCACTGACCATTTCCCAGTCCCATAGATCCACCGCAGGAAAATTTTGTAGGCTTGTTTCTGCAGATTGAATTACTTGACCATACTGAGCTCGCCAATTTTCTTCTTCTTTTGAAAGTTCTGGAGCAGGATAGCATATGATACTTAGATGGATAATAATCAATTTCAATATTTTCAAACTGAATTGAGAAGATTCATGCAACAGTGTCCTTAACGTGAATCTTCTGAAAGGCAATTAAGTTGTTCATATTTAAGCAGGGTAGGATTGCTCATCAGATCTAATAATTAAAGGCCAAATTAAAGGAACAAGTATAAAGAAGAAATAAAACACAGAAAAGTATAAATTCTGTGGCAAACAAAGTTCAAACTTGCAAGCAATCGACTAGACCTTCATCCACACAACATCCACCCGTATCAGTTAATACAGCATGGCCTTCTCTCATTCTGCCACTTTCATGTCCTTCCAGCATAGTATAATCATCATTTGCTGCATCTTCAAATAAAAGCTATCAATGCCCAGAATAAGCAAATTCAACCTGAACCTACAGAAGTAGGTCAAAGTAATTCATGACAAACCATCAGCTCCAAGCTCATAGCTATTAGCTCCATCCACTTCTAAAGGGGCAGTTGAACCGTCGACACTGGCTGCTTGTTTAGAACGAGACAGAAAAATGTTGATGAGTGTTTCTTCTAACCTGAGTCAATATATGTGGCTATCAAAAAACGCCATATGTTATATAATTGAAAAGTAAGAAGTTGTATACCAGTCAGAAGGTGGAGGAGGATTTTCAACTGGCTGATTGCCACTGCTGCATTCCATGTTTCCTGCCAATGCTACATTAAAAGTGGTTACCATGAATAACTTTGAAAAGTAAGAAAGATTTTCATTGGGAAAAAATTGAAACTAGGATCATTCTCAGATTCTACAAGATATTCCCTGATACTACAGGAACATCATATTGTAAGAGCAGTAAAGTGATATGTAATGTGTTTTCTTTTGTTTTTTTCCTTCTTTTTTTCTTCAAAAGTGCCGGGTGAAGGAGGAATGTCATGGTGGATATCTTCATGTTAAAGTAAAGTTCATAACTTCTTATAAATCACCATTCACTACTGGCATTAAACATGAAGGTTAACTTTATGGATTGAGCTGGTCCGCATATATACATTCATCGTCTTTCACGAACTATCATTAGTCGTATAATATTTTAGTTTAAACCTATGTATTTGGCGATGAAGACATATCAACTTGTCTTCCCCAAATGATATAATGACAAACCTTGAGCTCTTCCACTAGCGGTGATTTCAGCGTCAGATTCATCTGCCTGCAACGGAGAGAAATTGTCCTTGCTGCCGCAATCTAAATGATTGAGGTGCTCATCTTGAACAGTATTATCAAGAATATCTTCGTATACGTGAACCTGTCAAAGAAAAGTCTTGCCCTAAATTTTATAGCAACAGAACATAAAAAGAACAACCTACTCAAGTTGAATAGTACCCTGTCAGATTCCAAAAGCTCATAGCTCCCATTCTCAAACTTGTAATAGCATCCATCTCTAGAACTATAGTACCAACCAGCGATGGGATCATGGTAAAATCCACTACTGCAACAAATTTGAACGCAAATTTCGTCATTCCAACAGAATTAACAGAACACTCAAAGGCCCAAGAACAAAATAAATAATAAAAATTCAAACTTTCGTTTACCGTTGATGCAATGCGAAAAAAGGCACGGAAAATTACCCAGAAAAAGACAGAAAGGACGAATAGCCATCATAAAATTCAGATACAAATATGATTATCGAAGAAGGTTTAGAGGGTTCATCACAAAACAGACCTGGAATGGAAGTAGAGCTGAGT
Organism: Erythroxylum alaternifolium; assembly: GCA_027478495.1. Classification (NCBI taxonomy): domain Eukaryota; kingdom Viridiplantae; phylum Streptophyta; class Magnoliopsida; order Malpighiales; family Erythroxylaceae; genus Erythroxylum; species Erythroxylum alaternifolium. The sequence goes on from JANIIA010000008.1 coordinate 44,381,692, forward strand.
GGATTCATCCCAAACAAAATAGCAACCATCTCCTTCTATCTCACTAAACTGCTCTTCTTCTGTGCCACTCGCCATTTTGTTCTCGTTTCTCCTGCTTCTTCCTGTTCTCACCCTTTCTAGGAATCGGCAGAAAAACCACAGTCGAATGACAGCCCAACAAAGCCTAACGTTGTTTAAACGAAGGGATGGCAACAGGTTCAGGGCCTGCCTGCCTAGGCCCGAGGCTCGATTGATATAAGCAAAAAGTAACAGGATCTGGCTCACCCTGGCCCGACTCAAGCTCGAGCTGCCTAATTTTGAAGCCGAATTCTTATAAGCAAAATGACAAAGTTTTGCATTTTTAATTTGAAAAAATTTCAGGTGGGATCAAACTCAGATTAGGCTATCTTAGTTCCCATCAAGCTCGAGTCCGATTGAATCTTAGGCTGGCTCGAGATCCTGCCTCGGCATATTGCCAAATATCTATCAAGTAATTAATTAATAATTATGTTATTGTACTAGTTTTATTCTATTTATCAGAAGAAATGAATTGCGAGATCTCACCTCAAAATTTCATACCCATCAAAACGTTAGTTGGCTCATTTTTGTAAAGTGAGTTTAATTAATCTAAAGTATTATAAATAATATTAATACAAAAAAGATGCTTACTAATATAATAGTAGATTTAGATATACAACCAAAATTATGTTAAATAATTTTTGACAAAATTTTAATATGATTCTATATTGAGAAAAAGGAAAATTTCAGTCTCATATTTATCAAAATGTTTTTTTAATTTAAAACTGATATTATAAAGCCAAAGCTGTAAAAGCTTATATATAATCCTTTACAAGGATATCAAAAAGAAATTAAACAACAACTATTACACTTCTAGATACCGTACATCTAATAATCACACGACAACAATTAAATCATTCATATCGTTCTGAGTTTTTAGCTGATGTTGTCTTGCTTCCCTTTAGTAACCATTGTTTCTCTGATCAAATTAACTATTAACTCGGCTAGCTTATACTTATGTTGCTTTTCATGCTTATAAATTCTCCTCTCCCTCTCCCTCTATATATAATAAATCACCATCTGAAATGACGTCTTGATAATAAGACTATCTCTCTGTCCTAACTTGGAATATTGCATGATATCGTTTAACACTTCATTCGATTGAAAGGAGAATCATGAAATTCTATGCAAGTTCAAAATTCTGCTTCATACCATTTTAGTATATTGACATTCAAAAAACAAATGATCTCTGCTCTCGGTTACTTGTTTACACAACACACAAAGAGGGTCAAAGCTTCCGAGCTATCGATCCTTCGTTCTCAACCTATTCATGATAGTTAACTACAAGAAAACAGTAGATTTCGGATTTAATACCTGTTTCCACACTAGGTTAGCCCACGACACTATTGCTGAATATGCTCTCTATGGTGTGAGCTGATTTGTTCGTGAAAGCACCACTAGAATGAGCAGCCCATATAACCGTATCGGCCCTATTATAAGTTTGCATTCCAGCAACATAGTAGTCAATCAAATGAAAAAATCTAACATTGGTCATTCTTTCCCTCTCTCGAAAAAGCCAAACCACTGTTACCTCCTTCGGAATCCGATTTCGTCAAGCTAGCAAGTCATTTCTCTCCCATAGAGGACTGAAACTGGACTAGTTATCAAACCAAAATCTAACCTCTTCACCATTCCCCACCTTGACCTTAATGAAAGGATATAACTTCTCCCTAAGAAGCAACATACTTTCAAAGATCCAAGAATGATCACACCTAAGCTGGATTTGCCAAAAACTTTGGCCACAAAGACGGTAAATTTACACCCACTTCACTCACAAAGCTTTTTTTATCAACAAACAATCTCCAAATTCGCTTAATTAACAACACCCTTTGCATTTGCATGATTAAGATGATTCCTAGTCCCCTTTGTTTTTTAGGCACCATAATATCACTCCATTTTACCTTAGCCCCCTTGCTTTTATCATGTTTCCCAGTTCATAAAAAAGATTTCAAGATCCTCTCCATTTCCTTTATCACCTTCTTAGGAATTACCACATGAGCTACCCAGTGTATATGTATACTGTTCAACACCAACACAATGAGATTGACTATAGCGGTAAGAGATAAAAATCTATTTTGCCAAGTAAAAATCCTAGCCTTCAATTTCTCTAATAGAGGCATAAAAAACTGAAAATTTTGGCTTACCCGAAGTTATAGGGACTCCAAGGTATCAGAAAGGAGTTTTTTGAAGAGAAAAACCCACCAAATTGGATATCCATTCTGGATTCCTAACATCTGAAGACACATATACACCGCTCTTCTGTATATTCAACTTCATCCCCGACCGTCCCGAAAAAGTGGTCATCAAATTCATTAGTATCGTAATAACCCGTGGTTCAACCTTACACAAGAGAATCACATCATCAACATTTAGTAAATGTGTCAATTTTGGATCCCTATATTTATAGTGATACTGAAACAAACCATTACAATCCACCACTTTCGTAATTAACCTAAATAATCCCTCCATCGCTAGAGTGAATAGATAAGGGGAAAGAGGATCCTCTTGCCTAATCCCTCTAGAATTATAGAACAGTTTTGTAAGAATACCATTGATTAAGACGCTCATCGAAATCGTCTGGATGCATTGGAGGATCCACTGCCTAAATCTCATAGGTATCCCGATGGCTTCTGGACAATCTCTCAAAAAACCCCAACTAACAGTGTCGCATGCTTTATGTAAATCAGTCTTTAAAACACAACTCTTGATCTTTTGTCCATTGTGATATTCCTCCATCAATTCTTGGAGTAACAGTATATTATCCCCAATGCATCTGGATGGAAGAAAAGCCCCTTGAGAATTTGTGACCACCTCAGCCAATGCAATTTTCAATCTATCAGCCAATAGACTTGTTATGATCTTGTATACAGTAGAGCAACATGAAGTAGGGCGGTAATCCGTGATCATCTCTAGTCTTCCTTCTTAGGAATTAGACATATGTATGCATGGTTGATCTCCTTCATTAACGAATCGAAAGAAAAAAATTCTACCACCACTTCTGTTACAAGAGGTCCCGTTATGTCCTATGTCTGTTGGAAGAAACCTACCGAAAATCCATCGGGGCCAGGCACTTTAGAATTGTGTAACCGGAATACCACTTCTTTCACTTGCTGAGCCGTGAAAGGTGTAGTGAGCATCTCTAAAATAGCTGGACTAGGACAGTAATTAATCACATTCTTAACCCCAAAGTCGCTCAGCTGAGCTTCAAATCTCCCCATTAGCGTCATAAGGAAATCATGAATATGAGCTAATAACTCCTGTTGAGTGGTAAACTTGTGACCCTCCTCTTCCTTTAATTCCGTAATTGTATTACTGTTTCTCCAAGCTAGTAACGATGCCTAAAAAAATCTGGAATTAATATCCCCTTTTTTTATCCATGTCTATTTAGCTTTTTGCTTAATGATAGAATTTGGTAGTTGAAGAGCTTCCTGGTAATGCTTTATACAATTTGCTTCCCTATTTCTCAAACTAACATTGGAAGGGTCAGAATAACATAACTTTTGAACCTCATTCAATAATTTACCCATTTCTTGTACGTCCCTTGTTCTACCTTTGCTAAACTCTTTTATGGCAATTTTTGCAAGCCTCAATTTTTGCATAAGCTGGTACGCTTTATGTCCAGCTATTATTGTAACCCAAACCTGCTGAATCATTTACATAAACCCTTCCATCTGAGTTAACCCATTGATCCACCACATATTTGTTAAACCAATATAGACGCATGATCAGAAAAAATTGGCTCTCCAAACATTACTGATGCCAAGGGCAACGAGTTTAGCCATCGTTGATTCACCAAAGCTCTATCTAGTTTTTTCCTCATAAACATGTGTCCCTTTTGTTTATTCTCCTAAATGAACCATCTACTAAGCCCTTTAAGATCCACTAAGTTAGTACTTTGGAGCAATTGATTAAGTTCCGCTCCTGATCCAACATGAAAACTAACCCCTCCTTCCACTTCATCTGATATAAGACAACAATTAAGCCCTCTAACACCAGCCAAGGGTCTTGCATACCCCATATATTTCCAATCACTCCTCCCATAGCTTAGCTTGTTGAAAAGCAAAATTGGTAGCATAAACAATTGTCACCTCAAAATGAAACTGACATATTAGCCAGCAATGTAAATGGATGTATTGATCTCCCATCTTTACTACATGATCCTCAACCTTGTTAGTGTTATACCAGCACATAATTCTACCATTGTAGTGATGAATGTGATTAGAGAAACATTTCTACTTGGACCCCAAAAAAACCATTATCTGTTGGACAACACCAGCCTTTATTTTCGTTTCTAGAAGTCTCCTACCAAAATAGGTTTATTCCCAGTAACTACTTCCTGCACCATCAACTTTTTAAAGGGATCATTAAGTCCCCTTGTGTTCCATACCAATATCGACATCTAAAGGGAACCTTAAAAAAGACACTCTAGGGATATAACCCCTTTATGCTTTTTCTTCTTACCCTTTTTCTTACCACCACTCCTTTTCCCGAAAACTATTGATAACTGACTAGGCTTCCTGGCTTCTGTAGTTGATTCTGCATCCTTCCTTAGTGTAATACTTAATTCGGTATCTTCCAAATCAGCAGACTCCATATTATTGAGCTTTTGAATCACTTTTTTTTCCTTCATACATGTATGTTTCCCAACTCTTGTAGTTATCTGATTAATTAGGACAGTAGGGTGTGATGGCTCTTTAGATCTCATAGTCCCACCAGTACAATCCGACTCCCCACATTTTTCTTTGTCTCATTCTAGAGCTCCTAAATGATCTGTATCCTTATCACTACCCTTCTCCTAGCATTTCTCCAGGGACTTCCCAGGCTCTATTCCACCGCCTTCGTTTTCTTTGTTAACCTAAACAATTGCATTCTGTGACTTCTTTGGAGACCCCACCACTTTTGTCGCTAAACCAATCCTTCTAGATTCTATCCCTGTTCTGTTATTCGAACTTGCCTCTCATCAATAGTCTCTTGATTCTCTAAATCTGGCTAAATTCTGTGTTTATGACTAATATTAATTTCAATCCTTGAAATATGACTGACAAAAACGGGTGTGGTAAAAATAGGACACCCCGCTAAAGTTGATGGCGGGGTTGCTAAGGTGGCAAACACCCCGCCGTTGTGATCGGCGGGGTGGAATGAGTCACCCCGCCATCACCAATGGCGGGGTGACAAAGCGTCACCCCACCATTGGGAATGGCGGGGTACGCGTGGCCCTGCCACCCCGCCATTCCCAATGGCGGGGTGAGCGTGCTATATATATCGAATGGCGAGTTTCAACCCGCCATTCGGTCTTACAACAAGAACGGCGGGGTGTTTTGCGTAGATTTGCTTCGTACTTTTAAAGGTACGATTTTCGTAGATTTGTAGTTTATTATTTCTTGTAGTATATATATATATTATGGTTGATCTTCTCTTGTCATTCACAAATTAGAAATTTATGAATTTATTGTAGATATGTTAAATTTTATATTAAATATTTGTGATGTTAATTTTTAAGATTATTTTGCGTATAGTTTAAAAATACGTTGTGGATTGTTTGATTTATCTAACTCAATAAGACTATGTTCTGTTAGTTTTATCGTTATATATATGAAGAATGTTAGAAAAAAAAATTTGTTACACACTATGAGAAGCATTAATTCCTTACAAAGAAGGGAAGAGTGAAAATTTTAATTTGGTTAAATTTATTAACAGCTGTTATGTAAGATGATAAGAAGAGCAATGTGGATTATACTTTTATGTATGAAGCTAGTTTTATTTCATGATCATGTAATAATTTATCCAATGTCATCTTTTCAACTATATACACTTAATTTATTGTTATAACGGCTTATGTTATTATTTATATTAAATATTGTCATGTTAATTTTTAAAATTATTTTGCGTATGATTTTTTAAATAATTTTGTTAAAATTTTGTTATGTTAGTGAAATGTCATATTTTATCAACTTATAATTTTTTTGTAAAAATAAAAAAATTAATACGTAAATATTGAATCCATGTAAATTATTATGAATTTATATATTGAACCCTACAAATATTAGAAATTATAGATTGACCCGAGAATTGTTAGAATTTATCATTTCATCCAAAAAGATTATTAGAAATCATAGGTTGACCCTTTATAATTTTATAAAATTATGGAATGACCAAAAACTGTTAAAAATTTTAAATTAACCCCAAAAGATATTTGAAATTATAAATTGATCCAAAAACAAAAAAAATAAAAAAATATATCCTTTAGTTAAAAAACTATTAGAAAATGACAACTAAGCCAAAAATGTTAATAATATTGATATTAATTAATATAATAAAGAATTTAATAATAATATATTGAAAGGGGAAATTAATAATAAGGAATATAACAATTAATAGAAAATGAATAATGAGAATAATTAATATGAATAATAAATTATAATAATTATGATTATATGATTAATAATAATAAGAAATGTAATTATAATAAATAGAGAAATAATTAAGAAAGTGAATAATAATAATTAATTAATTATATAATAATAAGAATAATAAGCAGAAGATGAAAAATAAAAAGTTAAATAATATTAATATTAATAATTAGTAAAATGAAAAATGATTACAATAATAATAAGTATAAAAATAATAATAAAAATAAAACAATTTTATAAGAATAATAGATGTGATAATTATTAGAATAATGTTAATAATAGAAATAAACATTAATAAAACAAACAATTTATATAGATTATGCGAACAACTGCCGTATGAATTAAAAAATTTATTTCATCACTTAATGCACATATATTGTAAACTTATTACTTATATTAATTTATGACTCATAGTTATTGATTATATTCAACCATGTTTATTCATGTTATTAGTTAGTCTTATCTGTATAAACTCAATTGATATTATTAATTTCTGTAAACTATTGTTATGTTATGGCTTTATACCATTCTTACAGCAATATGTATATGATCAAATTGTTAATCCTACGATCAATTATCACAATCTATTGTAATTATCTTTCTATTTCAGGCATGAATAGGGGATATTTTGATCGCAAAGTAGCCTTAAAAGGATTAATCAAAGAAACTTACGAAAAAGATGAAAGATTGGACGAACTTCTTATCAGATATCACGCCGCTAATAAAAAAGCTCGTAATTCAAGAGATGCTCGAAGATATATCAGAATGTTTGAAACAGCTCAAATGATAGAACATATCAAAAAAATCAAATCAGTTATTCGAGAAGACAGAAAAAATTATATGTTTATGATCAATCATCTTATCGATTAAGACAAATCTGTATATGTATTATGTATTTCTCCCACAATGAATAAGAATTGTAGGTTCTTTACACAGTTTGAAGAACGTATAGATTACACTCAAAATAGTGAAATTATATGTTATTATGGATAATGAATTCATCAAACACTTATTTGTATTGATTACTATTAATGACCATAACGAAAAAAAGAAATAAAATTATAATGGTCAACTTAATCATAAAATTAATAACAATAACAATAGGAAGATAATTAATGATATTAATAACAATAAGGAAATTGTAATAATAATATTAATGATATTATCTATGTCATTTATTGAACCAAACAGCCAATTACAAAGTATATTAATTGATTGATATTGTTATTTATATAGGATGACTACATCATATGGTTCGAGTTCTCCTACTCCTGCACCACATCCAGGGCCGGTATATGCAGACTTGCTATACTTGTGGCAGAAGCATAGGGCGTTGGGCATATTTAATAGGCAGATTGATCCGGACAAGTCACTTAGGATTAGACGAGCTGATAAAGATTTTTGGCAGTATCCAATAGATTCCAGAGTGGCAAATTACATATTCTTGGCAGGATTTCGAGGTTTATATTACATTGGAGGAAGAGTTGCAGTTGATCATCATTTGATTACAGCATTAGTTGAGAGGTGGAGACCCGAAACTCATACATTTCATTTACCTGTGGGTGAGGCCACCATCACGTTACAGGATGTTGAGGTTTTATGGGGTCTAAAGGTGGATGGCAGGGCAGTTGTAGGACGTTGTTTTGGGCCTGATCGTGATTGGGTTGGTTTGTGGGAGCGCCTTCTTGGGTTCACTCCTGAGAGTCATGACATTGACGGATACAAAATGAGAATACGCGCACTACAACCGTATCTTGCTGCTCCCTTAACTGAAGATGCTACTGATGAGCAAGTACAGCAACGTGCAAGGATGTACATATTAGTGTTACTTGGTGGCTTGCTGTTTGCTGATACGAGTGGGAAACATATGCCACTATATTTTTTAGATTTTGTTGCTGATTTAAATATTTGTGGCACATACAGTTGGGGCAGCGCCGTGTTAGCATGTCTTTACCGCAATTTGTGTAAAGCGTGTAAAGCACGTGCAAACGATATCGGGGGCGCCACATTATT
>JANIIA010000008.1:44427574-44437917 GCA_027478495.1 Erythroxylum alaternifolium
CTAGCATGCCACAAAGTTGCATCATTGTTGGAATTACTAGATGTAAATAATGAATAACTAATATTATTATTTTCTTTGAACATATCCAATACTATGAAACCATCACATAAAAAACCATGACCATAATAAATAGATCCAAGATATAAATCCATTCCACCGTCGTGAAAATTTATATTGAAACCAAGTCTAACCAATATCAACACAGATAAAAGATTCCTATGAATCTGAGGAGCATATAATACTTCGTGTAAGATAAAGGGTCGCCCTCCACGCATATCCAATTTAGATATACCAATTCCTTGTACAGCAACTCTGGAATTGTTACCTACATAAAGCTATCGATTGCCATGTGGGAGTTTACGAAACTCAACAAAGGCATCTTGATCCTTTGCTACATGGTTGGTTGCTCCTGAGTCTGCAATCCACAAAAGATGTGATTCAGTTAGAAAAACAGAACAAGAAACATTCACAGAACAAATGTTTGTACTATAAAATTATACCTTCTTAGGACTCAAGCAAAGTGGCCCTTATTACCACAATTATAACACTTTATATGTTTCATGTTCTTCTTCTTAAAGGGATGTTTTTTCTTTCCACGTTGGTTCCATTTTTTCTTCTTGGATTCCTGAGGAGACTGGTTGAATTTCTTATTCTTCGTCCACTTGTGTCCACCATGATGCTTGCGTTTCTTGTTCATAGCTCCATGTGAGCTAGAACGAACTGCATATGCCTTAGAAGACATCTTTGAGGCTACAAGACTCTCTTCCTTTAAGATGAGATGCCTCGTAGCATCTTCTATTGTTTTGATGTTCTCATTATGAGTTAGGTGCATCTTCATATGCTCCTAACTCTGAGGCAGTAAACGAATCACAGCTTGTACTTGTTGCTCATCAGAAAGCTTATGACCAACATCATGTAACTTACTTACCATGTTGGGCATTTGCCTCAGATGCTTTTGCATTGAATCATCTAGGCGCTTCTTATAAGTATCAAACTTAATTGTAAGTGACCTCACTTTGGTCACTGAAGCACCTCCAAAACGAGCAACCAATGCGAACCATATGTCCTTTGCAGTTTCGAATTTATGGAACTCTCGCATGATATCATTATCCATGCTACTTAGCAACGTGATGCATGCTAAAGAGTTCTTCTGTTTCCACAATTCATATGCATCACAGTCCATTCTATACTGGGCCGTAGTGCCCTCCTCAGGAACTTCCATGGTTATGTTTAATGGTTCAAGAGCCTCTTGCTCCTCTAGCGCATATTGGATTTTCATAGTCCAAATTTCATAATTGTCACCATTGAGTTTCTCACCCCTATTGAGTTCAGCAACAATATTCTTTGACGCAATAGCCATTTTGAAACACTAAGTTTCTATAATAAGAAAAAAAAATACATGTTAGTGTCATATTAATCGCTCATAGAGTAAATAATTCGATCATAATTGCTTATGAAATCAAAAGGCCACTTAATGTGTTCAATCATTATTCATACAACAATCGAATCCTAATTACCTTACTCTAGATGAATACATATATAAAATATATGTAAACATATTACATAAATATCAAGACTTTGTTTTTATAAAACTACATATTGTATATAAATGTAGTACAACCTACGAATAGTCTATAGGTGATGAACCCTTTGCGGAAATGAGTTCACGAGTTCGCATGACACAGTTCACGAAACTCGATGTATAATAGCTCTTACTATTTCCATTGGAAGACCTATAGAATATAAAGTCCTATAGAATATAAAGTCCTAATTAACTTCCTTCTATACTCATCTCTTTAATAAATGTCATCACTAACAAATTATAAGTCTTCTTGTGAGTCATATTATTCTAGAGCATTCGTAATAGTTCGCCTTAATGTTGAGGTAATGTAGTAAGTAAAGTCATATACTTTACTTCGACATCTACATAAGCTAGACAACCTCCAAAGTATAACTTTTGCATCATGTTATTAACTGAAATAACATGTTTTAGATTATCTCTAGGCAATAAATGCATGTTAACTAATTGTACATACATGCGGCCAATACATCTTTTCTGTGCCTCACATCGAATAAGCTTAGGTGTCTGCTTAATAATAGGCATTTTTCTGAAAAATAAATTTTTAGGAATTAGAAGAGTGCATAAAATAATCAAATTATTTTGTCTAACACACAGCGAACTCATGCTCATAGAATTGAAACAATTTTAATTCTATTAGCAATTTATTGAACTAATCAAATTATGCTATTAATGTTTAATCAATTAGAAACTTATTTCTATCTTAAATTATAATTTAACTAATCAATTTATCTTGGTTTTATTATAAACTAATTTCTAATAAAACTTCTATCTAATTTCGACTAAACAAATTAGTATAGATTTAATTAGAAAACACATGTCTAATTTTAATTCAACAAAAATAAACTTATTTTTAAGTTTATTTTAACTAAACGAATTAGTTTAAATTAAAATTTTTAATTTTTAAAAAACTTATTTATTTTAATTAGAAACTAATTTAACTAAAATAATTAGTTTGTGTAAATTAGAAAAACTTATTTCTAATTCTTTTCGTTATATGTAATTCTCTACATATCATTACAACCCAAAAGTTAAAAAGAAACAAAACAGCCCATTGGTTACAAAAATATGTAACTTTTGATTGAGAGCCCACGTGCCTCTTACTTGAAAACAAACAAAGGGCTTTGGGGATTTTGTCTTCCAGCAGTAGATGAGAGACAAGGAAAAAAAACTCCACATGCCTATTTCTTGGCCAAAAGTCCAAAAACAAAGTTTGTAGAAGTTGTCTTCTACCTCTTTTCTCTACTATGCATTTTGTTCTTCTTTTTTTTTTTTTCCAGGAAACAAACACTCCCTAGTCTCTACTCCTCTTCATGTGTCATCTCTTCTCTTCTTCTTATCGTGAAGAAGAAAGAAAATGAATCCCCAATTTATAAGGTGAATTTGGAATCGCAACAACACACAGAGAGAGATGTACAATATTACTATATGACGTTGATGTGAAATTCCTATTTCTCGTCTAAGATCTCTCTCTTTTCCGTTTTCTGTTTCTCGTCGTGTTGGATTATGTAGAAAATATTTTGTGTCATTCAACTGTATCTTACTTCTTGATGTTGCAGAAAATAAAACCGCACTTCTAGAGAGAGAAGCAACGACAGAAGGAAAGAAAGAAAAACAAAATATAGCATATCCAAACACAATTGTACATACACAAATCATATTCGTATATAGGGTACAGACATCAGTTTTGTTTGTTGTTTACTAGAATCTAAAAAACGAAACTGCATACACCTATTCTAGAAATAATTTCAAACCAAAGTGGAGTATGCGATGGGTCTTTCGAAAACGTAAGCATAAATATATATATAAAAAAACGAATGCTCTTATACCATTGTTAGAATAAATAGGCAATAACATAATCACATAGATTATTAAAACGAGATCTTTGCATATGCATACAAAACAAAATCACATACTTGGATTATGTTGAATTTCGTGTAATGCGTAGAGCAGACTTTATTACGCACTCAGGATTGGACATGAAAAGATTAAAAATGAAGATAATGCGGAATACCTAATTCGGTTCCATCCAATCTTTAAAAGCCTTTTTCAGCTGTCAAACAAGCTCGAATCTCTTCAGGACCTTATAGAAAAAGTTCACCGGCTCGAAGTCTAGGCCTTTTTGTAGTTTCCTTAATACACGGGCGCTTTTAACAGGTCAGAGTTCTCAATGCTCGTGAATTACTTAAGTAACTACAGGAGACCCCCCTTATATATATATAAACTTTCATATCGGGCTTCCCTATCATAAGGCCGATACGGTCCAGGTCTACACTGAAAAGGATCCATTTTCTATCTGGACTTCGACCCATTAATTTAGATCATTTATTAAGTCACTTTATTATCTTTATCTGAATCAAATTACATAACTTAACCAAAAATTTATTTAAAAACTAAATTATAATTAATAAATGTCCATTGAATAGGAAATTGACAAAATTATCCTTAGGGTTAAAAATGTCTAACATTTCCACCAGTTAAAAGCACAATATTGCGGAAAATGTTTTTTCATTTCTTTCTCGTACGAAACAGCACAAGTACAGAAGAGACACCAGAAGTTAGTCTCATCTTTTCGTTCTTCGGTTTTTAACATTCAAACAACATAACTATCGGTGGTAGTTATTTAAAGAACAATTACTCCAATACCCATCGTGGGTGTAAACTGATTCATTATGTTCAATGACCTTCACATGATGGCAAAACAATGCTCAAGCTCTGGAACCTAAACAAAGTAAGATAATTAATATATGATTCTGTTGTCCTGTTTCAAGTTAATCTGGCTTCTAACTGTGGAATCTTGCACCAGTACACTGGGGTTCTTGGACTCTAATAGCCAAGGAGGAGGGTGGTGCTTTACAACTCGAAAGAACAAGTTCAAACCAACCTTCTCAGTTAAAGAGTAAAATGTCTTGCGAGTCCCAGAGACGTTAAGTGGAGAAATGGAAAGAACCCCATTTCCATAGGAGTGCAGACGTTTGCAGTGAATGCATCCATGGAAAGAAAGCTAAACCTCATGGAACTTACGGATGTTTTGGAGCTTTCACTCGATCCCTTTACTTGCGTGCTGGTCACGGTATCTCCAGTGCACAGCTTGCCAAGAACAGTCCAATTTGCCGCTATTGGGTTGGTGAACATGCTCAACTCCGGCGGTGCGATACAGGCTGTGGAGGTTGATGAGGAGAGCGGTAAGGTGAGAATAAGGGAAGTGGAGAAATAAAGATGTTCGCCTCCAAAGAGCCAGTTAGTTGCAGGATTGACGGAGAGTATATGGAGTTCAGATATGAAGATTACATGGTCGTAGTTCAGGTCCGGTGGCCTAATCCTCCAAGAGTGTCTTTCATTGATTATCTGTTCTGAATTGTAGTTCTCTCGTTAAAGATTTGTACTTAAAATCCATGGTCTATGCATGGGAATTCCAAGTTCAATCAACAATATTCTATTTTTCTGTTTGCATGCGAATACCACATAATTGGAAACTGGTCTTATAACTTCGTTTTGAGTCGTTAGCTCCTCAATTGGTAAGGTCGTTTCAGTGACAAGGTCATTAACTCATCAAATGACATGGTTAAGCATAGATTTGATGGTTTACCCTCCTCTTTGCCTGAGGTGATGCCAAATAATGAGAAGATACTCTTAATTTATTTACCAAAATAACAAACAACCTTGGTAATTAACCTCAATAAAACAACTTTGATTTTGTGCAGAATAAAATAAAATTTGGCGCAAGTCGTTTTCAGACAGAGTGACACCATCCCAGTATAACTTCACTAACTAATTAGTTTCAAGCTTGATTCGTTAGACTTGGCGAATATAGGAGATTTTGTCAGTTGGAGTGAAACGTATCCATTGGAATTTATGGATAAACCGATTAGGAAACCTTCCAAGTCCCATTCGCGCAATTATCTGGATTACGATAACGACGATTATTTTCCTCTGATTCGTTCATCTCAGGACAGAAACAAGGCTTCCCCTGGAACTGATCTAAGAGTATTTATCCTATTTCTTCTCCATTTTTCCCAGTCTTTTACTGTTTCTGTCTTCTCGTTCTTGCAATTTTGCTGTTGGCCCTGTTCTGTTACATAGTATAAAGATACACAAGTACAAATATTTTCCTGTTGAATTTCGTCGTTGAAAATTTTGTAAAAGTTCTGATCTTTTATGTTTTCGGTTACGGCCCACCATTGTTTTCCTTTCATGTGTCGAAAGAGTTACCTGATGTGTTATTTATATTATTGTTTGTTAAGCTTCAGTTCTGGGTTTTCTGAATTCTGGAGCGCCATGTAATATATGCTATTCAGTCAGGTTACAGTAAAGTTCCTGAACTTTTAGATCTTGCTCTAGATAGAAAATTTTGTCTGGAATGGAGATGAAAGGTTGTCTCGAAAGCACACAGCTATAAATATATCTTGTCTGGTAGTTATGCAATAGTTTTGAGGATTAATTTGTTCGTATTCTTTGTGTTAATTTCTTACAGAGACTTCATTTTGGATTGGATTGGGAATCTTATATATTGTAAATGTTGCCTGGATGATGTTCCTGCAGGAATTAAGGTTGGTTTAAGAGATTGATAAAAAGATGAAGGATTACTCTGATTTTGTGTTGCATTCTTTGGAGTGTCTCAGTACACGGGTATCCCAGTTGGAAAGTCGAGCATTCCAATTAGAAAATGCCGTTGATGATTTGAAGGAAGCAATTGAATTGTATTCCATGAAAAGAGACAGAAAGCAAAAGGAGCTGGAAGATATGCTGATCCTGGTACATTTGCTGTAATTTTCTGTTTAATCTATTTTTGCATATTTTTCATCATAGTTCCTTTTCTAGTTGAGCACCTTTGTCTGAACTGTTTCTTGCAGTTTCAGGGTGTCGTCAAGGATTTGAAAGAGGAACCAGAGCTTGCAAGGCCTCAACTGTCCAAGAATGATCCTCAACTGGAGAAGCAAGACAGGACTGGTAAACCAGGTCAAACACTTCCAGCTCCTGTTACTCTTCCACAAGCTCCCTCTCCCTCTTCAAGTGCTCCAAACCTGCCTCATCAGACTCCTACTATGGCAGCGCCTGTAACTGTACCACCACCGCATATTATACCTGAAGGGAGGCTCCATAGCTTTTCAGCAGCTGGACCACTACTTCTCAACCCAATTCCTCAGATCGTAGCTCCAAAACAAGAATTTAAATTTCGAGGGCCATGGTCGGGTCTGTTCCAGGGAACAACCTCTCAACCTGGTCAATCACCACAGCACATTCCCCAGAACCCACCATTCGGTAATTGATCTCCACAACTGCCTTAAGTCTGGATAATGAGTCAGACACTGTTGCAAGGGGACATAGAAGAGAAGTTGATGATGTAATTGGCAAATTTGTTACTATGGGATTTTACAGGGAGTTGGTCAGAACAACAGTGAAAAAGCTGACAAGAGAATGGAGAGTGCTAGGAACTGAATGTGGTGCTAGATAAGCTGATGAACAATGGGTAACCTTGGCAAGCGTCAACCTAGTCTCAGGTTTCTGCAATGGAGAGTGCTTGCCGTTGTCCCTTCTAGTTGCATGTGAATGAACGAGACTCTGTTTATTTTAATTTTCTGTTTTTGATTGTAATTAATGTAATATATTATTTAATTATTTAATATTAATTCTTAATTAAGTTATAACTAATATAATTTAATTATTTAATAAAACTTAATAAATATTTAATAAATAAAATTTAAATATTTAATTATAAATAATAACATCAATTTAAATATATTAAACTATATACTCATTTAAAATTTTGTTATTAAGAAATATTGTATAATTTCTATTATATCTAAAATTTAATTGCTATGTAAGTATTTTTAGTAAATAATATTAAAGTATTATCAATAATAAAAGTATAATTACATAAAAATAAAAATAAAACTAAAGAGTCTTTAAAAAAAATACTATTGACATGACTTTTCTTGGCCAAGGATGTAGCATGGATGATTATCACGAGGTCTTGATTAGTCCACCCCTGGAGTTAGTTCAGGTGCTTGACGCAGACCTTAGAGGTGTTTTGTTTCCTCAGGGCTATAATGTCCCTTACGCTGCGTATAGTTACTGTGATCCATAGCCTGAGATGAAATGAAACAAAAATTTAAAAACAGAACAGAACAAAAATTAGAGACAGTGAAGTGTTTGGTTGTGATGGACAAAACAGATAAAGCTGTTTGCATCTCGAGGACAGAAATATATTTGATTGCAGTTAACAGAATAGAAAAACAGTGTGAATGACCAAAGTATCCCTGAGTATAACATGATTGGAAATATGTAATTCATTGATTATTTTAAAACGAATAATTTGTATTAATATTTTTTATTGTATCTATAAATAAGGAATTAAAAAACGAGGAACATAAAAATTTAATGATGTGGTTTATTGAATAACAAAAAATTCGTACAAGTTAATAATAAAATGAATTAGGTGAAATATTTTTTATAATTGTATCAATATTTATTTTAATTGTATTTATAATTTTTTAATTACGATGAAATAAAATAAGGAACCTAAATATTTAATGAAATGAGAAACGTAAAAATTAAATGAAATAAGTTATTAAAAACAAAAAATCGGACAAGTTAGAAATTCTAGTACATCATAATTTAATAAAACATCTAAGCATTCATGAAATTAATTACATAATAGTTTAAAGATACATTAAAACCTTATATTTTATTAAGAATGTCCTTAATAATAATACCCAAAATGACTCCAACGGCAATGAGTAAAAATCTTTGACTCCATGCCAATTTTTTTCTTCAAAGTTGCAACTTCATTTATTTGTTCATTTGTTGGAAGTGAAAATTGATTCGATATTGATGAGAGTTCATTGGTAGTAGGACAATTTCTTCATTTGGACGAGTTCGCCTATGTGAATCCATGACATAAGCACTCTGTGCTTCAACCAAAGTCCGATACCCCTTGAATCTAATATTAGGAAACCCCTCAGTTGCCAATTTAACATCATCCCAATTTGTAAAAATACCAACTTGACGTCTAACAAATACAACATAGAAGTTGTATCTGCCTATAGTTAAGTACCTGAAAATGAATCATATCCTCATCATTCATACACGTCCATAAATGACAAACATTAAAAAGTTAATCAACCAATTATTCATCATTCATACACAAGTGTACAAACCAAGTCAGCAGTTCATCATTTCATCATTCAACATCACATAGCCTGTTTCAAGATAATGCAAATCCTAGCTTTTCTATTAAGTTATTATGATGCCAGTAGCTCCACAAAAATGGTGACCCTAAAAGTGATAGTTCATAATTAAAAAATAACGGTCCACTACAAGTAATGGCAGAAGCAAAAAAAAGTTAAGCTAGATGCATTGTTACCATCCTACATTATCATATAATAGTGTATCATAAACTACTAATTAAGAAATAAAACATAAAGTCAGATTTTATCATCTAATAGGCTCCTCACATAAGCCTATTTCTGGTCTGCAGTTAAACCTCAGAAAAGCTTCCCAGCATGAGCATTCTTTGAGAAGAACCTTGTAGTCCTAACAACTTCTTTAGTGGAGAACCCCAAATTCCTAAGCTCTTCACCTAGCTTAGGTCCAAATTGTCTTACAATGGCATCTGCAATGATCTTAGCATTCTCTGTTCTATTGTCAATGGCACGAGCAAAAGAGGCAGCAAGGCTTTCTAACACTTCAATATCCCTCATCTTCCTTTTCTCTTTGTTTTGTTGGTTCCCTTCTGTGTTGTTGCAAGAGGCGACTGAACTAGTGAGATAGGCTGAAGCAGTTGGAGCAGGAGTGGCTGATGGGCCTGCTAGATCTGCTGGGTAAGCAAGAGCTACTGGAGCAGTTGGTGCATCACCATCAGTTTCACCAGTTTCACGCTGAGCAACAACATCTGCAGCATCTTGAGCTCCTGCACTAGTCGCTCTGTCTTTCCCATAGGCAAACTCAATCTAGAGTAAAGCGGAAAAGGATTTCCAGGAGTGTAGTACTTGTTGGGGTGTCTCTAAAAAAAATCAGAAAACTTTAGCCTGACAAATATATTATTATTAGGATGCTTCTATAAACAACAACAAATCAAAATAAAAAATAATTACCCTCATCCATTCTTCTAGCACTTGTTTGCTGTCAACCTCAACGCATTGCTTGCTTTCATTCCAACCAAACCCACTGCAGTTCAACATGTCAAAGGCTGTCTGATATTTATCCTTAAACCTCTTATGCTTATTTTTTGTATGCCTCTTGTTAATGCCACAATCAGAAAACTTCTCAATCATCATTGTAGTAAAAAGTTGGAAAGTACTAGCCTTAAATTGCCCATTTTCAACTCTGTGACCAGCAACAACTGCCTTCTCCATGAAGGTCACAAATGCTTCTGTTTCATCTGAAGTCCAAACTCTTGACATTGCACCTAAACCAAGCAATGCCATACCCCAAACCATTCCAAACCAACATACATTCAAACTTATTTCGAAATTAATAAGACAATATTGAATTAAAAGAAGCATTTAATTAAGTATAAATAAAATAAATAAACAAAAATTTAATTGTGTCTCAAATTCAATTACAATGAAAGTCAACAATGTAAAGAGAAATTAAAACAAACCCTCGATTCAGTTACAATGAAAGCCAACCAAATTTAAACCCTCAATTCAATTAAAAAACATTAACTAAATGAAAGTTCACATTTTAATGGTTTCTTCTCCAATCATCAAACATGTTCTTAGCTAAATCCTCTCTCCATTGACTCCATTCATTACTTGTC
>JANIIA010000008.1:44499339-44520354 GCA_027478495.1 Erythroxylum alaternifolium
ATAATACATAAATGCAATATGAATCTCATAATTATAATCTCATTATAATTTCATTTACAATGTATAATTATCCCATGAACTTTTTCATACATCTAAACATGTACAAGATAAAGAATGCCTTTAAATAATTTATCACTAAACTATAACCAAAGCGATTGGCTGTAGGGCATAAACCAACATTGTGATTAACATATCGACTCTTCCAACTTTCGAGCCAATCAAGCACTCTCATATTGAAGTAAGAGGACTAAAACTCCATGTAGCACAGATTTGAATTGACAATTTGACCTAGCTTTGACAACTTTGTTAGTTGTTTGAATGACATGACCATAACAACTTTTGACAATAATAGATCAAGAATTTTGATGGCGAATATGGTTATTGGAGATGAACAACCATTGGCTATAGTTGAAAGCTAGAGATTCAGGATATTTCTTAATTCACTCCAACAAAATTTCAAGGTTCGAAGTCGGAATACATTGAGGAAAGATATTTTCAAAATTTATGACAAGAAGAGAGAAACATTAATAGCATTATTGAGTGTTCAAGGACAAATTGTCACAACAACAGATATGTGTATAGCCAATAACTAATAGAAGGGTTATATGGTAGTGACGATACATTATATTGATAATGATTGGAAGTTATGCAATTGACTTGTGAGATAATTTATATTCTTTAATATTATTATCATTTACTTTTTCATTATTTTATGAACTTATGATTTATATTGTTATGCATTTTCATGATAAGTTAATTTATGTGCCGACACTGCATATAAGTGAAAACTTGGAAAACGTGTTGGCAGACAGTTTGATAAGTGTAAACATCGACAACAAAGTTTCCTCCATTACAGTCGATAATTGTAGCACAAATTATGCTGTGATTGAGAAGTTGAAGGGTAAGATACTGGTTGGGAGCTTATTGGCTGGAGGTAAGTTATTTCACATGCGTTGTTTTGTTTTGCATATATTCTTAACTTGATTGTAAAGGTTGGGTTGGAGACGATAAATGAAGCAATAAAGTGTATTCGGAGTAGTGTTTTATATTAGAGTGCAACTCTTAAAAGAGTTGAAACTTTTAACGATGTTGCTTAAATTTTATGCATTCCCTGCACAAATAAGTTGGTTTTAGTTTATACTACCGGATGGAACTCAACCTTTAAGATATTGGAGTAATCCCGTATGCTCAGTTATTTATTAGATTAGCGAAAAGAGATCCTTAGTATGCCTACATACCATTAGAGTATCAATGGGACTTAGCTAAAGAACTTTGTATAAAGTTGAAATTATTCAAAAGTTGGACTAAATTGTTTTTAGGAACAAAATATCCAACTTTGCATTATATCTTTTGCATTATATCCAACATAAAGCATGTTTTAGGATTGTGGATGTTTAACTCCAATGAAATGATTCGGACGATGGCGAAGTGGATGATGGAGAAGTTTAATTCTTATTTGTCTAAGCTTGGAGATATTGTTGTAGTATTATATGTGTTGGACCTGAGATATAAGATAGATGGGGTTGAATATATATATAATGTATTATACAGTGGTGAAGCTTAAGAATGTCTACATACCATGAAACAATTATGATATCAATTATTTCATCATTATAAAGCCAAAATCCAATAAACTCATAATCAGGATGCAGGCAGTTCAACTCAAACTTCAGTTTCAAGTTTAAAAACTTCTAACCCATTATTGACAGATTCTCTTTCAAATTTCTTGAAATAGAAAAGGGCTTAGATATTTTATAATACGATGGAGTTCGATAGATATGTTTCTGAGGAGTGTGGTCCTGAAACTGAAGGTAAGTCGTTTGATATATTGTTACGGTGGAAGACGTCTGCACATAATTATCCGATCATGCAAGCCATTGCACAGGACTTGTTAGTTATTTCATCATCAACTGTTACCTCAGAGTCTACATTTAGTATTAGTGGTCAGGTCATTACTCCTCATCATGCTTGGCTTTATTATTGCACTGTGGAAGCTTTTTTGTGTGCTCAAAGTTGGTTAAATAATGAAGATATTGATGGTAAATTCTTTTTTTAATATATTTATTTTATTTACCTTTATATTATCTTTCTTAATCTTGTTCTTTTTATTTTCCTACAGCCACAGGTATTAATGTAGTGGGGATTAGTGAAATTAATCGACCAATGGAAGGTTATTTTTATCAAATATATGAAGGTGAAGGTTTTTCAAAAATTTTTATATAATATTACATTATTAAATATTATTTTTATTTTAATATTATATTATTAAATATAATGTTTATACATACAGATGATTGGATCCAAACTGTGTCTGTTGACGACCTTATCAAGTACAATTAGCATCGGATGATGCTCTTTCAATCTCCACTCTCCAATCTATCCAGCTGTTGATTTCCTAATTGTATCTTTTTTGTAAAATTATTTAGATAATCATTCGTGTACAACAAAATTTTCTATGGTTAATGAATTTAGTTATATCAATCTCTCTTATTATAATTAATAAATAATTTAAGTAAATTAAAAATTTGTAATTAATTTAATTGAACTTCTTAACTATAACTATTAACTTAATAACTTTTCATACAAATTTCTAATTAATTGAATTAAATTTTCTAATTAATCATACCATTACATACATCTCAACATTTTAATTTTTGTATTTGTTCAATAATGATATGCAAGTGTATGTAGTACCCTTCAATATAAACCTGACTTAATGACTTTTAACATAAATTACATTAATATTTAACTCATTAGTCTGTCGTCAAACCTAAAATATTGATTAAAACATTAAAAAGTTAGTGATGTTATGCTTTCATTTAGTAACTTATAGTTTTATTCAAATGAAATATTAAGTATTTTAAATAAAAAGATATAAATATTTTGTAATTTAATATTCAATATATTAATAACTTTATTATATCATAATTAGTTAATTATATGTTGTTATAATTTAAAGTTGTCACATAATATATATATTAAAAAGAAAAAAGATGAAAATTTTATAAATTTTATGAAATATGATATGGTTGTAACACTTTATGGATGAGAAGGATTTAAAGTAATACTTATATCTTATATCAAGGTTTCCATTAAGGATCTAAGGAATTACTCTTAACAAACTTTAAATCAGAGTGACTTAGGTAGGAATGAATCTTCTAATATTAGAATTTAGATAGGAGAAAAAAATACGAATAAAATTTACATTAATTAGAATATAATGATTTTAAAAAAAAGTAAAAGAACTATTTTTGACTTAATGATATAAATAATTTATAAAAACAAATCAAAAGAATTTATAAAATGTATTTTAGTTTTAATAAAATAATAGCTATTTTCAATATATTATACTATATATATATATATATATATAATAAAAAGTTTAAATTGATTTGTCTATACAGGGAATAATTATGACAACATTATTATTTCTATATATTTTAATAAATATAAATTGGTTCATATTTTATATCTTTTATTTTATATAAATATTTTTGTATAATGTTTGGGTAATTTTCATTATCATCTTACAATTTACTATGAATGATTATGCTATAATTTATAATTTATGAATTTAAAAATATTTATATATTATTTTGGAATTGATACATTAGGTTTAATAAAGTGATTAATTCATTTTAAGATTAATATAAATACATATATGAATAATGAATATATTGTCTAAATATGAAAAATAAAATAAAAAGTTTAAATTGACTTGTTTGTACTGGGTATAATTAATTAATTATGATAACATTGTCATTGCTATATATTTTTAACAATTATAAATTGGTTCATATTTTATATCTTTTATTTTATATAAATGTTTTTGTATAATTTATGGGTAATTTCACAATCATCTTACATTTTACTATAAATGATTATGTTATAATCTATAATTTATCAATTTTAAAAAATACTTATATATTATTTTGGAATTGATACATTAGGATTAATAAAGTGATTAATTCATTTTAAGATTAATATAAATACATATATGCATAATGTATATATTGTCAAAATATGAAAAATAAAATAAAAATTTTAAATTGACTTGTTTGTACAGGAAATAATTATGACAACATTATCATTGCTATATATTTTTAATAAATATAAACTGGTTCGTATATTATATCTTTTATTTTATATAAATATTTTTATATAATTTATAGGTAATTTCATCTTACATTTTACTATAAATGATTATGTTATAATTTATAATTTATGAATTTTAAAAATACAACAACTTTTTGAAATTGTCTTAAAATAAAAAATTTTAAAAATATATTAAATGTTGAGCCGACTCGAGCCCGACAGGCAGCCCGTGGCCAGGGCGGACTAAGCTGACTTGGCCAAAGGCCTACCCACGGGCTGGTTAGCCCCGGCATGCCTATGGGCCGCGGACCGTTTTGGGCCACATGAGCCGGGCCACGGGTCAGGCCCGTCCAAACTTCTTTTAGGCCGGACTGAGCTCGAGTCGTCCCATTGACATGTCTATTTGTGAGATGTAGTCGTTTAACAATTTATTCAATTCGTTAAATCACTGTCTAAGGTTTACTAGTATACAACTTTACATGTTCCCAAATACATAAAAGTTTGTCTTTTCAAAGGCTTATTTCTTCTTGCAATCAATTCATTCAAGCTTAAAGTTTATTATGATAGATTGGGTATCATATAAGATGTTTATTAATTGGATATTATATATTCTCGAGAGGATCTCTTATCTCTTGAAAAATGAAGAAGCAAACCACAAGTATTGCAACAAGGAATTTTACTGAGATCATAGCTCATTCTCGGAGAATTGATTAACTTTATGTCTTTTAAGGTGTGTAGATTATTGATCTTATAGAGGGAATAATAACATGTGAGATTGATTGTAAGGATGCTTTCTATGGAGGCTTCTTTTATATCTTTTTACTTTGATGATTAATTCAATTATTTACCTTTTTAACCGAAAAAATTTATAATTTGATACGAGACAAATATAAACAAGACTTTATTCAATCTGATCATATTTCTTTCAAGGAATAAATTGCAAATATATTTGTTGCCTCTCCTCTTCAATTTTCTTTCATCTTGTTTAAGTTGGACTTACATTATTTTTATCAAACTAAAGGGAAATCTAGAAATTATTTAATTATTAATGTTAGCATTTAATTTTTCATTACAAGTTTGTTATAATTTATTATTTATTGTTAGCTTATTCAAAATTTTTATTTTATTTTGCTTTTCATTGTTAGGGGTGACAATGGGCTAATCGGGTTGGGCTCGCCCAAGCTTGAGCTTAACTCAATAGCTTCTGTCCAAGCTCAGGCCTAATGTAACCAAGCCTCTAATTTTTTAAATTAAAAAATAAAAAGGATATCATTTTTCTTATAGCTATAATGCCTCAAATCGAGTTGGACTCAAAAAATCTAAGCTTGAACCTGACTTGAAGTTCGGTCAAATTGGAACTAGCCCTTTGACTTCAAGATGAGCTTGAGGTTGATTGGTAAATCTATTCTTTAATTGCACATAAATTTTTTTAAATTATATGAAAAATTCAATTCGGTAAATTTTGATTTCCTTCTTTGAATTGGCTTTACCCGAATCTCCATTTTTTAATCATGGTTTTTCTTTAAACTTGTTCAACCAATATTTATTTGTTTTTAAGTGTATATCGTGTAGCTCGATCAAATAATCGTTAAAGGAATTCAAACTCAAAACCTCAATACAATCAATAAATCTTAAAGACTCCTGATACCGCTCAACCAGTCCTTAGTAGGATTCATTGTAGTTTCCTCCAGCAGGCGGCAGGACTAGGTGAGGATTGTGGGGTGTGAATAAAAAATTGGGCAAAAACGTATGTGTAGAAGGAATCTGTGAACAGAAAAATGCGAGTTACAATGCGACTGTTTGTCCATTTTCTGGTATCCCTCGTACTGGTGTCCTGTTCGTTCAAAACTGACTTGGGAATTTCTTGGAACATCACATTTTCTAGGTGTCAATCGTATGGTCTTGGAACCTGAGGTCCTGTCCAAGTTTGGTTATATCGTGGTAAAGTCCAAAGTCTTCTGTTTGCTGACTATGGAGACTTCAGTAGCTCCACTATTACGATTCATTTACACTTGGATCATAAGGAACTTTTTTTAATTCAAGCATTTCACTCTAACTAGCACACGGACAAGGAGGGCGGCATCAATACAAGCTACTGTTGACAGGTACGCGGTCTTAAAATGCGGACCCGTAGTCTCATTCTCAAGGGACTCTCCTTCATTGAACACGTGGAGAGATACTGAAATGCCTAGAATATACCGTCGAATAAATTTTTATATAGGAATAAATTAAAAGTACCTCTTTTTCTGTGGCCTTTATTTATTTATTTATAAATATAATAAATTATAGGTATCTCTTTTTCTGTGCCTTTTATTTATTTTTTAAAAACATTTTTATTCTTCTAAATTATTATAAAACTATATTGTCATATTATAAATATTTAAAATCAAGTTTTATAATTTTATTAAATTATTTTAACACAAATTGTTATGTAATTACACAATAAATTATTTATTTTGAACTACAAACTCAAAAAGTTTACGTGGGTTATGTTTAATTAGGTGGTTATTATCGAAATGAAATGAAATGTAATATTATTTTATTATTTGATAGTAAAATTTATAATAGAATAGAATATAATATAATGGAAGAGAAGTGTTTCATATTATATTTCATATTATCCTAAACAGTAAAAATAAGTTACCTCTAATATAAAGAATTTAGGATAGAATGTAAAATAATAAAATAAAATTTCCTTATATTATATTATAAATTCTTCTTCTAATTAACACTTTATTATATTATATTATAAATTTTTATTTTAAATAATATTTTATTATATAATATTATGAACTTTTTCATCTCTTCTAAATAATTATTTTTTAATATTATATTTATTTTTATTTTATTTTATTATAAATTATTTTATTCTATTAAAAATCTTAGGTTGAATTAAATATAGCCTTGGTAAGTGAACTTCCGTGAACCAGAAAAAGGTTAGTAGGATTGGTCCTAGCTAAGGTTCTACCCTAGTCAAGCAGCGGTCCTAACTAGTTAAAAGTTTGTTCTGTGGAAGTTGACACAAACCTATGCACGTCCTCTAGATGGAGGACCATTTGCCATTTCAAAATCAGTTCTTCATATTCCACGGCGGAGAATAGCTTGCCATGACTGATAAACGTCCCATCCCAATCGGTTTTGAATGTAGTCGTGTCTTTCTCCAGAATCCCTGATTTTGTGGAACTCCAAAGAAAAAAACGTGGACAGAAAACCACAAGAAGCCAAAAACAAAAGGTTCACGTGACCCTGCGTTGTTTTGTCGCTTTCATGTTTATTATCGTTCTGTTTTTTCTCAAAGCACGTGCTTGCAATGATCTTTTGCAGAAAAAGAATTGGAGAAGAAGACGAACTAAAACAAGGAACACCTATAAGAGTTTGAAAGATTCCCCACCTGGCCACTGGATTAAGAAAGAGTAGTCTTTTCGTTGTTCAAACCATTTTGGATGATGTGAAATATCGCATGTTCAAACTTCAAATGCATTTACTCAAAATTTTGACAATCATGCTAAAAATTATTAGATGATTATAATGAACGAATTAATTTTAATATATGATGAAAATATATAATAATATTAATAATAATCACATATTTACGAAGAAATATTTGTGAGAATAATGATATTTTATTTTTATAATTTTCTTTATTTTATTTTTGACTATTTTAATTATATATATATTTCCATTTATGATTATACAGAATTAGAATTTTCTTTATTAAGTAAATCATAATTAATAGAAATAATATAACTATTTATAATAATCATTTTCATCAATCTGTCTCTCCACGATTAGGACTCAAAAATTAATGAATCACAAATCATTTATATTCAATTGTTAGATAAGTACAATTCATTTTATTCTATTGCATCCAATCATATAAAAAAATTTAATTATTTGAAGCTTTATGTTTTTTACTTAAAATAGAATGTTTACAGAATCCCCGTAATGTAATAAATGAAAAAGCTTACTTTAAACTTGTTAGGAATAAGTAATTTGTTCGATACGTCTTTCTCAACTCGATAAGAGCATTATTAGTAATGGTTAAAAAACACAACTAATTTAACTACCTTAATCGTACAAATTTTAAACCATTAAATTTTTCAGTTTAATTTTTAACTTTTTGGTTCGATTTATTTTAATAATTTTAGTTATTAAAAATTAATCAGTTTATTAATTAGTCGGTCAATTTTAGTAGATTAATAAATTCTTATAAACTAAAATAAATCAATTAATTTTTATTTAACAATCTATTTTTTAAAATTAAATTTCAAATTCATATTTTAAATTTTTTAATTTTATTCAATCTTTAGCTGATTTTGTGACGATCTAACACCGATTGAATCTTTTAAATCTTGTTATAATAGCTTAACTTTCAGTCTAGTTTTTAACATATTGATTATTAGAATTAAATTAGAAAACTAACTCGCTCTAGATTAGGGAAGTCTCATTGTAGCAATAGTAATACATGAGGGAAAAGATAATATTATAATATTATTTTTATTTCATATATCAAATATAACTAATAATAATTGTTATTAAAATTTGAATTCATACAAATGCTACTTTAATTATAGGATATTCTATCATATTAATGAGTTTGATATATTAGAATCTCTTATAATTTTTCATTTTTCTTCCTAATTTTTTATATTTTAACAAGTATTACTTATCTCTATAATAATATTTAGGGTTAATATTATTTTCAAAGATGTTTATGCTGAGAAAATACAATAATTACAACAACAATTTTATAAAAATTTTTGCTTATACTCAAGGTCTTATCTTATCCTTAAATAATAAGATTTATTTCAGGAAAATGATAATGATATGCCCAATTTTGAGCAAAGTGCTCAAGATTGTCCGATTATGCTTGGGCAATATTCATAAAAAATTGTGTACAAATTTAATAAATCAACCTACATTTCCTTGTAAAAGTAGCCAACTTATTTCCCTCTAGTGACAATAATAAATTAATGTGAACAGGGGAAAGCAAACATGAACAACCAAAATAAAATATAAGGTCGGTTACATTTCCATTATGTCAGTGTCGATAGTGGTTGAATTTCAAGTTTACTGACATGGGTCTGAAACAGATTAGAAAGGATCAAAATGACACGTTTTAGATTAGATAGTAATCTCTGCACTTATAAAGTCACCAACGCCAACCATTATCTGCCTGTCTCTTGACCAACTGGTTGTCATCATCTGGAATTAAAGCAACATTTATTTACCAAACCATGCAAAGGGAGTGCTCGTAGGTAAAAAAATGAAAAGTTTTGGAACTTAAGAAACAAGGATTTGATATAGAAATAATGGCAGAGATAAGATGAAAAAACAGAGAAGGAAGTAAGGACAAAAGAACAGAAGGGAACAGTGAATCTGCACTTAATCATGCGTTTATTGTTTTTTCCGTGATCTGGCATAGGGAGTAGGCAAGCTGCAAATTATCCGGGAAAATAACAATTGGCTTTTTTGATTCCTAAGAAGAATCTCTGTATCGGAACTTTTTCCCTGGAGTGGTATATATTCTACCGGCGCATTTAACACTCCCATCCTCACCACGTGGATACCATTTTCGGGTTCTTAATGTCTTGCTCTGTTTTTCATGCTTAATCCAAGATCAAGAAATGCCATTATTTATGCTTTGTA
Source organism: Erythroxylum alaternifolium (assembly GCA_027478495.1). NCBI lineage: Eukaryota > Viridiplantae > Streptophyta > Magnoliopsida > Malpighiales > Erythroxylaceae > Erythroxylum > Erythroxylum alaternifolium. The sequence goes on from JANIIA010000008.1 coordinate 44,509,084, forward strand.
AAATTTTCTTTGCTTCTTTTTCCAACAACTTGTGAACATGTTGGTTTCTAATCATGTTTTCTTGGTTTTGATCATGTTTTTATGTTTCTCGCTAATACATGAACTTATTGCGGTTACTTAGCAAGTCACCTGACAAATTTCCAAAACAGAGAAAACAATCAGTGTTCTTTGGTAAAAATTACCATATTTTCAAGAAGTCAAAAAGGCTGAGGAAACCATTGAATCTGGATTCCTGTCAAAGTTTAGATGCGTTCCAAGTTGTCTTTAATTCACTCTTGCTCTGTATGTCCAAAAAAGATTTGAAAATGAACCTAGAACCCGTAATTCTGTCTGCACAGGAAAACACATTGGTAACGGTTTATCAATCTGCCATACATTTGTCACTTGGGGCTTTTGTTTCTTTTCCCAGACCATTACAATATAATCCCTCCTCTTTCATTCCTCCTTTCCCCACATTTACCGAAACATCTAGGCTCTGTTTCTTTTCAGTACTCTGTTTCTTAGAACCGTAATCGGTCTAAGTTTGCTAATAGATGGGGAAGTTTTTGAACAGTTTCTCGACGAGGCACTTGCTGGTAGCTTCTTTAGCTCTAAACGTGAGCTTGCTTGTGAGGCTCTTCTTCAAAACTGGTGCAGATGGTCTTGACGGAGCGTCACTGCTGAAGCAAGTGGTGACGTTGGCAGTTATTGGTGGTCTTTTGTCTGAACTGCATGCTTTTCATCGGACACAAAAGACAACCACGTCTTCTTCGTCTACTTCATCTCCTACTGTTACTATTGCCAACCTAGGAAAAGACAGGGTCATCAATCTCGACCAGTAAGTGTGACTAACTCAGTTCATCTTTCCTTCCTTCCTATTTTTTTTTTTTTTGATATTAACTATCTTCTTAAAAGCTTTATGATTTGATACTAACCTGGTTTTGAACTTTGCAGTGCATGAGTTATTATCTATTTTCGTGGTTTTGGTTTGGTAGAGTTTTGTGTTGTCTCGGCAAATTTTGACGAGACTACAAATTTGAACTTCCATTTTCGTTTTCCTCTTTCTAAAGTTTTTCCCTTTTCTCGCACAAAAGGCTATTCCAAGCCTTGAAGGTCCTAAAGACTCGTGCTTGGAAACGGTCTACTGTGCAGAGAAAGAAACTAAGTTCTTCCCTTTTACGCACATGGTGACGCTGTACTTTTGTAATCTCTCTGTTCCCAACTCGAAGGGTGAATTGCTGCTTCTAGTAGTGCGCTCGAATAGCAAGGATCTCACCTTGGATGGTACTTGTTCACTGTTTGACCCACCTCCATAATTGTTCTCCTCACTAACTCCTACTCTTTGCTGGTGGACCTCAAACTGCCTAAATAGTCCTAAAAAAGCAGCCTTCAAGACATTTTTGGTTTTGTGAAATCTAACTTTAGCTATGTTCGTCACGAAGTTGGAGAGACCAAGGTGTATATTTGTGGGTCCCCGTGGTCCATGGGATCCGGGACCAAATAACCTTTTTCTATTATTTTACACCTATTATGTTATAAATAGGCATACAAAAATTGATCAGCTGTTAGCTTTTGAAAACAGGGGCACATATTTTAACCCAAAAAAAAAAAAACAGGGGCACATATTAGTTGGAACAAAAGATATGTTTCCATGCGATTTGAGTTGTGTCATATTTTTCTTTTTAACCTTTTATAAAGTTTTTCAAAGGTCCTCCTTTTGTTTTATATTATAAGAAGTGGACTTTTGTTAATTTACCACTTTGTGGGTCCACGTAACGAATATTTTTTACTAAAAAAAAGTAAGTTTGAAAACAGAGATAATTTATATTATATATTCTTTGTAAATTACAATCATTTATACAATAGAGCATTGAAACCTTAGTCAAATATGTGAATTATACAGTTGTTAGAATAAGGAATAATTTCTTGATTATTTGCTTGACAGAATTTATCAAGTATCTGTCAATACTCCCCCTCAAGTTGGATTCAGAAGATTAATGAATCCAAGCTTGCTTAACAATCGCTGGAATTGAGATGAAGGTAAGACCTTAGTGAATACATCTACCAATTGATCATAAGATCGCACATGATGTGTTCTAATAAGCTTTGACTAAACTTGCTCACAAATGTAGTGATAATCGACGTCGATATGTTTTGTTCTTTCGTGAAACATAAGATTTGCTGCAATGTGCATAGTTGCTTGGTTGTCACAAAATAAAGTCATTGGAGTATCAAAAGGACTAGCCAAATTAGAAAGAAGGCGTTGAAGCTAGACAAGTTCACTTGTAGCAGTTGCCATAGGTTGGTACTCGACCTCTACACTAGAGCGAGCTACTACATGTTTCCTAGTTTTCCATAAGACCAAATTACCTCCAACCAACATATAATATCTAGTAGTTGAACGTCTGACAATTGCATCTGTAGCCCAATCTGAATCAACGTAGCCTTCAACACTGATATGTTCATTTCAAGTAATAATAATCCCACGAACAATTAATCCTTTCGAATCATTCTTCAATTTACTGTCTAAAGGGATAGAAGCAGGTTTTGAATTTGTCATACTTGTTTTTTTTGAAGAAAATTCAAAATGTATTTGCGTTGGTTAAGAGGGAAACCTGTGCTAGAAGTTGCCATCTAAATTCCCAAAAAGTACTTCATGGCCCAAGATCCTTAACTGGAAATAGTTGTTGCAGATGCTTCTTTAGTTTGTTGGTTGAATCTTCATTATTTCCAGTCACAATAAGATCATCTACATATATAAGCACCACCAACTTTTCAATCTTTCCAAGTTGAACATACGGTGATGAATCAACAGTCCTTTTTGAGAACCCAGGTCCTTCAAGAGCTGAACTCAATTTGGCATGCCATGCTTATGGACTTTGCTTTAATCCGTAGATGGATTTATGAAGTTTACATACCAAGTTTGGATCACCATGTTGCGGATGACTAGGAGGAAGTTTTATAAGGACTTCTTCTTCTAGATCTCTATATAGAAAGGCATTTGTTACATCCATTTGAGATAGTGACCACCCATTATTGATGGCCACTAATAACAACACTCGAACTGTAGTCATTTTTGCAACTGCAACAAAAGTTTCCTTGTAATCCACCCCATATTTTTATGTAAATCCTTGAGCTACCAGACGTGCCTTATGGCGATCAATTGATCCATCAGATTTGAATTTTGTTTTGTATACAATATACCCATCGAGAGCTGACTGTTTGTTTTCCGCTAGGAAGATGTATGATACTCCAGGTGTCATTCTTTGTAAGTGCTTTTAGCTCATAATCTATAGTGCCTCTGAAAAAGAGCCTTGGAGCAACTGATAAAAATTGCTTTTTTGTGACCATAAGGTTGTAGGTTCGAATAATGGAAACAACCTCTTTGTAAAAATTACAAAGGAAAGGTTGCATACATCGATGACCCTCTTCTGACCATCGCAAAGCGGGGAGCCTTGTGCACGAAGTATGTTGATTTTATCCATAGCTTGCTTCCATACTTCTTGAGTTTGAGATTCTTGAAAGGTTTTTGGATCATGAACATTAGAGATTTTATCCATAGCTTGCCTCCATACTTCTTGAGTTTGAGATTCTTGAAAGGTTTTTGGATCATGAACATTAGAAATAGCAGAGAGGTAGGTTGAGTATGTAGGAGCTACCTTCTAATAACTCAAATAATTTGAGACTACATGCTTGACAAAATAGGTAACATAATCTTGGAATTTTCTTGGAGACTGACGATTTCGCGGTGGATTCCATCAAGGAGCTAGTGTTTGTACTTGATCAACAGGTATTTCTTGCTCATTTTGAATGATATCAGCCTCTTGATGCACATAACCAGTCAAGTTCACTTGATCATCATAAACCTGTAAGCTTGGATTATCTACAACTTCTGGAAATCTAGAACCTGTTTCAACACTTGGCAATGGAAATAATTCAGTGATAATCTCCCCCTTATTTGAAGCAGGAAAATAAGGTCTGGTTTCATCAAACCGCACATCCCTTGTCACCTAAAGCTTCCTCGTACTCACGTCATAGCGTTTGTATCCCTTTTTGGTTTATGAATATCCCAAAAACACACATTTAATAACTCAAGGATCAAGCTTAACCCTTAAATGTGCAGCCAAATGAACAAAACAAATGCAGCCAAAAATCTTTAGGTGAAATATATCAGGTTTTCTATTTAGCAAAACTTCAAGTGGACTTTGGAACTCCAAAGTGCGACTTGGTAGCTTGTTAATGTGATAAGTAGTTGTTAACAATCCATAAGACTAGAAATTTTTGGAATATTCATCTAAAGCATAATTGCTCTGGTTTTCTACAATAAGTCTCTATTCTTCTGTTCTGCAACCCCATTTTTTTTGGAAAGTATGAGTACATCTAGTTTAATGCAAAATGTCATTAGAAGCTAAGAAATTAGTCATGTTACGATATGTAAATTCTATGCCATTATCAGTTTGAAGATTTTTGATATGAGATGAAATTTGATTTGCATCCATCACATGAAATTCTTTAAAGGTTACAAAGACATCAGTTTTTGATTTCAACAAATAAACCCAAGTAACTTTGGAGAAATCATCAACAAAATTTACAAAGTATCTAAAACCATCGATATAATTAAGATTAGGACCCTACACATCAAAGCGAACTAACTCAAAAGGTTTAGAAGCTTGAGACAGTGACAACTTAAAAGGCAGTCTAGATGATTTGGAATAATGACGAACTTCATAATCATGAGTTTCCCTAAACAAAACAGGAATTATTTTTGTAAGAACAAGATCAGAGGGATGAGCTAGACGTTGATGCCACAAAAGTTGCTTTCTTGTAGGAATTGCCAGAGCTTGAGGACTTTTTGAAGTTTGATGAACAGAATTGAAATAATAGAGACCGCACAAGTAGAATCCTTCACCAATCATCATTTTAGTGATATGGTCCTGAAATACAACCTTACAAAGAGTAAATAACACTTCACAATTAAGAGTTTGAATCATTTTTTAACAGAGAGCAGTTGAAAAGAGAAAGAAGGCACATAAAGAACGTTAGAGTCAATGGAATTTGACATAAGTTTGATTTTTTCCTTCACTTTAATAGATACATTATGATCATTGGCTACAGACACAGTAAAAGAGATAGGATGAAATCACATAAAGTGGTGAATTTATTTGACATGTTAGATGTGGCACTAGAATCTATAATCTATAAATCAGACATGGAACTAAAATCTAGAGCGGTAATAAAGGCAGTCATAATACCTTGGCTATTTTCAGAGTTAGCAACATTGGCATCGACTAAAAAATAAAAAAATTTGCTTAAGAGTGGAGCAGGTATATCATAGCTTGGTTCTCCATCTTGGATAGCACCTTGACCATGTTTGTCATGCAAATAGCTTGCAAACTCATTAAGCAAAGTAACTGGATTAGAGGAAAAAGATTCAACGGTGTGAGAGGTTGCATTAGCTCTAGAATTGGATCCATGCCTTTGATCTCCTCCCTTTTTATTTTTACCTGACTTGTGCTTTAATTCTAGATGAAGGATCCAACAACGATCCATTGTATGTCCAATTATATTACCGGGCTCACATTTCAAGTCTGGACGCTTGCCCTTGTATGGTTTCTTTTCAATATGATGATAAGTAAGATAAGCGTGAGAATATGAAGTACTTGATGTAGCACCTCGAGGCATGATTTTTCTACGGACTTGTTGTATAGTTGCATAGACTCCTTTTAAAGATGGTAGTTATGTTGTCATTAAAATATGGCTCTTGAAATCTTCATAATCTGAATCAAGACTTGCTAAGAGTTGAAAAACACGATCTTCTTCAATTTGTTTTCTGAGGATCAGTGGATCAACAATGTGTGGATGATAACCTTCCAATTCATTATACAAACTTTTGAGTTTTCCCAAAATGCTAACAAAAGGCATCCCTTCCTGCTGCAAGTTTGCAATTTCTGTTTGTTGGTTTCCATACATATCTCAAACAACTTGTTAGGCCACCTATTCGTTATACTTATCATAGGAAGGGTAAAATTGGGAACTGATACGTGTGGTTTTTATAACAACCTGCTACAGTGCATGTGAGGGGAATTGTTAGAGAAAATTATTGTAGGAATATACCTTGTATTGGGAGAGTCCATTAGGACCTCATACCTATAAATAAAAAAGGGGGAAATGAGTGGGGGGAGAGAATTTACAAGACATAAGTAAGCGGGGGATAGAACTAGCATCTCAAAAGCTAGCCCATTATTCTATCAATTTGCCAACAATATAATCAATATATTATATTCTTAACAAGTTGGTATTAGAGCAGTAACTGGGAAGGATCATGGCCAACAAAAATGTGACCCAGAGAATCGACACTTTGGAGGAAGCAATGGGGGCCATGTAAGGCAACATTGTAACATTAAAAGACGAGGTGCAAGTGATGAGCCGACACTTTGAGCATTTGATAAAAATGCAAGAAGAATTTGCCAGAATAGCCTCATCTTCGGTGTCCAGTTAGGAGAAGTAGACCCACGTGACAAGTCCCAGGATAGGTGCCAATGTTCGATCGGACAAATCTGAATGGGTAGATTTTGAAAGTGGAAAGGTTTTTCAGCCACTAGTAGTGTGAATGAGGAGAAGTTAGAAGCTACCATAATCAAATTGGAGGGTGACGCTTTACTGTGGTATTAATGGGAGAATAAACGTCAACTGATACAGTTGTGGGAAGAGATGAAGCTCCTCATCCTCAAGCAGTTCCGACCAACCTAAGCCGATTCATTGTATGAACAATGGATGGAGCTGCGTTAAGAAGGGGAGGTTCGGGAATACCGATGACAGTTCAAAGAGCTGACGACACCATTTGATAACATCACAAAAGAAATAACACTGGGTAGATTCATCAAAGGATTAACGTCGGGCATACAAGTTGAGTTGAGAATTATGGATCCTCCTAACTTAGGTAGGGCTATGGATCTCGCCCAGAAATTTGAAGATAAAAACAGGATCGCGGTCAGGTACATGGGTATCACAGGGAAGATACTCGACACCTAATCCCTCACTTCATTCTTAACTCTCAGATGAATGTGAGTTACCATGGGTCAAACTCGATAGCTGAAGGACCGAGGAAGATGGTTGAAGGAGGGTCTGCGATCTCTCGAATAGGAGGAGGAATCTGGCGACTAACAGAATCGGAGATGTATTGGAAGAGGGATAAAGGGCTCTGTTATTTCTACGATGAAAATTGGGGGCCTGGTCATTGTTGTAGAAAGAAGAAGTTGAGTGTATTAATTACCCAAGATGAAGATGAGGAAATCGAGCAACTCGCACCAGAATCAGAGACAACTGTGGTTGAACGAGGTGTGGAGGTTTCTCTCAATTCTGTGGGTGGGTTGACATTACCTCGAACAATGAAATTGAGGGGAGCAGTAGGAGAATAAGAAGTCATAGCGCTAATAAATTCGGGAGCCACACATAATTTCATTACACGGGAACTAGTTCGGCAGTTGCAAATTTTAGTTACCAAAATAGAAGAATATGGGGTCAACATGGAAGCTGGAAAGGCAGTGACGGGAGAGCGAGTTATTTTAGGAACTAAGTTATAGCTACAAGACATAGAAATAGTAGAGAGTTTCCTTCCCCTGGAACTAGGAAGTTCTGACATAATATTGGGAATACAATGGCTAAAGACCTTGGGAGTGACAATAACCAATTGGAAACTACAGATTATGAAATTCCACTTAAGAGGTAAAACAGTGACACTATAAGGAGCCCTTCTCTTGGATGAACTCTAATGTCCCTTAACTCGATGATGTGGGCAATTAGGAAGGAGAGAATGGGGATTATAGTTGAGCCCAATCAAGTAGGCAAGGACCCATAGAAGAATACAAAAGTACCAATCTACCTTCTACCCACTATAAACAAGTATCAACGGATGTTTGAAATGCCAATCGACCTTCCACTAACCAAGGGACATGAGCTTTCCATTGTGCTTAGGGAGGGAAGTTCACCAGTGAGCTTGCGGCCATATTGCTATCCATATGTTCAGAAGGAGGAGATTGAGAAGTTAATTCAAGAAATGTTGACCACAGGGATAATCAGAGTAAGTAATAACTTGTTTTCAAGCTCGATCTTGCTGGTCAAAAAGAAAGATGGGTCATAAAGATTTTGCGTAGATTATTAGGCCTTGAACAAGGTAACGGTTCCACACAAATACTCAATTCATGTGATCGATGAGCTGCTGGATGAATTACATGGAGCTCGGGTCTTTTCCAAAATAGATTTGAAGTCTGGATATCCTCAGATACGTGTCCAACCAGCTGATAGATATAAGACGACCATTAGAACTCACAATGGGCACTATGAGTTCTTAGTAATACTTTTCGATCTCACAAACGCTCCAGTAACCTTCCAATCACTCATGAATTCGATATTTCGATCTTACCTTTGGAAATTCGTCTTAGTCTTTTTCGACGATATTTTGGTTTATAGCTCAAAGGAGGAATCACATTCAGTGCAACTAGCTTAAGTATTGGAAACACTCCAACATAAACAACTCTTTGCAAACTGTAAAAAGTGAGAGTTTGGTTGAACCGAAGTGGCATATTTGGGTTACATCATTTTTGAAAAAGCAGTGGCTGCCGACCTAAAATTTAGGCTATGGTGGAATGGGCAACACCCACAAACCTCCGGTAGTTGCGAGGTCTTTTAGGTTTAACCAGATATTGTCATAAGTTTGTGGAAGAATATGCTAAAATAGCCCAACCATTAATGAAACAAATAAAGAAAGATAATTTTGGGTGGAATCAAGAAGCAGAGCAAGCTTTTCAGAACTTGAAACAAGCCATAACAGCAATTCCAGTGTTAGCTATGCCAGATTTTTCACGACCATTTATCATTGAGACGGATGCTTCCGGTTATGGAGTGGGAGCGGTTTTTTTATGAGGTGAATAGCCAATGACCTATTACAATCAAGTGTTAGGATTGTTAGCTCGTGAGAAATCCATATATGAAAAGGAGCTGATGGCAATTGTTTTAGCTATAACAAAATGGAGGCCGTATTTGCTTGGAACACATTTTGTAGTATGGATAGACCAACAAAGTTTAAAATTTCTGCTTGAACAGTAGATTATCGGGGCTGATTATCAAAAATGGGTCACTAAGTTGATGGGATACAACTTCGAAATTCAGTATCGAAAGGGAGCAACAAGTAGAGTAGCTGATGCCCTTTCACAGAAGGATGGCACCAGCTGGAATTTTCTGAGTTAACAGTCTCATAATGGTCACATTGGAAGGAATTGCAAACTGAATTGGAAGCAGATGATTTCATCTCTAACATTCGAGATGAAGGATTCTTCGTGAATCATGGCGTATTCCTTTATAAGAACCGATTAATCATTCCAAATTCTTCTTGGCTTATTCTGATAATCATGTAAGAGTTTCACAACTCACCAATTGGTGGACACTCTGGGGTAGCCAAAACATATCAAAGGATAGCATCTGAAATATTTTGGATTGGAATATGAAAGGATATAATCAAAGTTGTCCAAGAATGTGTCACTTGCCAATAACAAAAATATTCTGCAATAAATCCATCAAGACTACTTTAATCTCTACCACTGCCAACCAAGGTTTGGGATGAACTTACCATGAATTTCATTGAAGGTTCGATTAGAGGGATTTGATACCATTCTTGTAATAGTTGACCGTTTAAGCAAATATGCATACTTTATCGGGTTACAACACCCTTTCATCGCAGTCATCGTAGCAGAGGTTTTTGCTAAGGAAGTAGTTAAGCTTCATGGTATTCCACAATCAATTATTTCATATCGAAACCTGGTTTTTTTGAGCTTCTTTTGGAAAGAATTGTTCAAGTTACAAGGAACCACCCTCAAACACAACACTGCCTACTATCTTCAAACGAATGGATAAACCTAAGTGGTTAACCAATGGTTGGAAACATATTTACGTTGCTTTGCGTCAAAAAAATCACGATCATGGGCTCGGTGGCTAGCTTGGGCAGAATATTGGTGCAATACCTCCTTTCATTCCTCTACAAAATGCACCCCTTATTGAGCCTTGTATGGAAGAGACACACCTCTAGTGATGCGAGTTGAAAGGGGAGCAGCTACGGTATCCATGGTGGAAGAAATCCTAGAAGATAGAGATGCCATTCTAGATGAGCTACGCATGCATCTCATTAGAGCCCAACAGAAGATGAAATTATATGCTGATGGATCTCGATGCCACAAAGAATATGAGGTAGGAGACAGGGTTTTCTTGAAATTAAAACTGTATAGACAGAGGTCGCTAGCAAAACAGAGGTATGAGAAATTAGTTGCTCAATAATATGGGCCTTTCAAGATATTGCAGCGGGTAGATAAAGTGGCTCACAAGCTAGAACTCCCTTCAATAGCAAAAATACACCTTGTTTTTCATGTTTCATAGCTTCAGCGTGCCCAAGGCGACGTCTCTTCTTCACCATTTTTACCTCTGCAATTGACAACCGAACAAGAATTAGCGGTGGAACCAGAACAAGTGCTAGCTATATGACCAACCAAAAAAGGTAACGGAGTGGACATGGAAGTGTTGCTGAAGTGGAAAGCTCTGCCAAAATTTGAGGCCACCTGGGAAGACTTTCACTTTATTTGCAACCAGTTTCTAGCTTTCCACCTTGAGGACAAGGTGGCAATGTGGAAGGAGGTAATGTTAGGCCACCTATTCGTTATACTTACATAAGAAGGGTAAAATTAGGAATTGATACGTGTGGTTGTTTTAACAACTTGCGGCAGTGCATGTGAGGGGAGTTGTTATAGAAAATTATTATAGAAATATACTCTTGTATTGAGAGAGTCCATTAGGACCTCATACATATAAATAAAAAATGGGAGAAATGAGTGGGAGCAGAGAATTTACTAGAGAGAAGTAGCCTCTCAAAAGTTGACCCATTATTTTATCAATTTTCCTACAATACAATCAGTATATTAGATTCATAACACAACCTCCCAAAGATCTCGAGAGGAATCTGAATAACTGAATTTTCAGCTACATTACGCTCCATAGGGTTGAGAAGCCAAGACATAACCATCTGATCTTTTGACAGCCTTGCATTACCACTGTTGGAATCCAACCGTGATCAAATCACGGGTGCAGCGGAAAACAAAAATTTTTTACGGATTCCGAGCGGATCCCGATAATTGTAAAACTTGAATAAAAAACCAAAAACGATTTAGAAATCGTACCTTGTTCGCTTTATAGTTGAAAAATCTTTAGAACGTTTCCCATCGATCAATCACGAGCTGTCTAAGCGTCTAG
>JANIIA010000008.1:44527414-44544010 GCA_027478495.1 Erythroxylum alaternifolium
TTGAACATATTAATGAAGAACCAGCTAATGATATTCAAGTTACAAATGATCAAGTGATACCACAAGAAGTAGCATTACGAAGGTCTGTACAGCAACGAAGACCAGCTATTTCAAGTGACTATGAAATTTACTCACTTGAACACGAATGTGACTTGAGCATTGCTAAGGATCCAGTCTCGTTCAAACAAACCATGGATTGTAACAATTCTGAAAAATGGTTCAATGCTATGAAAGAAGAGTTAAAATCAATAGATGACAACAACGTTTGAGAATTAGTTAAGTTGCCAGAAAGTGCAAAGCAAGTGGGTTATAAATGGGTCTTTAAGACCCCAAACGTGACCCACAAGGCAGTATTAAAAGGTATAAAGTCAGACTTTTTGCCAAATGTTATACTCAAAAGGATGACATTGATTATAAAGAGACCTTCTCTTCAGTTTCAAAGAAGGATTCTTTAAGAATTGTCATGGCTTTGGTGGCTCATTATGATTTAGAGCTTCACCAAATGGACGTAAAGACCACCTTTCTAAATGGTGACTTTGAAGAAGAAGTGTATATGGATCAACCAGATGGGTTTAAAACCACAAGAAAGGACAAGTTAGTGTGTAAATTAAAGAAGTCAATATATGGACTGAAACAAGCTTCCCAACAATGGTATCTTAAGTTTAATGATACCATTATGCCTTACGGTTTTATAGAGAATACTGTTGATCGGTGTATCTATATGAAGATCAATGGGAACAAGTTCATTATATTAGTCCTATATTGACGATATCCTTCTTGCTGCGAATAATATGGTTTTGTTACATGATGTCAAGAATTTTCTTTCTAATAATTTCGAAATGAAAGATATGGGTGAGGCATTCTATGTGATTGGAATAGAACTATTCCGTGATAGATCACAAGGATTGTTAGGATTGCCTCAGAAAAGTTATATCGAGAAAATATTAGAAAGATTTAAAATAGAAAAGTGCTCTGCAGGGATAATTCCAATTCAGAAAGGGGACAAATTTAGTCAAATGCAATGTCCACAAAACGATTTGGAACGTAAGGAAATGGAATCTATTCCTTATGCATTAGTAGTTGGGAGCTTAATGTATGCTCAAACATGCACTCGGCCAGATATCAATTTTGTTGTTGGAATGCTCGGCCGATATCAAAGTAATCCTGGAATAGATCACTGGAAAGTTGCAAAGAAAGTCCTTAGATATTTACAAGGCACCAAGGACTATATACTCACATATAGAAAATCAACTCATCTCGAAGTGATAGGTTACTCAGATTCAAACTATGCCGGTTGTGTAGACTCACGAAAATCTACATTCGGTTATATGTTTCTATTAGCTAGAGGAGCAATTTCGTGGAAAAGTGGAAATCAGTCTGTCATTGCTACTTCTACTATAGAGGTTGAATTTGTGGCATGCTTTGAGGGTACGATTCATGGATTGTGGTTGCGGAACTTTATCTTAGGTCTTGGTCTTGTCGACAGTATTGCTAGACCATTAAGAATTTATTGTGATAATTCTGCAGCTATTTTCTTCTCTAAGAATGACAAGTATTTCAAGGGTGCGAAACATATAGATTTGAAGTACTTATTTGTAAAAGAAGAAATGCAAAAACATAAAGTATCAATTGGGCATACTGGTACAACTTTAATGATAGCGGATCCGTTAACTAAAGGCTTACCGCCCAAAACATTTATTGTCCATCTTGAACGGATGGGCCTTATAGATAAGTCCTTGTTAGCATAGAGTTCTAACATGTATATATACATATAATTGTTTTGCTCAAATTGTTATGACATTTATGAATTTAATTACAGTAATATGTTTTTGCTCACTTACTGGTTATCCATATTATGTTGTATACCATAATTATTATTTGTGCGATAACAATCACAGAATTGCCTACTTAAAGTTTTATGAATTGAGTTGATTATGTGATACATGGAAGAAATCATGTTATATAACTTGTGACCACCATGATCTCATTTTAATTCTATTAAGGATGACTTAATCGATTCCATGTATTGTGTGCACTTAAAGTTTTATTGTTGAATCACCAAGTCGTAACATGGGCCAAGTGGGAGAATGTTAGATTATTTAATGGCCCATGTGACATATAGATTTGAGTCCCATGAATAGCACCCAAGATAATGGTTATTGGGTATTAAATAATAGATCTCAAATGGGTCAACGACCCTTTCCCTCTCTCTTTTTAATTACCAAACGACATGTTTGTTGGTGGTGCTATATAAGTTTATAAAAAACTTATTAAAAAGATATTCTGAACCATTGAAGACACACATTAAAGAAAGAAGAAGAGAGGAAATCAACATCTATCGAACAAACAATCATGGATATAGGTATGTCTACAAACGTCTATCCATAAATGTCTTACAGAAAATGGTATAAAACAGTAAATCCACCACATAAGTCCTAAAAGTTTGAAGTTAATTAAGGACGAAGGACCATGAAGTGCAAAATTTGGAACATACTAGCTAAATGGTTATGATAAAGGAGTTCGGATTTTCTGTCCAATATTGCTCTGTCTTAGTCTATCTAATTAAAAAACGTCGTCGTTTTCGCTTAAAAATTTTAAGATGCTCATTCATAAAGTCACTGTCATCGGCTTAAGTGATGTCTGTGCATAAGTTTAGGCTTTTTTATTTTTTATTTTAATTTTAATTATACTACTATTATTTTAATAAAAATTAAATTAAAAATAAAATTTAAGTATTACTTTAATAAAAAAATTAAATTGAAATTGAAATTAAATTATAATTATAATTATGTTATTATTAATTTTATGAAAAAATTAAAATTAAAAAGAAAAAAATGCTTAGTTAAGTGCACGGGCGTGCATTTTTTTCTTTTTAATAAATTTTAAAATTTAAATTTAATTATTACTTTAATAAAAAATTAAATTAAATTAAATTATTATTATTATTATTATTATTATTAATTTTATAAAAATTAAAATTAAAAAGAAAATAAAAAAGTTGGAAGCTTTAGAAGTGCACGATCATTCTAGTCGTGCACTCCTGATATGTCACTCAAACTTATAAAAATTATATCTATTTTGATGTTTAAAAATTACAAATTTTATACCATTAGAAAGCTAAGAGGATAAGCTACAACTTTTATGAAGACAACTTTATCTGATTCGGCCTACATCAATACAGTTTAATCATTAAAATAAGGACATAATTTCTGTCAGGGATAGTACTGCAGCCTCTGTCAGCAGCCATATCGCTTCTGTCTGGAGTCCAAAATTTTCATGTGATATATTGCTAGAAAGCTAAAAGGATGAACTACAATTTTTTTGAAGACATCTTTGTCCTATTTTGCCTAGATTAATAAAGTTTATTCGTGGAAGTTATAGCCACTAATTCTGTCTAGGGTAGTGTTCCAGCTATGTCAACCTTTCCTTCTTTCACCTATTATAAGCCTTTACATATTCCAATCTAACAAACACTAAAAGTACATACATGACCCCCAGCATAACAATTTATTTTAAATCTATCCATCATTTAACAACATAACAATTCCATTTCCAACAGCAATTAACAACCCAACAAAGAAGAAATTGAGCAGTTTATTAAAGATTTTTGGTAAAATTAGTTGTTTAGTATTAGCTGTTTATGTATAAAATTCTATAATTTGTAAATTATATAAACAGTTTTAGTAAATTAATCAATTAAAATAAGTGGTTGAAATCAAAACAAATTATTCCACATATATAATATATTGTATAATTTAATAAATTAATAAAATTTTAAAATGTAAATTTTTATCTTAAAATTTTTATTTAAAAAATTAAAATTAAAATTAAAATAATATAAAAATAAAAATTGAAAAATTGACACAATACCATTTTAAATTGTGTCTTGATTTCAACGATTAAACTGTATTGATATAGGTCAAATCAAACAAAGTTGTCTTCATAAAAGTTGCAGCTTATCTTCTTAGCTTTCTAATAATATAAAGTTTGTAATTTTTAGACATCAAAATTGAGAGATATGATTTTTATAAGTTTGAGTGACACATCAGGAGTGAACGATCGTGTACTAGCACAATCGTGTCCTAACCCTTCAATAATAGGAGTGCACAATCGTTCATTCCTAAAGCTTCCAACCTTTTTTTTATTTTTAAATGTTAATTTTTATAAAATAATTATAATTATGTTATTATTAATTTTATAAAAATTAAGATTAAAAAAGAAAGGTTGGAAGCTTTATAATTATAATTTAATTTAATTTTTATTAAAGTAATAATTAAATTTTAATTTTAATTTATTTTTTATTAAAAAGAAAAAATGCATACCCGTGCATTAACTAAGCATTTTTTCTTTTTAATTTTAATTTTTATAAAATTAATAATAACGTAATTATTATTATTATAATAATTTAATTTAATTTTTATTAAAGTAATAATTTAATTTAATTTAATTTTTATTAAAGTAATAGTAGTATAATTAAAATAAAAATAAAAAAGCCTTCGCGGCTTGGCTATGGCTAATAGGATAGAGTATTCTGAGTTAGACAGAAGCACGTTTTAAATTTTAAAGAAAAACAACGTCGTTTTTATCTTAGACAAAATAAGACAGAGTAAACTTAGATAGAGGATCCGGACTTATGATAAAGACATGACAAGTTTTGATTGTAACAGTATGTGATGATTTAAAAATAATTAAAAAGGTGCATTTTTTATTATAACATTTAGACTAGAATTTAACTTAGATCCTGATATTTAGTAATATTCAAAAACAACATGACATTTAAAAAACTATCTTCATATTGACAAATCCTAAATTTATATTTGTATTTTGTCAAAAAAAAACACATGTGATATTGTTTATATTAAAAATGGGATGCATCATTATTTGATATGTTGAAGTAAGGAATGTTTCGATTATTGTTTTTATGAAGAGGTTCTAGTCTTTTGAACATATAATCATTTGGTCACAAAGAAGCAACTTTACTAGTTGTTTCAAGGCTAACCCTTACTATTAATGAGTTTATGATTTTAATAAAAAACAAGATAAGAATAAAATAAAGTCAAAAACTCACAAAGATAGCTTATAAAGTCGATATAGAGAAGTTAAAGTTTACAACTGTCGCATTGAAGATTAGACAAAGAACAAAAAGAAGATCAATACTTATCAAGGTCCTTCTTTAATGTATAATATTAATTATAATTTTACTTTGTTAATTTGATGCTCTAAACGGCTCATTATGCATAAATCTTTTCACTTTATTTCATTTCACGAGTCTTTATATTCATTAAGAGGAATTGAAGTTTTTTATTTTAATATAAAAGTCTTTCGATCTTTCAAATAAAGTTTTGGGGAACGTTAATTCATAATTAAATTGAGTTGGAACATTTAAAGGTATTAAAACCATGCTTTAAAGGTGATTAGTTGACTTATATGGACTAGTGGTTGACTGATATAGGTTAAAGTTGTCAAATTTAATATATCGTGAGTTTTCCGTAAGACTATAACATTAGTTAATATACTAGTTGACAAATGTGTCATATATGCCTACTGGTTGACCAATATCCTTATTGGTCGACAAGTTTTTTAACATCTAGTAAATCTAGACTTTTTAATGCATATTAGTTGAAAATTGCACTACATATAGTCGTTGGAACAACTAAAAATGGTCCCAAAATACTATAGTCTATGAATAGATGATTGCCTATTGATTTTTGTATTAAGAAGCTTTTAGGTGTATTTTACACATATTTTAAAGTGATTTTCAATCATTTAAGTATCATTATCTCACTTGAGACTTTTTGGAGTTTTCAAGTTAATAAGTGAGATATTTTTGAATTATAATCTTTTGTTAGGGTGTAGATATTGTACTTAAGAGAGATCCAATTGGGATTAAGATTCCTCTTTACTTTGAAAAAAAATGTAAGATGAGTTTGTCTAAAGATTATACAAAAGTTAGTCTCCGCCTTGAAAAAAGAATTATATAATTTTAAGAAGAGTCTTAATCGTGAATGTAGGAAAGAGTTATTTATCGAATTACTATAAATTAATTTGCATTCTCTCCTCCCATCATCTTTAAATTATTGCTTAATTGTTTAATTGATTTATATTAAGCAATTTTTCATCCTTATTTATTTTAATTGTTGTTAATTGAAATATATTGGTAGAAAAGTTGTTAAATTTTTAAACACCTAATTTACCTCGTACGTGTCATTAGAGAATTACAGTGGCATCAAAGCAGGCTTATTAGGCTTGCTTTTCTAACAAAATCATATAATAAAGATCAATAATGACAATATTTAGGACCATCAATCATCATTATTTAATTAAGAGGGACAAAATATTAGTAAACTAACTTTTTTGATGGTAGTGTACCTTTATTAGAAATCTTAAGATGAGATTCTTTTTAATGACCAGAAGTGTAGGCTTATGTAAAATAATTTCAAATGGTCCCTTTATTCTTATAAATCTCGAAGATAACAAAAGGTACCTAGATTAATAAAGAAGAATGAGAATCTCAAGATAATATATTGGTTTCACTTAATAATAAGGCCATAAACATATATTTTTCAATCCATTAGAAATAAATGAATTCAATAGAATCTTTATGTATTAAATGACCCGTAAATATTGGCAAACTTTAAAAGTCACACAGGAGGGAACCAATCAAGCATAAGAGAGGAAAGCAAATATAATAACACATCAATATCAATTATTTTAAATGAAATATGATAAAAGCATTACTAAATTTTTTGATATTATCAATGCTCTGAAAAGTCGTCGAAAAACCTATACTATTGTGGAAATCGTAAGAGACTTTCTTAAATCACTTCCAAAGAGGTGAAAAGCTAACCTAACGATAATACAAGAATCTAACGATATAACATAACTATTATTGGAGAAGATTGTTAGAACTCCTTTTACATACAAAATGAGGCTGTTTTTCCCATTTTTTTAATTATCTTTTCTTCAACATTATTACAACTTTTGATTACAGAACAAATCACTTTATAATAAATCAAACATGTATTAGAACACTTTTACTCGTTGGCCCCCCGCGGTATGGATCTGTTATAAGGGAAATAAAATACCTCGTTATAAAAGGGAATCTACTTGTACTGATTTCCTTCATAGTGAAAATACTCTCTCTGCTTTTGCCCAAGGACGTAAGCTTTATTGGCCGAACCTCGTTAAATCTTTGTGTCGTTCTTTCTTTACTTTCGCTACTTTTATTGTGTGATTGTGCGCGTGAAATATAACAAGTGGAATAAACAGAAGTTTATTCCACTTGTTATAAGGGAAATAAAATACCTCAGTTATAAAAGAGGATCTACTTGTACTGATTTCCTTTATAGTGAAAATACTCTCTCTGCTTTTGCCCGAGGACGTAGGCTTCATTGGCCAAACCTCGTTAAATCTTTGTGTCGTTCTTTCTTTACTTTCGCTACTTTTATTGTGTGATTGTGGGCGTGAAATATAACAAGCGGAATAAACAGAAGTTTCAGACCATGATAAAAGTTGGTGAAGTTCGAAAAATTTAACAATACTAGGATACACTGCCACTCCTGGTTTAGCTTTAAACACAATTAACCAAAAGTTTATGTAATTAACTACAACTTCTTCAAAGCTTTTTCTGCAATTTATTGCAACCCTTCACCTGCAAATTCTTACATTGAGAAATTATATGATGACCACAAAAGCCTGCTAAAGAAGAACTTAATACATATACCAAAATTCGGGGAGGAATTTCCTCAAGGCACCACGTGATAATAGTGCACACCTTGCAAGGCTATGTACATTTACGTGAGCAGTGGCATCATTACAATCGATTGGCGCTCAAAGCAGTCTTAATTCATATTCACCAGCCATAGTAATATATCTGACCCAAGGTAAAGCCTGATAACCACTTTTTTCGATTATCTTTAGGTAGCGAACCTACAATTGCAAAAGATCATGATCACATCGTAAATTCATCTTTGCCCTGGTACAAAACTTTCAAAGACTAGTTGTGATCTAATGCTCAAAGAACATGAATCAATGTGTCATCCTGTGTACAATTTTCCATAGATCAACAGCCAAAACTTCTGCAGACTAAATTTAGGGCCTCAAAGTATCAATCTCCCATAGAATACAACATCATTTCCCAACATCATAATTCGCTTCAGCACAAGGCTAAGAATAAGTTTTACCCTTATTATTGCCTCCTTAAAATAAAGGCAGTGGTCAAATCGTATAGATTTGTGATAGCGTAAAAGAATGGATCACCTACGAAAAACATTAACATAACATGCAACATAAAATCTTGAAGCTCAATTTGTCCTCATATTCACTTTTCATACTATATTTGAAAGTCAAATTTTAGCTTTGCTTGAACTACATCATAATATTCGATCAGTCAAAAGCTAGAAAAGAGGTTTCTATACATATTCAAGACACCAAACACACGGTACCAAGGTGAGGCACATGAATTCAATGTCAACTTATATAAACAGAAACTCAGAGAATAGTACCTGAATCCCAGAGACAGTAAAATATGGTATTTCAAACTTCACACGGATGGGAGCCTTTCTCTCAAGAGTTGGTTCTTCAGCTGTTATACTAGGAAGACGAAACTCTGCCCTCAACATATATTCCTACAGTTATAAAAGTGTAAACATAGAGATGGATCACTTTATAACTGACTTGGACATTGTGCATGTGAGAATTTGAACAGATTCTTACCTTATTACCAGGAAAAGATTTAATTTTCCAGACCAATGCATCAGTCTCAGGAGCATATGCAGCAGAACCCAATGATGTCCGAACGTTGGGATTAGTAGCATCAGATGGAACAGGCAACTGAATTTCGACATTAGTCGCCGTACTGCACACAATATACAACTCAAAGATGAAGCAATTGCACAAATCAGGTGCATTTTATTCAAACCTTATGGATGAAAATTTGTTCCAATTCTTTACTATCGGCACAGCATTTCAAAGACAGAAATTAAGACAAGGCAAAATTATGAGGAACAGCCAATTACCAAACAATATTCACAACAAAGGAACATGCATGCGTGTATGTGAAGAAAGAACCAAAATTTTCAATCTCAATTATAGGAAGAAACGTAGTTATAGAGTTTCATTATTCTCAACAGCACAGAGGTAAGTTCTTCTTCTCCAGATCTATTATGGGCTATCAAACAGGTCCTCAATTTCTTCCCTAAAAACTAAGACCTACCTCCTCTCCTTGAACTGGCTCCTTGCTTTAACCATCATCTCAATACGACTTCTAGAATGTGTTTCGATTTGAGCTTCTACCCATATGAGAGGTTTCACCTAAAACCATATAAAAAGGAGTTAGATACTTTAGCAAGGTTTAACTGTTAACGTAGTGCAGGAACCAGGAAATGTTTCACTTTTACAAGGAAATGGTGGTGGATCACACAAGGAACATAAGAACCTGAAACAAACCTGAGTACCAAGTCTGTATGTCATCAGATCAAAAGATCCATCTGGGGGTATGAAGGATATAGTTCGGTCATTTTCAAATCGGGCCAGACGCACACATCTGGCAAGAAATGTAGGGGCGTGAGCAGAATATGGGACAGGAAACATAAATGAATAAATAAACAAATACAAGCAGTAACTATATCAAAATCCTGTCTTGAACAAGGACATAATACCACAACTTTAATCATATATATGTACTTGTTCTATGAGTATATGCCACTCTATTAAAGAAGGTATGCAGATTACATCATGATGCACAAGAAGCAGGAGGTGAACATAAGAAGAATTGGAATGCAACATACTGATGGAATTTGATATCATCAAGATCAATGGCTTTTCCTTTCGTTGCTCGACCTTGAGCCTCCAAAAGTACTCTATCATTTAATCCAAGCTTACACTCAGGCATTCCACTGCAAAAGATGAAGCATGGTTAATTTGGCCATCATGAAAAGAAAAAGAAACTTTGACAAAAGATTACCCTGCATCAAATTATCCTAATGTATTCAATAAGAAAATGGCACTACATAATTCTTAGGAACCCACTTAATAACCATTAGTCAAGGGATATCAACTTATCCAATACTTAAAAAGAAATCTAACAGTATCTAAATTAGCTGGCTAACATATATAATGCAAGTATCATAGTCAATGAGCTACAAAAAGAAATCTAACAGTATCTACATTAGCTGGCTAACATATATAATGCAAGTATCATAGTCAATGAGCTACAACCAACCAGATTACTCGAATATAAAATCAAGAATGTCCATTTGGAATTTATGGCATGATATAAACAAAAAATAAGAGGGCAGAGAACAAAATGTTTTAAGAATTCATAAAAGAGACCAATTCAATAGATCAAATTACTCAGGAGTAAATACTGCACCTCAAGTATGTTCTCATTTTAAGTGCCCCAACAACCTCTGAACGTACTATTTGCCCATTGCCGTTAACAAGTATATTGACACTCTCCACCACATCTAGAAAGACCTAAAAAAATAAAGAAACAAACTTCCGTTACAAAATTGAAGTTTTAGCTCAAATTCACAACCAATAATCATCACCCTGGAGGTCCAACTCACTTCGTTCTTTTTGTACCGTATCCCTTCACTGCGCCAAGACACAGCATTAGTGACAGCCATAGGAGGGCGCTGAGCAATTTCCATCCTATAAGCATCAGTCTTGATAAACTCGCTAAGAATCTTAGCTTCAGTGTATTGAGGGAAACCAAAATCCATGATCTCATCAAGTAACTCATACTGTCACAATGTGGAACTCGTTAATACAACAAAACTAAATTCCTTTTTTCTTTTCTTTTTCAGTTATCTTGAAAACAAATTCACATACCACAACAACAAAGTTATCCCTCAACGACTCCTCTTCCAACTCCTCAAAGTAATGCTTAAACACCTGATCAGAATCAGACAACGTCAATAGCAAGTATTACAATCAGAAAACAAATTGAATCTTAACAATCAATCAAAGGACAAAAGTGGTAAGCTTCCTTACATCAACTACACGGTGCAAGAATAGGAGCAGACTGGCAGCATTACAATTCTGTCTAGAAGCAGTCAATAGATAAACATTGTTGTGTTGTATAAACATGTAGGTTATTCCATTGTCATACACAACTGGATCCTGAGACTGTGGATCCCCACCCTGTACCACATCAAATTGATATGTAAATTTAAAAGATAAAACAAAACTAGTGATACCCAATTGATGGTTTCTTCGTAGACCTCTTTCTCGATAAGCTTGGTGAAGAAGCGCTCGACCTCAAGAGCGGAGACATCGCCGCGATAGTCGCGCCAGATCAAGACGCGGCCTTTGATATCCAGTAAAAACAGCGCCGATGCGGCGCCTGACATCGAAAGATGATTCTTTTTGGTAGGCAACCAACAATTTAGCAATAAAGTTGAGACCAGAGCTTCTGAAACAAACGAATGAGATGATTCTCACCTATGTCACTTTCATTCTTTGGTACATTTATTTGTTGATAAATGTCACGGCATAAAGAAAAGACGCTCGAATCCGTAATTTTCAATGTCGGGCCACGACCCGATTCTGTTTGGATCAATGGTCTTTTCCATTTCTCTCCAATTTTGGCCCATCTTCTAAATTTTTGGTAACGAAACAATCGCAATGTAACTTAAACTACTATTAAATACCAGTTTGAACGATTCTAACGATAAAAATTTTAAATTAGTCAATTTTTTAATTCAATTTTTAATTTTTAGTTCGATTTATTTTAATAACTCTTATTATTAAAAATTAATCAATTTATTAATTAATGGATCGATTTTCATAAATTAATCAATTTTTATAAATTAAAATAAACTAATTAATTTTTATTTATCACTTTTCCTTTTCAATTAAAAATTGAATTAAAGATAATCTCCTTCATTCTTATTTCAAATTGTTCAATTTTATTCAATGTTTAACTGAATTTATGACGATCTAATCCTGCTTTAACCTTTTAAACCTTAAACCTTTTGTCTTATCAATTTAACTTCTGTTCCAATTTTTAAAATATTAAACTTTAAAATTTGAAATTTTAAAAGTAATTTATTCAAAACTCAAAAATAATATGATAATTGTCCTTTTTTTGGACTAATAATTTTTTTAATTAGTAAACTATTTATGGATTATGAAAAACATGTTCCAAATTTTTCTCATAAACTTTATTTTAGTTCAAAAGTTGTATATAGCCCTTATGCTTGAGTCCTCCCCTTTTTTTTATTGAATGACATATTACTATAGTAGAAACTAATTACAACATAACAACGATCACAAGACGTAAAGCTTGCAAAAGTATTACAAATTGGAAAGCTAGTTAAAGATTTATCACAAAGAACATACAATAAGTATCTAAGAAAGGGTTACAGCAGCCATCAAAGTTTCATCTCTATAGGTAAAAAGTGTTGTGCATTTTTGGCAAGGATATACTCTCGAATCATGTTGATGATTTTGTTTGCAAGCCTGTATTTTTCTTTCTTCTTCTATAAGAATTGTCAAGTATTTCTCTCGTTCTAAATACAATAGATTGAGATGGTGAACGCAGCCTTTAGAAGAGTAGAATTAGGCTGGCCCTTTTTTGTGTTACTAATTATCCAATTTATAACATATTCCTAACTATAGTTGCAAAAAGGAATAGATAACAAGTGCACGATTCGACTCCATATTAACTTAGTATAGCAGCAATGGAAAAATAAATGGTCCCGATCCTTAGCTGCTCTATTACATATGAGGCAAGTAGCATTCCCCTCTCTTTGGCGTTGACTTTTAGTTTGGAGCTTATTTTTGATGGCCAAGCAAGCAATGAAAGAGGCCTTAGGATAAATAGAACATCTCCAAAGAGGACTAGATCAAGGAGCCATTGCATAAGTGAAAGAAAAAAATTGATGGCAATAAAATGTCCTTACCATTCACCATTAACAATCAGTGCAGAAAACTTTAGACTGAGAGGCAATCTATTCATCAACATTTAAAGGTCAGGAAGTAGGACAAGAGGATTGTTATCGGACTAATTGTCATACCACAACTAGGTCTTATTTCCATTACCAAGCTTGTGTTTAATACAAGGATAAATGATATCCCTCAATTTCACCCAACAAATCTTTTACTATTATTGGTTTTCACTACTGCAATGCAATGTGAAGAATCAGTTCATTCGTGGTATGTTGTTTAGCTTTTTGCATCCATATTTGACGTTTGATAGCTAAGAAAATGCTAAAACTTTTCCTTCACATCGTTCTCTCTGTCTCTGTTTATGTATCTTTGAGTTACAATGAATGTTACAGTGGTTCTCATTCCTTTACCTTTATAGGAAGTTAAGATTGGATGTGACTAATTGCTTCTTGTTATGTGAAACACTAGTTTTCTGATGAGAAATAGTAAAAAAAGAACCTGCTTTCCACGAATTTCTTATCAATATTTGAAATTAAGATAATGGGTACAATAGTTTTATTGGTGTATGCGTATGGTTTGAAAGCTTTATACATTTTACTTAGTCGGGAAGGATGCTGGATTTCACATTTGTTGTACCATTTTGTTAGCTGTTTAGTATTACTTTTAAAAAATTGATTTTGAAGAGTCTTTCATTTCGATTGCGTGATTGCTTGCTTAATTACTTGGTCTGTGAGTCTAAATTTACGTCTTTTCTCCTTGTGCTATTTTTGGGTATGTTAGCGAATAGTAACATTTTTCAGGTATGTATAGTTTGAGATAAAGCTAGACGACGATAACTATTTAAGTCAGAGCTTTCTGCTTCTGTTCTCTTATATACGGATCTTACCCTTTTTAGTATATTTTCTCCAAAATTTTTGGATAAATGGGTGAAGGTAAGAGAAAGTGATTCATGTTGCGAAGTTTATGTAGGTTCAAGGACAAGAATTAGGACTCTTTGCTATTTATGATAGCCATTTGGGAGATGATGTACCTGCATATCTACAAAAGCATCTATTTACCAATATCTTAAATGAGGTTAGAGGAGGGGTTTGTCTCAAACATGCCAGGTTTTTCTGCATGATGCTTTGCTAAAGCTAGCATGTACTCTTAAGAATTGTTTTGCCTCTCTTATTTCCTTCAGTTCCTATTTCTTTGTTCCTCTTGCAAATTGATAATTTAACTTGGTATATTTGTGATATTTGGGTAGAGCTATTTAAGTCATGGCTAAGGTGAAGTTATTTTATGTTGTTTATGACACAATCCAATGTGCCCTTATATTTTTAGAAAGCAAAGTACATCACATCTGTAGGGACAAGTTTCAGCTTCTGCAACTAATCATGTGTAAACTTAGCTTAACAAGCAACAAACCATTTTGCCATTTCATGGTGGATGAAAGGTCATTTAGTTCATATGCTCAGGTTGAAATTAAATATATCAGAGCTTTGAAATTAGTTTCAATCAACATTTGGAATTGGTTAATATTTGGGTTACATGGACTTGAGAACCATTTATATATGCCAATGCATAATATGTTCCTTCTAGTTTAAGTTTTCAAATATATCAATATTTCAGCAATCTATTAATTCCTTTTTGGCTTCATTTGTGATGACAGTCTCCAATCCTTGGTGATTTCTTAAATGTGTTGGTTCGTGCATTGTCTCATTTGCTTTTTGTAGATAAGCTATTTCATTAAGCAGAATATGATTAAGCTAAGCTATATTTCATTTGGCAGACAACATACGACTATCTAAAGCATGACTAACCTAAGCTTTGTCAAAAATAAAATGTCTGTTTATCGTATGATTATATCTGTTAAGTTTATTATTAGAATATTGAAGTTTTTTGTTTATTGTTTTCACGATGGTGAGATTCTAGATGCATGTTCTAGGAGATTTTGATATTGCTTTCTACTGTTATGATACATGGTTGGGGGTTAGGCTAAATTTAAGAAGTATTTATTCTCATGCCAAATTTTATTTAGATGATGTGCCCAGAGTGAATGGCCAGTTGGTAGTATCTCGTGCTTTTGGTGACAAGACCCTTACGTTGCATTTGCGATCAGATCCACACATTCAACCTACTGACATAGATGAAAATACGGATGTTTTAATTCTCGCAAATGATGGTCTATAGAAGGTGATTTATCTCAAATTTGGCTATCTTTATCTTGTGAGGCATCTGGCTGTCGATTTTTCCAACTATATTATAATGGCAAAAAAGAAAATTGATGATTTATCCTTATATTAGGCTGCTTTTCTTTCTATTAAACAACACAGGTAATGTCGAACCAGGAGGCCATTGATATAGCAAGAAGGATCAAAGACCCAATGAAAGTAGCTAAGCAGCTAACCACTGAAGCATTAAGAAAAGACAGCAAAGACGACATATCTTGTGTTGTCATTAGATTTAGAGCATAAAACCTTTAAAACACGGTCCTTCTATTGATGTCATGATACAGGGCAAATAAAATAAAAATTGGGTGTTGGGTGTTAGTTTGTTATTTTGCCGGCTCATGGGTAGTTCTTTTTATTCCGTTTGTTATATTTGTTGTTATGTTGAGGCTTTGGGGTGTTGGCTCTATAAATACTGTGATTGTAAAAAAACGAAGGAGGGAAAAAAATCTAATACAATCTTCTTCCCTAAGATTTCTATGTACTTTACTCTTCAATGGTGAGCTCATAAATTGTTCTCTTTCTCAATTTATCTGCTATTGTTGAGTCAACCTCGGGCTACCTCAATCCCTGTGTGACACCCCACAAATTCGACCTATACCATTGCTATCAGAGAGACTATGACCTCTGACTATAGGTGGGGACCATGACATGATCCACTCTCCAAGAATTGGAGGAAATTGTAAGGAAGATGGGCGAGCAAAATCAACAATGGGAAATGGAGCTTGATTGTAAATTGAAGTTGTTGAAGTTGAAAATAGGTACTCTCGTGGCAGAGGCAGTCCAGCAGTCACTGGGGGCTCATAATTTACAGCCACCTCTAAACAAAGGTGACGGTAGTCAATCGGAAAGTGGAGGTAATTTCTCACGATCTGATAATAAATATTCATTATTTACTAGATTGTCAAAAATTGAGTTCCCTAAATTTGATGGAACTTATGTGAAAGAGTGGTAATATCTTGTGAGCAATTTTTTGCTATTAATAATACTCCTCCCGAGACCAAGGTTCGTCTTGCGTCGGTACATTTAGGGGGGCAAGCTTTGCAATGGTATAGAATTATATGGCTAATAAGGTAGAAATGTACCCGAGTTGGCCCGAATATATCTTGGACATCACCTAACATTTTGGGGGTTTATATGATGATCCGATGTCTGAATTGGCGAGTTTGAAGCAAGATCATTTGGTTCAAGACTATTATGATAAGTTTTAGTTGACCCTGGCCCGTTTATCTTTACCCACCGAACATGCTTTTAGCATTTTTAACACAATACCCAAATTCATGTCAGAATGTTTAAACTGAGTATCCTTTAACAAGCGGCACAATTGGCCAAACTCTATGAAGCATCTAGCCTACAGCCCCCTTCAATCCAAAAATTCCCACAAAAATATTGAACCTCCACAAATTCAACCTTCCCCAAACCCACTGCCCCATTACGTTTACCATTACCAAATTCCACGCCTACCACGAATAAACCCATAAATAACCTACAA
>JANIIA010000008.1:44567882-44581375 GCA_027478495.1 Erythroxylum alaternifolium
TCAAAAACGAAGTATCAACCCAAATCAAAACAAGAAATTAACTAAATACATTTTACTAAATCTCAAAATTAAACCCTTATGAAACTACAAAACTCTATTATATTTAACTAACATTTTGTTACGATATAAAAGCAAATACCAAAATATGTTTAACGATATAAAAGATTACCTAAATTTGTAAACAACTTGTAAGGGAGGCAGCGACATAAGGCAACAGATGGTGATAGCGACAAACAATGCTACCCAAAAACCACAAAAGACAGCAAAGACCCAACTCAAAATCTAAAATACCAACTTTAGATTCGAAGAAATACAGGATTGTCACACTTGGGTTTTTCAACTACTCGTTTACTGGAGAACAAATCTCAGTTGAAGAAGAAGATGAGAGAACAGCTGTGAACAAATTTCAGTGGAAGAAGCAAATGAGAAAACTGCTGTGATTTCTTAGGTTAACTTGAGATTCTAAAGACATGGGTGTTATTTTGACTTTTTTCTTTATTTTGATTAATTAAAATATTTTAAAAAAATAAAATTGCAAAATTTATTTATAATTTATAACTAAACTTTTTAATTGAATATGTGTCAAGGGCGTGACTTAATAAGTCACACCTATGACTGAGAGCTGTATATTTTTAAATTTTTACTTACATATTATATTACTTTCTATATTTTATCCATTTATAATAAATACATTACATTGTCCATTTTCTAATTTTTTTTGTCATTCCAAATTTTTACTAGCAAATTTTACTTATTCGTTTTTAATATTCTAACTTACATAATTTTTATAATTCTATCACATTAGCAAATTTTAACCTTGTTAATTCCTTTATAACGCACTTCAAAATTGAAATATTTATAAATTTATCACAAAATTTTAAATTACACAATATTCATTTATATATTAAATTATAAAATATGTTACACCCAGTGGTTATTTTAATTAACTAAAATATTTAATCGATTATAAAAATATTTAACTTATTTTATTTCAATAACGGGTGTTATTTTAATCAACTAAAAATATTTAATAGATTATAAAAAATTTTAGTCACACCATCACTAATGTTATAAATCTTTTACTTTTTACTTATATATTAGAATATAACAAATTCATTACAATATACATTTCTAAATTTGTTATTTTTTCGTTCCAAATTTTCACTAACTAATTTTACTAATTCATTTCAAATATTATAACCTATATATTTTTAATATAACAAATTTTAACCTACTTAATTTCTTTCTTAATTTACATTTCAAAATTTACATATTTATAATTTTATTACCAAATTTAAAATTGCACAATATTCATTTATACATTAAACAACATAACATGTTCAAAACTTCTGTTCATCAAACTGCATGATCATATTATTCTTACTTTTATTTCTTTTTTATCTCTTTCTCTATTTCTATTGCTCTTATCATAGATATAAATTTTTACTCTTAACTCACAGGGAATTAAATATCATTAAAATTTTAGTTGATTAAAAGTTTCCTATATCATTAATAAACAAATTTATTTATTCATTGATTATAATATAATTATATATATTATGTATATATGCACGCCTTTAATTTCTAAATATACTTCACAAATTTTATTCAATGACTGATTAATAATAATAATAATAATAACAACAACAACAACAACAACAAAATAATTATTTAATTCATTAATTAAATTATAATCAATTGATTGGTTAATTATGATATATTGGATACATATAGGCGGCTATGATTTAATTAGTAATAATAATAATAATGCCTATTAATTACAAACTAATACTTTACAATAGTTATTCAATGATTTATAACAAAAATCATAACAATTAACAAGTAACACCCATGATATTCGTTTTTACTTTTTACTTAGATATTATAATATTTGTATTTACTTTGTATATTTAATCCATTTATAACAACTACATTACACTATACATTTCCTAATTTTTTTTATTTTTCCATTCCAAATTTTTACTAACTAATTTGACTAATTCATTTCTAATAACAAATTTTGATCATGTTAATTCCTTTCTTAGTATACATTCTAAATTTTAAATATTTATAATTTTATTACAAAATTTTTAATTTCACAATATTCATTTATACATTAAATTCCAACAACTAAATTAAGCTTAAATACTTCTAAAATTAAATTAAGTGGGCATTATATCACGCGCATTTGTGCTAGTTCTTATTCTACGTGCATTCACCACGTAAAAGAAATGTTTCTGTTCCTAGTCCTCGTGCATGTGGCGTGATTCAAAGCCCTAGCTGTAGGTAGTCTGAAGGAGGAGTACTTTGTGCACGTGGAGGCTCTCATTAAGTTCAATTCCCAGATCACTGAGCTTTGGTATTTCTGAGTAGTACTTTGTGCATGTGGAGACTATCATTAAGTTCAATTCCCAGATCACAGAGCTTTTGGTATTTCTCCACTGCTGTTTATATCAATTCTCTTGATACAATCTCCACTACCGTTTAAGAGGGATCAGTGAATGAAGGATCTCCCGTCTATCATTGGATATACTAAAAGCCTTTGAGGGTTTCATAACAATTTCTTTTTGTTTTCTTTTCATCAAGCTTATGATTACTGTATCGTCTCCGCTGATATATCTAACGGAAAATGATACTAAAATATGTTGTGCCACGCCGAATTTTACAAAATTTTGATTTGTGACAGTACAGAGATAAGAGAGAATACATTCAAATATTGGGTAAAAATTATAAATTAAGAAAAATTAAATAGTTAAATTCAAATTATATATTTTATATTTGAACATAAAATAATTTTAGATAACAGTTATTTTATCAAAAATAAAATATGTTATATTAATTTTAATAAATAATTTGTTGAATCAAATTTTATAATACTATTTTAGTTTTAAAACTCAATAAGAATTAATTTTTAATTATGTAAAAATTTTAAACTATTTTATAAATTTAAAAAGTATCTAAGATAATATTTAATATTAACGATCAGAAATCAATATGAACTCTGCGAAGCTTGCATTTTTTTTGAGTACAAGGGAGCAATCAAAGTTTACCAAGTTTTAATAGGGACGACCCTAAACCAAGCAACACCCAAGAAATCCTCCATAAGTTGCAATTCCTTGCAAGTACGAATAATTTGATAGAATTTGTCCATAGGATAAAGGTCGTTATTTACCTTATTAACGGTTAAAAGAGAGTCTAATTCAAGAAACACATTTCGGAAGCTCCGATTCTAAGTCAAAAGTAGTCCAATTTTGGCTTGAACTTTTTCAGATTTAGTGGGCTAGGGTGCCTGCCTAGGTCTATCGTGCTAATATCTTAAGGAAGAAGAGATGGGCGAAGTTTCTCTAGTCTCCAACTTACAATAATCATATCGCAAGGTATATATGGTCCATCATTAATTGTTTAAAGAAAAATCATTGAAGCAAAAACCAAAAAGCAAAATACATGTGGAGGATCTAAGGGAAAGCAGGAACATGGAGGATCAACATCTAAAACAACTCCAAATTTTACGGAAGTTCCTCTAGCTAAGCTGCATTGCAGAATACAATTATACACGCAATAGCTTTTCCATAGTCATAGATACCTGATTTGTAAGGATTTTATCTTTGTAAAGCAATCTCAATATCATTATGTCAGTGATGTTAGGACTATTGTAGATATTCAAGTAACTTATTACTGCTAAGAGATGGAATATCATCACTCTTGTCTATGCAAAAACATGTGTTTTGAAGTCATTTACGTCGCAAAAAACTAATAATAGAAGTGCATCGTTGAAATAATACCAAACGTTATAGTCCTAAAGGTAACAGTAGATGAGTAAATCAAAACATCATATCAAAGAAATCTCAATCCTCTCCCCGTAAAAGATGCAAATGCTGTACTATCATGTAATGCCACAGTCCCAACAGGAAGAAAATGCAAACAGGATATGCATTTACTGCAAAGTTTGCTAGTCCCTAGTCAATCCTTCCATTTATCACCTGCCCATTTACTTCTTCCTCACGTTTTTGCAATCTGCAGAGAGAAAGATTGATGGTTTGAAAGATTCTGAATTTTGAATCATCACTGTATTATTCACAGTAGTTCAAACATCCAGCATAACTACATAAAGGCTTACTTTCCTACTCCGGCCTAGCCGTCTGATTGTATCTGATCCAAGGAAACATGTCATATCACAAGAACTTAACCCTTTATCTGCCTGTTCCTCTGAACGTATCTACGCATACTGTCATTGCATACACATTCTATATCAT
This sequence comes from Erythroxylum alaternifolium, assembly GCA_027478495.1. NCBI lineage: Eukaryota > Viridiplantae > Streptophyta > Magnoliopsida > Malpighiales > Erythroxylaceae > Erythroxylum > Erythroxylum alaternifolium. The sequence goes on from JANIIA010000008.1 coordinate 44,572,136, forward strand.
ATACTGTTAATGTACTTTCCTGTGTGTAATATTTATGTTCTTGATATAATAAGCAAGTTTTTTTTCCACGGTGGAGAAAGGAGAAAGGTCAGAGATTGTCTTTAGTTCACCAAAACTTCCAAGAAAGATAAAAGTTGAAGATTTGGTAATCTCGAAAAAGGTGGCTGACTCAAGAGGCGATGAATTGGAGGACAATAGACGTGACTCTTTCTCCGTGTACACGTCTCTTTTTGTATCTTCTCCTTCTCCAAAAAACACAATGATGTTGGGGCCTGACAATCTGACTCTGACAGAGCCAGCAAGACAGAGACGAAGAAAGAGGGAACAGTTAACTTTTTCTTTAAGTTTTATACGGGTGTTACTGCTCAAAGATTGACAAAAAGTGGAGCAGAAGCTGGAGAAATGGTCGTATTTTTTCTGAAGAAAGCTCTTGTGCCCTTACAGTCACTGTGACACGAAATGTAACCGTGTGGATATGAGAGGGATACTGAGAGAGCGAGTGAGAAAGCATGAAATGAAAAGAATTAAACAGTTGAAGAAAATAAGGAAATTCTCAGTCACCTCCTTCACTCAAACCCTATAATAAGTCACATCTCTCTCTCTCACAAACACACATACACATGTCTATAGTGTTAGGATTTCAATGAGTTCGAAAACTTGATGTTACTTTCTTCTGAGAGAACTAAAGTAAATATATCCTTTTTTTCTCCAGAGATGCAAGAATAACATGCATATGTATATATTATATGCATAATACATGTTGGGTAGATGTTAAATAACAGCTGAAATACCCAGGACGCTATAAGATATGAAACCCTAACCCTAATCTACTTTAATGCATAGGTATACAGGTATCATATGGAGTTTCCTTGAAATTCCTTTTTTTACTAATGTTAGAATCAATATTTTCAGGTATAAATAAAGAAAATGGACCGTGGGAAAAGTTTGAGGCTTTGCGTTCAGATTTGGAGCATAAGTAGATTATGATCATAATCTTGTGTGCGTGAGAGAGAGGAGGAGGGAGGAAACAGTGTTAGGACTTGTATCCAGTGTTTTGTCTAAGAAAAACTGTGGTTAAAAACTGTAAGTGGTGGAGCTGGAGAAGTAATGAAACAGGAAAAGGAGAACAAGTTGAAGAACCCTTACATGGGATAACATAAGCTACTTTTGGATCCAGTAAAGCTATAATACGCTGTCCTACAGTGTTTAGATTCTTTCATTCATATAGAAGAAATAAGAGGAGAAGCTGTGTTTTGCATGTTAGAAACTACCTTATACATGTATATGTGTGAATGAATGAACAAAAGATATGGAACAAAGTAGCATTGATATGTATAATCTTTTCTTTTCTTCATAAGGTTGAAAGAAAACAATACAGAAGCTTCAGTTATAAAGAAGGGATATTTAAGTTATGCGTAACTTCATATGTGGATTATTTCTACATATTTTCACAATCAAAAGAGAGTTAGTCCAAAAGGAAGATTATAAGCTAAACCTTGATCAGCGCAAATTGGAGTTGAATTTGAATATCATTTTGATCTACAACTTTTCGAGTCTATGGCTAACATTACGTTGTAGACTTGCACAAATGCAAAATTCAGCGGTCCCCACGAACAATTCAGAGTAAATAATGAAAAGAATATAGTGTAAAGAATGACTAAGACGTAGACTTAGAATGACTAAGACGTAGACTTAGGCCAAGGGAATCCTCTTTATAAACTTAACTAATGTTCATTTATTCTTAAGCATAAACAACAAATGTCAGTGAATTGGGAAACTTTCAACATGCTTATGCCATGAGTTGCAATAGTGACACTAAAAAAGTTTGAACAGCCGACACTATGTTATTTTGTGCACCCTTATTTTAACCATGTTAAAACATGGCTAAATAAATTAAAAGTTAATGGTTTTAGTAAGTATACTTAAGAGCAAAACCAGCCCAATTACCAAATAAATTACTAAGAAACAGTAGAACTTAAGTATTCTAGCTAAAGAGTCCATGTGAGGCTACCTAGCTAGAATCCTTATAATACCATACCAAGAGAGTTCTTGCAGAGCATGCCTAGAGATGGTGGCTAGAAACCCTATATGGGATTTCTATCGGACTGATCAACAGTTGATTCACATGCTACCATCTCGACCTCCTTCTTCATTGATATTCCCTGACGGGTTCTCATTCCAAGGAAGTTGGTAAGGAAAGGACAGACCAGAAACTTGGTAGAAACCACCTTCATTACCTATCCTTTTGTTGAACTGATCAACTAATGGCCTTTGGCGAGAAGTCGACATTGGTGTCAATGAGCTAGCTCCCAGTGTTGGCAATGCTGTGGAGATTTCAGGGCAGGTGTATCGAATCAGATTGGCGTTTGCAGCATCAAGTTCTTTCTGCAACCTCTCGACCTGTCTCTGGAGGAAGGAGATAGCACCTACACATCCATATACTGGATCTCTCACTCTTGCCTCAGCTTCATAGGCAAGAGAGTTGACAGCATCTTCTCGCTGGTGAGGAAGGAGCTCGTTGAGAAGCTTCGTTACATTGCTTGCTCCGAAGATCTTGTGCACATTGGCAAATTTTTGAGGCTCCTCCGGTGGGAAATAAGGAGCAAATATGCAACCTGGCATGCATTTCCTCCTCAAAAATTTGCAGGCAGCACATGGAGAGTTGTAAGAGCTTGCTGAAGCCATATTTTCTCTGAAACAAAAGAAAGTAAAGCCCAGAAAGAAATCGAGAATCTGTGAGATTTCCTTCAATAAGTAAGACTTTTTGCCCCTTCAAATCAATTTGAATATCAAATTTATTAACTAAAACATTTTTCATATATTCATCTCTCCTAAGCAATAATTGCAGAGGTTCAGAAGAGAACCAGCTCTTCCATTTTCTTTCACAAAAATCATCCTTTCATTATGGTAATGTATTTTATAAACCCCTTATCATTTAGTGTAGCTACTCCATAACTCATAGCTCCCGTACCGTCTACTGGGGGGATATAATTTGTAACCTTCAAGAGTCATGATATAGTAGATAAAGGCACGAAGTAAACCTTAAACTTCTCTTCCTTTTTCTTATTCGTTTTCCAGCTCCTAAGGACTCACAGTCATACAATTAGAGCAAAAGTCCCTCTTACATATCTTTGAATATCAGTCAAAACCCATGTATGAATCTAGCCATTGATCTATTACTACCAGATAGTTAACTACCCTGCATCTTCCTTCCAATTCTTTTCTTAGCTTTTTGTTCACCTGATCCTTTTGTTTCCCTTGATTTCTTTCTTTTCCACATTATACTTGTTCCATAAACTCTGAAAACAACTCGACTCTTACGCATCACTTTACAGACAAATTATATCTTCTGCTGCTTGTCTCACTTTAAATTTTGTTGACAGATTTTGTATTTCTATGAGTCCAATAACTCCTCTCTTCCCACACCCACCAGCCCCTCTACTCCTGACCCTATCTTTTCCTCTTTGTGTCGACAGATGTTAATGCTTTGAACTTTGGTGGCTTTATGTGTTGCATAAGCAACAATATAAAGAATCGTAATCTCTTCAGATGACCCCAACATGGATAGTATGAACATTGCAATTAGCCATGATTGTATATTTATATCTTTAATATATATTGTTCATGAACAGACATACGATCGCCCTAGATCAGAGGCTTTTAACCAAAGAGTTGTTTGTAGTATCTCTTAGCTAGCTTTTTAGCTTACCCGAAGACCAAAAAAAAATAAAAAAAATGAAGAGAATTGTTAGGCATAGTGAAGTTATAAAGAAGCTACATAAGTTTACCTGTTTATGATCTAGGTTCCTCTGATCAGATGAACAAAAAGAGGACAACCTTTTTTACTCTTTCACGAGCTAGCCAAAACGTTTCTTTTTTTTCTTTCCGAGGAAATTTTTTTTATCCTTTGCAAATAAAAGAGACAAGCTTCACAGATTCATTATTTATGAGAGGTGAGTCCTGAAAGAGGAAACCCTAACCGTAGGGAGAAAGAGAGAATGTGGAGGTGTTAGAGAGAGGTAGTAGAATGCAGTAGCTAGCAAAAGGTAACAGGGTGAGAGAGGAGAGCAAGGGCAAAGAACACAGTAAAATTAGTGGATGGAGAAGAAATGGAGCTAGCTAGGCAAAAGACAAAGGGTAATAAATGGGAAGTACACCGTAAAGAACGACTAATGCTACTGCGTCAAATAATAATATCAGTTATGTGGGGATGTCTCCTATATTTCTCTCTCATATGTCTCTTTCTCATGCCCTATGCCAATTATGTTGCATCAAACTATAGGGCATATTAATTGAAGAAACTTCACGAGATAAGCCTTTTTTTAATTCTTCTTAATTAATCAGCAATTCATATCAAAAATGCTCTCACTCTTAGAGATGGCAATGGATCGGTCCGATGAATTTTTTCAAAATAATTTTTTAATTAAAAGTGTAAAATGATGTTGTTCTAATTGGGCTTAAGTTTGGGTTGTTTATGAAAGGCCCCTATCTTGTAATGACTAGGCGACCTGTCCGACACTCTACGATGACTCTCCAGTCGATATTTGAGTCGACTGGAAAGTTCCCGTGAAGTTAAGCATATTGTCTTTGTTAAGGAAAAGTTTCAATTCATAATAAGAAATGTAAATAATGGAGTTTTGTTTTTCAGTTTATTAAAAACTTCGGCAATACAACGGTTGTATTTTGACATCTCAAAAATTTCAAAGTCTTTGTAAAAGTTCAAAATACTTGTATTATCACATTAATTTCTCAACTCTAAATTGTGGACTTCAAATTCACTCACATGCAGTCTCAAATAGTTACATCAATAAACTTTGAAAAGCTAAAATAAAGTCATGCATTTCATTTAAAGACTTATGCACATCCATTCTTTATAAAAATGTAATTTCCAAAACATGTTCAAAGATATGCAATAGTTCTCAAAAATATGTACAAGACAAAATTAAAATGCCTACACAATAGCACTTGACGAAGTTAACTACTCACGAGGTGGAATTCCTACTACTGAAGCTCCTAAACATGCACCTGGAACGTTTTATTTAAAAACAAAAAATAAATGGTTAGTTAAACGAGCTTAGTGAATGTTATTAGTTTCCAATAAAAACATAATACAAATATTAACCTCCATAAAAGAAAACAATTTCTTTTCTTTTCAAGTAATAATCAATGTTCTTACAAAACACATTTTTTTCTTTTCACAAAATCAATGCATATGTAAAACAAAATATATAAATTTTTCGGAGATCAAGTTTCACTTTTCTTAAAAAGTATACAACGATGGCAATCAATACTTTCACGAACTTTCTTTTTAAAACATAGCTTATCATTAATTTTCTTTATCATATGGTAACCTTAGGTGTAAGGCCACGGAGCTAGTTTTGCATCGCTTACCTATGCCTGGTTAACCTCTATATACATATTATTATGAAGTTAGTTCTATATTGCTTACCCATAACGATGCTAGCACTATATATAAATCAGAGGTTACGGAGTTAGTTCTGCATCAATTACCCGTAACAGTACCAGCACAATATATACTCCACACGTGCAGAAGGTAACTCACAGGACATACTGACAGACACAACACCACCCATGTAAGTGACAGACGCCCCCAAACACCGCCATGCACGTTAGGACATACCCTGATCGATATAATCATATGTATAAAAACTTAACGGCATACTATAAGCTAAATCACAATTAATACATGATCGCGCCTCATTTCAATACCAATTAAAAATATATTCAAAATCCATTTCTATGACAATTTAAAGCATATGCAAATCCTTATTCAATGCCAATTTAAAGCATGTGTACATCTCATTAGTTTCCAAGTGCATCCAAAATTCAATTCAATGCTAAATCAAAGCATATGTAAACCTCATGAAGATTAACTTTTAAATTCAAGTAGTAGCACCAATGAAATTACTCATAAACATACTTTCCATAGTAAGGTAAAAACCATCTTAACAAATCAATTTAAATACACACTCACTGTTTGTCATTTATCGTTAACTACCATCAGGTGTTCAGTGTTTATCCTTTATTAGTCCCGAGTCTAAGGTGACGAGAAAATTTTATTGTCTTACTTAGCTATGAGGGAGACCCTTAAAGGGTTCCTAAAATCTGCCAAGTACATCCATAACTTACCACATTGTTTTACAAATTTTATGAAAAAGGGCTTAGCCAAAATCTTAGCATTTATTAAGATTAAAATTTTATTTTCTTTTCATTTAACCATTGAACAATGTCCATGATTTATACATGATGTATTCTTTCCATTTAAATTACGTACATAATATATACATTTTGTTTTCCTTACATTGAAACATTGAACTATATACAACATACATGCTGCCATTGAACAACCATTAAGCCTCATGTATAGCATCTACATGCTGCCAATTAATAACCATTGAACAACATACTTAAGATATGAATATAAATACTATTTTTCTCTCCATTTACCATGTTGCTTTTCTCTCCATTTACCATGTTATTTTTCTCTTTATTTAACCATGCAATTAACTTAATCATTCACACAATTCATAAAGGATTTCATGTTTCTAGCTTAAGCATTCACGTGACTAGCTAAAGAGGATGGACAAGAGTGATTTAACATACTAGGATTAGGAGGTAAAGTGTTGCCCATCTTTTCCCTGCATATAGTTGGCGTTGATAGAGGTGTTGTCCACGGTTAGAGGCTTAAACAATATGCATAAATTATTTCCTAAAGACAATAGCTTGGAGATCTATGTGTGAAGGGAGCAGTTGCAATTTAATAACATCAACTCTGGTCCAAGGGATAAGTGAAGCTTTGGTGGAATGAAGATGGAGCAGCTCCTTCATCACCTTATATAAGCTACACGTTGTTGGAAGTTGTCCAACACGTTGCCAGCTTAATTTCCAACAGCTGTCCATTATATTATCTCTTATCATCTTTATTTAATTAATCCTTTAACTCTTTACATCATTCATGACAATTCTTGTCCCCTAAATATAACAAATTGTTCTGATTTTGTCTCACCAAGATAACACATGTCTACACCATGAATTAGTCTCTCATGTAATGAATTTTATGTCTCTCACATTTACTCCTTCATAAATGTGACATCATAAAATTTTCATGCATTCATGTTACAAAATAATGAGAACTTCTTCATGCATGTGACAGCTACTACTTAAGGTTCATTCACATGTACATGTATTATTTCTTGTTCAAAATAATTAAATGGATTAAGAAAAATCTGTCCAATGTCGATAGAAAGTTCATGTCCACTTAATAATATGTTACACCTAAACATATCAACATATAAGTTGGATCGACTTACTCTAAGTATCCTTAACTATAGTTGATTCTCTTACACTTGGTTTTCTTGGTTTGTGTCCCTATGTTTCAACCCGAAAGTGTTTCTAATTTATTCCACGATAATTTATAACAAGGTCAATCTTGACCTATCATAAATCCTCCCGATCGAATTTATTTTTGGTTCATTTCTATACCAGTCAACTCCGATAATTTTTCGACTATCATTTGACTTTAATACTTGTCTCAAGTATTATTAAATCATTCAAGGTTGGGTTCCCAATTCACCTTTTAACGAATAAAATTTACATTCACCCGGAAACATCATTCACACGAAATGAAATTTTATAGACTCGTGAAAAGAAAAGTTTGACGTTTTACAGTTCAGGCCCAGATCGACCCGATGCTCAATTCTTCTAAATAAAACGATATCATTTTGTTTTAAAAAGTTGAGCCTCGGATTGTCTGGGCTTGGATAACTTAGGCCTAGACCTAATTAAAAACACCTGAGTTTAGGCCCAATTGTCACCCCTATTTACTCTTCTTAGATACATATCCTAAAATTTCACATATGGTTTAAATAAATTCCTATCATTAATTATACTTTATATTATATTATTACCAAAAATGTACTCATTATTTTCTGAATGTATGAATATTCTAAATTTGAAGTAAAAGTAGCATCAAATATAAAGATAAGAGTTTATTTAGATTTTTTATAAAATGTTAAAATACAAATTTTACTTTTAATTAATATTTGAAAAATATTTTTAGAAATAAGTCTATGTTTATTAATATGACATCACATATGTTAAGTTAATGGTCCGATTATTAAAAATGGACAAAAACTTAACTTCACTAAAATATAGATTGCTACTAATATTGTTTTAAAAATATTAAGACGCTATGGAGTATGATAAATAAAATTTTAAATTTACTTGAATCTTATAGTGTAGACATTTGAAATTGAAGACATGAACATAATTATAATTATGATAATGGTCATCATTGATCGAAATTATAATATATATATATATATCGTTCTTGCAATTCTAAAAGTCAAAGTCCATTTATACTAGAGAAAAATTAATTGAAAGGGAACCGTGGGGTTTTTCGTCTTTGTCCATGGCAAAATCCCAATTACGTACACCTATATTTTTGACATGTATAGCAATACTGACATTCATAACCGGTCCAGCGCTCTTACAGAACTGTACATGAGAATGTGAAATAAGAATAAAACTCATACTAATACATGGTATGTAGAATGGCCTGAACTCGAGTCATTATGGATGTTGCGAGAGAGAGAGAGAGAGCCACACAACAATTTACGAATAAAAAATAAGCAACGCTTCTCACACTATATGCATAGATTAAGGATGTATTGATTTACTTTTTTTTCAGTTTTTAATTTTTAATTATGATTTTTTATTTTTTAAAAAAGTTTAATGGTTAATGTTAATGTATTTTTATTACTGATAATAATTAAATATTAAAATAAACTTAAATATAATTTATTTTTATAAATTAATTAAGTAAATAATGTTATTTCAATATTTAAATGTTATATAATGCTTATCTAAAATATTAGGAAAATTAGTTATTTTTATTTGCATTGCTAGCTTGAGCTAACAGATATTCAAGTCTGCTAGTGGAGGAGGACCAATTGGCCTGTCAAATGTTGAGGGTGGACTGTGGAGACATCTTTAATGTTGTGAATTTGCTAGCCTGTCTTCCTTACTCTTGCGCCGACTCTCTTCTTCTAGAATAGCAGTTGCAATATTGTCGAAGATTAGAGTGTCTGTGTTGTTTGTTAGATTGATGACAAGTTAATTATACGAATCTGGTAGACTTTGGAGTAGAAGTTCTGCACGTTCACTTAGCTCTATTGTGTGCCCCAATGATGTGAGTTGGGAAAATAGAGTATTTAAAGT
>JANIIA010000008.1:44591961-44606824 GCA_027478495.1 Erythroxylum alaternifolium
GAAAAACCCCTATGAACCTCTCCAACCCAAATTCTCAATCACATAAAACAATTTCCAATAAAACACATTTATTCACACCAAAACCGGGACACTGTCATGAATGCATGTACAATAATGACATGTGCAACACTCACTATTCACAAATGCATGAGCATGAGACGTGTTGTCCTAATTTCTCTAATTGGTCTCTCTCTCGGACCCGTTTCTCTGGTCCGACCCGTTTTATGGACACGGGATGTTACACCAACTCTATTTCACTTTCGCAAAAAAAGAGCTTGATGGACTTAAACTTCAAAATTCTTAAATTCATGTTCACGATGTCTTTATTTTATCTTGCAAACTTTTGAAGATGAAGCAGATTTTTATGCCAGTTGTAGTCCTTTTCAAATAATGATGCATTCCCACCAGTTAAATAATATGAAATATTCTTTTTCGCAGGCCTTATTTTGTGTTAAAGAGCATCACTCATCCTTCTTCTTTGTTATCTGTAGTTGTCCGTCCATCCAGGTGAGTCATCCAACTAATATTTACCATATGTGTTGCTTTAATAATACATTAATTAGATGCGTTTGAGTTTTGTGTGAATCCAAAGGAGCCTTGATTTTGTGTTGTTGTTTAGAATATTCTTATAATCTTTGATGAGTTTTTATGTTCTTCTTTAATAGTCTAAGTATTTATGTTTGGGTTATGTTTGAATTTTTGATGAATAGATTTACGATTACATAAGCATTTACTGTATGTGGAATGAGCTTGAGATCTTATAGATGATTTGAGGCATAATAAACCCCTAGGATGGTATATAGGTTGGAAACCCGTGACACAGCTCCTATGAGGCTTATCGGTGAAAAATTCCATAAGCCTAAGAGTCACATCAATAACTTGCTTTCTTGATTCACAGGTATAAACAAGGCCACGTACCATAGTTTTGAAATCAATTGTAGGTGATTTAATTCAAACATAAATACTTCAACTTTAATGTGATTAATGCAAACTTAGTATTAACACAAGAAACTCATACGTTTAATAGACAAGACAGTTTTTTGTATAATAAAAGCCTAGGGCGGTATATAAGTTGGAAACCCATGATGCAACTCCCTTGAGGCTTATCGGTGAAAATTCCACGAGCCTAGAAGTCACAGCAAGAACTTGCTAAACAATGTCATGTACCATAGTATTGAAATCAATTGTAGGTGATTAATTCAAACATAAATACTTCAACTTCAATGTGATTAATGCAAACTTAATATTAACACAAAAAATTCATATGTTTAATAGACAAGACAATTCTTTGCATAATAAACCCATAAGATGGTATATAGGCTGAAAGTAATGCAGCTCCCGTGAGGCTTATCGGTGAAAAATTCCACAAGCCTAGGAGTCACAACAAGAACTTGTTTTCTTGATTCATAGGTGTAAACAATGCCACGTACTATAGTATTGAAATCAATTGTAGGTAATTAATTCAAACATATATACTTCAACTTTAATGTGATTAATGCAAACTTACTATTAACACAACAAATTCATACGTTTAATAAATAAGACAGTTCTTTGTATAATAAACTTAGGACGTTATATAGTCTGGAAACCCGTAATGCGACCCCATGAGGCTTATCAATAAAAAGTTCTACAAGTCTAGGAGTCATAGCAAGAACTTGCTTTCTTAATTCATAGGTATAAACAATGCCACGTACCATAGTATTGAAATCAATTATAGGTGATTAATTCAAAGATAAATATTTCAACTTCAATGTGATTAATGCAAACTTAGTATTAACACAAGAAATGCATACGTTTAATAGACAAGACATTTTTTTGCATAATAAACCCCTAGGATGATATATAGGCTATAAACCCATAATCCAGCTCTCGTGAGGCTTATCGGTAAAAAAATTTAGGAGCCTAAGAGTCACAGCAAGAACTTACTTTCTTGATTCACAGGTGTAAATAATGCCATGTACCATAGTATTGAAATCAATTGTAAGTGACTAATTCAAACATAAATACTTCAACTTCAGTGTGATTAATGCAAAACTTAGTATTAACATAAGAAATTCATATGCTTAATAGACAAGACAATTCTTTGCATGATAAACCCCTAGGATGATATATAGGCTGGAAATTCGTGATTTAGCTCCTGTAAGACTTATCAGTGAAAATTTTCACGAGCCTAGGAGTCACAATAAGAACTTGCTTTCTTGATTCACAGGTGTAAAGAATGCCACGTACCATAGTATTGAAATCAATTGTAGGTGATTAATTCAAACGTAAATATTTTAACTTCAATTTGATTAATTCAAACTTAGTATTAACATAAGAAATTCATACGTTTAATGGATAAGATAGTTCTTTGCATAATAAACCCCTAAGATGGTATATATGCTGGAAACCTGTGTTGCTGCTCTCGTGAGGCTTATCGATAAAAAATTTCACGAGCCTATAAGTCATAGCAAGAACTTGCTTTCTTGATTCACAGGTGTAAACAATGCCACGTACCATAGTATTGTCATCAATTGTAGGTAATTATTCGATTGATTAATACTTAGGGGATGTTGTGTAAAGTTTATATGTTCTGTAAACATAGGGGACATAAAGGGTACTAACTATGAAATCACTCTTTTAAGTTAACAGTTTTGTAGAAATAAGTAATGTTGACAGATCTTGGATGTATAGATGATTAACACCTGATGGTTTCATTAATCCTGAGTTTGTTGAGGGAGTTGAAGCTTTTATTCATTATACATGTTCTCGACCGGCATATATGGATGGCCTAAAGATCAGATGTCCATATAAAAAGTGCAAACACATTGATTTCCTTCTTATTAACGAAGTGAATGGGCATTTGCTGGGAAAAGGATTTGTCCAAAATTATTTTGAGTGGACATGACATGGGGAGCCATTGATTTTTACCACCTCAAGGGCTAATGAAGTACATTTGTAAGTGAGTGTAGATGAGTTTGAAGGGGGATTAGATTTAAAATAAATAATATGGGTGCAATTAAAAATCCTTACATGCAAATGGTTTATAATACAGCCGGTTATACCTTTCAGAAAAATATAGAAAATCTTGAAGAAGAAATAAACCCACGTGTAAAACAATTTTTTGACCTACTACATTCAACTGACCAAGAATTATGGCCAAATTATGAGATAATGACTCAATTGTCTTCAATTACTCGAATATTAGACATAAAGTCTGAAGGGCATATTTTTTATTGTAGTTTTGATAAAATTCTTTGATGGTATAATGAATCATTACCTCCTGATCATACAATGGTTGATAGTTTTTACAATATGAGGAAACTTATTAGAAGTCTTGGTTTGCCTATTGAAAAGATTGATTGTTGCAAATTGGGATGTTTGTTGTATTGGGGAAATGATGTGGAATTACAATAGTGCAAATTTTGTGGTCAATCTAGGTTCAAGCCTGAAAAGCACTCTATGAAACAGAAATTAGTATCCTAGAAGCAAATTTATTATTTCCCGCTAACTCTGAGACTTTAAAGACTATATTCTTCTGATGTTACTGTATCTCACATGAGATGGTATAGTAAACATGAACAGAAAGATGGAATAATAAGTCATTTATCGGATACATTGGTATGGAAACATTTTAATAACACCCATTATGAGTTTGCAACAGAAAGTCAAAATGTTAGGTCAAGATTATCGACGGATGGATTCCAACCTTTTGGTCAATTTGACTAACAATATTTATCATGGCCAATTATAGTTACTTCTTATAATTTGCCTCTATGGATGTGTATGAATGAGGCATATATGTTCTTGACAGTGATTGTGCCAGGGCCTACAAATCCAAAGCATAAAATTGATGTATTTTTAAAACCATTGATATCTGAATTGCAACATCTTTGGGAATATGGTGTGTCTCTGAAACAAAATTTTATGTTGAGAGTAGCATTGATGTGGACCATTAGTGATTTTTTGGCTTATGCCATATTGTCTGAATGGAGCACAACAGGGAAATTGGCTTGTCCTTATTGTGGTAATGATTCTGATGTATTTTATCTTCCAAACGAGGGCAAAACATGTTGTTTTGGCAACCACAGGAAATTTCTTCCTCTGGATCATCTATTTAGACGTAATAAACAAAAGTTCATTAAGAATAGAATGGTACAAATACCTCCTCCCTCTCACAAAGCTGGTGAAGATCAGATGTTACAGGAGATTGAAGAATTAGGGTTGTTGAAAGTTATAAAATTTGAAGCTGATGAAGTTAATACCAACATTAGCAAAAACTTTAGTTAGAGAAAATGAAGCATCATTTGAGATTTGCTATATTGGAAACCTAATTTGATACATCATAATCTCGATGTGATGCATATTGAAGAAAATATTTTTGACCATTTGTTTAATACTATAATGAACATTAAAGGAAGGACAAAAGGCAATGCAAAATCACGAGCTAATTTGAAACTTTTTTGTAGAAGAAATGAGTTATATAAAGATCTTCGTACTGGTAAATATCTGAAAGTATGTTACACTTTGGACAAAAAACAAAAGAAAATTTTGTGTGAATGGTTGAAAAGTCTAAAGTTTCCTGATGGTTATGTTTCAAACTTGGCAAGGTATGTGGATATGCGAAAATACAAATTACTTAGGATGAAAAGTCATGATTATCATGTGTTTATACAAAGACTAATTCCAATTGCATTTCGGGAGTTGCTACTGAATAAGGTTTGGGAAGTTATAAGATAATTAACTTTGCTTTTCAAAAGCTTAACATCATCTGAAATTAAGTTGACTGAAATGGAAAAACTAGAAAGAAAAATTACAGTAATTTTATGAAAATTGGAAGGGATTTTTCCTCCAAGCTTCTTTGACTATATGGAGCATTTACCTGTGCATTTAGCACACAAGGCTAAACTTGCTAGTCCAGTTCAATATCGATGGATATATCCATTAATTTGAGAGGTAATTCAACAAAAATGATTGTAATTGAAGTAATAACATGTTTTAATAACAAAATTGTAATAACCCTATTCGCTAATATAGGTATTTGCATCACTTGAAGAAAAATGTCGAAAACAATGTTAGAGTTGAAGGTTCGATATGTAATACTTATTTAGTGAAGAAAGCTAGTATATCTTGTTCACATTATTTTGAGCCATATGTTCACAAAAGAGAAAGAAAAGTTCTTCGTGCTGACGATGGGAAAGGAACGAGTGACGCTGATAATAACTTATCTATTTTCACAAATCTTGGACAAACATATGGATATTCAACAAGAAGAATTTTAACAGAGGAAGAAATTAAGGCTGCCCATGGTTACATTTTATTGAACTGTCAAGAGGCTCAATCTATCGTGCAATAAGTTAAAATTGATTATTTAGGTTTTAAAATTTAGTGTTATTCACAATTGGAATAGATAATAATGTTTTTAGATCGTACGAGGAATGATTACAAGAGCTAATGCATGAGAAAATATAGGATGATATTAATAAAGAAGTTGGAAGGCATTTTCCTTGATGGTTTAAGAAATATGTAAGTTTTCACTTACAATTATTGAAATGATTGAATTATAAGATTAAAGTGTTCAAATGACATTATTTAATATGATAATTTCTTTTGTGTAGGCCTTAGAAAATCCAATAGAGAACAAGTTCATATGTAATCTTATGAAAGGACCTTTGCGAATTGTTAAATTGTATCTGATGTATTTCGTTAATGGATACAAATATCATACAGAATATTATGGTCATAGGATGACAACAGTAAATAGTGGAGTTTGCATATAGGGAGAATTGATAGATTACTATAGTAAAATTATTAGGATACTTGAAATTGAGTACCCTACATTGCCAATAAAGCGAAGTGTGATATTTAAATGTGACTAGTTTGATCCAACTCTAAATGTTAATGCAAAAGTGCATAGATACAATCTAGTTGAAATAAACCAACGAAGAAGATTTAGACAACTTGAACCTTTCATGTTGGCAATGCAAGCGATCCAGGTGTATTAGGTCTCTTTTCCTAGCTTACGAAGAGATAAGTCAGATTGGTTAACTGTTTGCAAAGTAAAACCTATAGGTGTTTTTAAATCACATGGAAAAGAAGAACATAAAATTGAGAGTGAAGTGTTTCAGGAAGATGTTTATAAAATAAATGCATTTGTTACATATGATGAGAATAAACCTTTAAAAGATCCAAATAATGAATATGTTGAAATTTCATCTAGAGAGGATGAGGAGGGTAAGAGATAAGAAAAGGAGCCTGAGTTTGATTCTAATTCTTTAGAAAAAGATGATGATGATGATTTTGATTTACAATTAAGTGCTGATAACGATTGATTTGTGTTTGTAATAAAATATTATATTAAATAAATCAATTATTGAATTTTCAATATATTATGTACAATATTGAATTGAAATTGTTATATTTTTGGAATATTCAATAAAATATAAATTTCAAGTTGAACTATGCCACCAAAGAGAAAACAAGATATGATGCGATCAAGGTTCAGACCACAATTTGGAGCCAGTTACTGTCTAAGTGAAGCATCACATTCTGCAACTGCAACCGAATCAGATTCTATACCTCCAGCTACTAGACTTGCAGATAAGGCATCACCTTCTGTACTTGCTGATATACCATCCACCACCACTATACTGACAGAGATATCAGGGTTAAACGATGCGGATGAAGGAAGCGGCCTCCAGCCTGGAGCTGAAGGAGTTGATGGAAGAACTTACATCACAGTTGTCAACATTATGTAAGTGAAAATACATGAAACACCATATGTTTATAATTCAGTTATATGTTTAAATTTAAAAATGATATAAAATTAATTGTTTTAATATTAGGTTGATTCTGTCTAGATCGCGTTTAAGATCCAAATTCAAGGAGAAGATTGATCTTGAGGGTTATATATAGAAGAATATCTCTTAGGCGACAAAAGAATTTTATTATCAGGAGTTTGAGGTACAAAAATATATTTTTTTGTATTTTTAATTGATATTTATACGTTGTTTAGATAAATATTGTAGATTATAAGTACTTATTGAATGTTTTTCCTTTTATTTCAGAAAGAATTCTTTTGGGATTCTAAATTTGACGCGGTTATTTATAAAGTATGAGGGAGATGAGCATGTACACGTTATCGAGACTTTGTTGGTGCGATACACAAGACTGGTGTACGACCGCCTTATATTTCTGAACAAATATGAAGTCGTTAGCAGCAGTATTGGACATCATCGAAAGCAATGTCTATTTTAGAGCGTAATTCTATGAACAGACGTAAAGAAATGGGGGTAGAGAGTCTTCCCGCACATACTGAAGAATTTATTACCCACCACGAGCATGCAGAGAGACTTGTAAGTATCCACACGTTACATTTATATTCTAATTTTTTTTACTTTGGTGTATTTCAATTTAATTTGATGTGTGAATTTTGGAATGAAAATATGTATATTATGGAGAATGATAATGTTATAAATGTTTGGTGTCATATATGATTGTGTTGTTAAGTTACTTTCTTTGTTCAACAGGAGGTAAATATCATAAAAATAGAGAAAATTATGTCGAAATTTTTGTAAATTGTAGTTCACTTATAATATTTTATTCTGATGCAGGAAAAGTCTATAAGCACGAAGCCTACAACCCATCAATTTTTTTGCACACTCATACTAAGAAGCATGACGGTGTGACCTTTGTCAACACCCGATTTAAAGAACTAAATGTATGTGAAATTTATGTTTTAATATTAATGCTTAATAATTAACACTTACTAACATAAACATTGCCAGCTGATAGAATCAAATACAAGAAAGCATTCAACGACAGTCTTAATAGTCTAAAGATGTTGATGAGAGTCAAACTTAGCTTCATGCAGTGGGTGATAGGGACCGTTGTGGAAGGATATTCAGCTTAGATTCATTTGCGAACACATGTTATTCGCAATCCTCCACATCCAATACAACAACATCTAATAGGTGGGCTGTACTCAATGAAGTCATGAGCTTCAGAGCACAATATAGACATTCGCAACTTAGTTGCAACAATCGATGGAGTACATTGCCCAACTCCGTAATGAGGTGGATGAGTTGAAGGGGAGGGCAACATCTCATCACACCAGTCAGAGCATCCGTGTTCACCAAATGAATAGCATACTTGTAGTCATTTCGTATGAATTAAATATTTATTATGTACAAAATAATTTTTTATTATCAATTAATATAATTTTTACTTTGTATCATCAATCAACATTCTGTTTTAACAAATTAAATATAAAACAAACCAAAATATTATCAAGAGATAACTGATAATTGTATAAATTATGCATCAACCATAAGATTATCAAATAAAATTAAATGCAAAGGTAAATTAAAAAAAAGTTTTAGTAAATTTACCAACAGAAAAACAAAGTTCGTCGGTAAAATCTATTCGATTTGTCGACGGATAAATAAGAATTGTCGGTAATGATAGTCGTCAACTTACCGATAGAATAACCAATTTCGTTGGTAAAATTACCGAAGGACAGGATTTGTGCATCGGTAACTTTACCAACTCAAACAATCTTTCCGTCGCTAAATTTAACCGATAGCACAAAATAATCGTCAGTATATTCATTGACGGTAACACAAAATATTTGTCGGTAAATTAACGACAGAAAATTTGTAGTTCGTTGCAAATTATTATCTACGGTCATTTCCCGATGCTTTTGTCTGTCTGTAAATTTCATCGCTAACTTAGCTTGTTGACGAGATGTGTAAATTTTCCGTTAGTAATGTCCGTCGCTAAACTCCTCTTTTTTTGTAGTGTTATCCCACTTTTTAATATAGCTTTCTAAGTTAAAGATGTCCCCATCTCTAGACCTTACACAATACACATTATGGAAGTGAGATTGCCGTTCAAGCTAAAACATACCGTAGTTATAGACAAATGACATCAGAATAGAATTTCATGTCAATTCACATACGCTTCACGCGATTATCTAGTTCTTGTCATCTATGCTGTCTTTTGCCGGTCAGTACACCATTTTTCGTCATCCTTTGGGTTATTATCCAGGACTTGGTACTAAGAGCATTGTAATAATAGACAAATGACAGAATAATAGAATTCCATGTCAATTCACATAAACTTAGGCGGATCACGAGATTCTCCAGTTCTTGCCGTCTATGCTGTCTTTTGCCAGTTAGTACACCATTTTTCGTCATCCTTTTGGTTACTATCCAGGACTTGGTACTAAGAGCATTGTGATAATTCAAAAATATACATTCGGGTGATTGTTTAATTTACATTTTAACAAATCATTAAAACATTAAATAATCTATTCAAAACTAATTATTGTGTGCATTTAATAATTTATTTAGTATGCAGACATATCACAAAATTGGAGTGCTCTCTCTCGTAATTAATGATGCCGTTTTTGACACTTATTCGGTAGTTAAGAAGACAAATTCACATGAAATATTTCTTTATCCTTTTAACGACAACGACATTCTTGATTGGTGCCATTGTTTGTAATGACACTCTTAATTACATAGTATGGATCGTCTCATTATTTCAATGGAGCCGCTACTTTGTCATCATCCATCATGTCTCTGTCAAAATGGCAGAATTAGTAAACTTGGAGTAAGCTTCAAGAAACGTGGACAAATGGTAGATAGACCTCGACTATAAGTTCATCTTGGTATCAGAGTCCAGAAGTCATCTAAATCTTTTCCATTGATAGAAAAAGAAAATTTCTTGGGACTTGCAAAGCATGGCAGTGGCTCCGGTCAAGTTCTTTCTTCAGAGATTGGAGTTTCTATTGCTTCAGGAGAGTCGAACTTTCACTGGACTTGAAGATCAAATGGAGAAGATAACAAGTAGCCTAAGGGAGATTGGTGAGCTCCTTGGAGAAAGAGGCAGCATAGAAGGTGGCGATGCGCTTTCTAGTTGGATGAAAGAACTTGATGCTATAATACGTGACATGGATGATCAAGTAGACGAATTTATTATTCAGTTGGATCAGGGAAATGGGTCTGATAGTTTGGGGCTGAAAGATGAATTCAGGAATATACTGCAGAAGTCAGAATCTCGCCTGACTGACACTGTCCATAGACTGTTCGAGCTCCATAACTCAGCCTCAACTGAAACAGAGAAGGGGAAGAACGTAGATGATTACGATGTTACGGAAGAAGATCCAGCAGGGACTAGAAAGTCCTCCACTGAAACAGCGGGGAAGAACGTAGACGATTACGATGTTATGGAAGAAGATCCAGCAGGGACTGGAAAGTCCACTAAAACAGAGAAGGGGAAGAACGTAGAAGATTACGATGTTATGGAAGAAGATCCAGCAGGGACTGGAAAGTACTCCACTAAAACAGAGAAGGGGAAGAACGTAGAAGACTACGATGTTATGGAAGAAGATCCATTAGAGACTAGAGAGTCAACTGATATTGAAATATCGGAGGGAGATGAGGAAGAGAGCAATCAAGAATCTGATGAGGAAAATGATAAAACACCATCCCCATCCTCTTATGTTGTCTTCAAATCAAAATATAGTAGCTTACCGTACTACCTCCAGTCTTGTTTGATATATTGTGCCATTTTTCCTGAGAATCACTGGATACACAAGGGGAAATTAGTTCGGATGTTGGTAGCCGAAGGTCTGGTACAAGAAAAAGCTGGAGAATTAATGGAGGATGTAGCAGGAGAAAATATAAACGAACTGATCCGCCAAGGAATGCTAGAAGTAATGGATGAAAATCCAGCGCATGGAGTTATCACAGTTACCTATCCTTACCGCAAGCTCGTAAAAGAAAATTTTATAAGCACTCTTGTTAATTCAGATTCTTCATTGCCACATACAACACGACGTGTTCTAACCTCAGACTTGATGAAGATAGCAAACAGCTTAAACAATCTCCGGCCTCGGTCTTTATTCTTGCATGGAAAGCAACACCTTCCTGAAGGGAATTGGTTGAACTTTGCAGGAGCAAAATTTTTACGAGTATTAGATCTAGAAGATGCTGGTATCAAGAGCTTACCTGAAGAAGTGGGAGACTTGATTCATCTGACATATCTTGGTTTGAAACATAATGATATACAGGAGCTTCCAGCCACGGTTGGTAACTTACGTGCATTACAGACTCTGGACATGAGGATGTGCGGGTATTTAACAGCACTCCCCAGTGAGATCCTAAACCTTGCGAGATTAAGACACCTCAAAATGCTCAAGAACATTGGGGTTAAAGGAATGAAGCTACCAGAGGGAATAGGCAGATTTAAGAACCTGCTGACCCTCACTGGCGTACAGGCAGGCAACGGAATTTCCAGGAAGTTAGGTATTCTGACTCAACTCAGGAGATTGGGAGTGATGGATGTTGATGAAGAAAATGCCAATGAGTTGTATTCCTCTATTATGAATATGCAGGGACTAATTTCTCTGTCTCTAGAACCAAAACAGCCTTACAAGGGAAATCTTGTTCTATTGGAGTCATTCTTGCCTCCACTTCATCTTGTGAAACTTCGCCTAGAAGGGCAGCTTGAAAAGATACCAAACTGGCTTGGTTCAATGACAAGCCTTACAAAGCTAAGGCTGGGTTTCTCTAATCTATCAGAGAGCCCAATGCTGGTGCTTCAGAATTTGCCCAATTTGACAGTTTTAACACTATGGCGTGCTTACGAAGCAAAAACGTATGACAGAGAATTTTGCAAGGCTGGAGGATTTCCAAAACTTGAAGTCCTAATCATTTCTTCTCATTCCCTCGAGGAATGGGCAGAGCTTGAAGAAGGAGCACTACCTAGGTTACAATATCTCCACTTCCATAACTGCTCGCATTTAAGGAAGCTACCTGAGGGTTTGCAGTTTATCACCTCTCTGAAGCAGTTGTATTTGCTGCCGTTGCTTGATGAGCATGCAGAACGTTTGACACCTGATGGTGGAGAGGAAAATTACAAAATCAGTAACATTCCAACCATTCGTTTCCTCCCTATTTCTGCATTAAGTTCAATTTTCAGAAACCATCCAATGACATCTAAAACATAAATTCATATCTGAAGTTCCCTATGTATTTTCAGATATAGAATCTTATGTTACTTACTGAGATGCTGATGTTTTTTCACAAGGTGCTAATGTGCCCTATCATCTTTCTGTCTACTCTTGGCTGCTTGTTATTCAATAAAAGTAATTTTTCAGGGATTAAATATTCTAATATTCCAGCTAAAGGATTGACATTCATGTCTTATCGAATACACAGAACCAGTTATGAATCGATTCACTGTCCATCATAAGAGCAGCACTGAATTGTTCCACAACCTCATTTAAAATTTCCATGTAGATTGAGGATCAGATATGAGGATTACAAGTCCTGCAGGCTTCTTATAGGTACTACAAAAAGAATACAGATGCATGGATTAATCATATAGAGGCATGATCACTCAAACCCACACATGAAAACTCTTGAAAGTCCAAAAAAGTAATAATTGCAGAACCATAGATACCCTGCTTTTACCTGTTAATAAAGCTTTTTGTCCAATCTAAGTTGAAGCAATCATCAGGATTACATATCAACATTACGTATTTAATGCAACCCAACTAAGTCCCGTTGTTTTTCTTGCTCCAACATTCGTCATATCATGTCTCATCTTCTCCACATCACTCCACCTCCCATCACAGGCATAGCTGTTAGAAATCATTACTCTGTATGCACCCTTTTCTGGTTCATCATAGAGTAACTGTTGGCTTACAGCTTCTGCCAATTCAGAATTCCCATGAGCGTGACAGCATGATAGCAATGCTCCCCAGATGCCAGGATCCACAGGATACATCAAGGACGAGATCAAATTGTATGCCTCCTCCAATTTCCCTGCCAACCCAAGAAGCTTTATAAGGTGAACATAATGCTTGGTCTTAGGTTGGATGCCAAATTCATCTATCATCCTCCTGAAAATTTCCTTGCCATCTTCAACAAGGCCCGCATGGCAGCAAGCACAAAGAACAGAAGAAAATGAAGACTCATCAGGACTCAATCCCTTTTCCAGCATGTCCTCAAACATTTTGAAAGCCTCAGAAGCTAATCCATGCAAGCCAAGACCAGAAATTACAGAATTATAAGAAATAACGTTCCTGATTGGCATATTCTCAAAAGCACGAATCCCCAACCCCACAGAACCACATTTAAAATACATATCTACTAGGGCAGAAGAGACCATTATGCTTGCTTGAGATCCATGTCTAAGAAGATAACCATGAATCTCTCTACCAGGCATTACATTTGCTGAGTTAGAAACAGCCACCAATACACTAGCAATTAATACAGGATCTGCCCTCTCACCTTTCCAGTTGAGATTCATATATAAAAGCAATGCCTTTTGATGCTCTCCAGAACGAGAATAACCAGTTATCAAAGCAGACCATGTGACTAAATCAGGATAGTGTAAATTCCTAAACACCCTATATGCCATAGACATGCAATTAAACCTTGAATACATGCTAACAAGTGCACTGCCTACATGTGTATTGCAATCAAAACCACTCTTCATACACAATCCATGAATTTCTTGGCCAAGTCCCAGGAAGTTGGAATCTCCTAACCCCGAGATTAACCCAACAAAAGTAATACTATCAGGCTGTTGATTCCCTTTAGATCGCATTTGATTAAACAACTGCAAACCTTTATCCCAAAATCCCCAATAACTAAAGCCAGAAATCATAGAGTTCCATAGAACTAAATCAGGCTCAAAAATCCTTGCAAATATCTTGCTTGCTTCGCCAACAAGGCTCATTTTTGAATAAGCTGTCACCGAAGCACTACAAGTGACAGAATCCAGTCCCAAACCAGAAACTATGGCCCCTCCATGGACAAGTCTCAATCCGTCAAGATCAGAACTCTCATAGCACGCTCGAATTAAACACGCAAAAGTGAAACTATCAGGTTTTATATCAGTTCCAAGCATATTTCTGTAAAGTGACAATGCATCAACAAACTTTCCCGCTTGCGCATGAGCCCGGATAATGGAATTCCACAGGAAAATGCTTCTTTGAGGAGTTTTATCGAACAGATTGCGAGCAGAGCACAGGTCATTGTTCAGAGCATAAAATCTCACAATTTTAGTTGGATAAAACGGGTCATTAAACAAGTGAGCTCTAATGATTAAAGCATGCAGTTGCTTGGTCCTCAGTAGTGATTGATAGGACTTGGATAGCTCTTGCACAAGCAGCTGAAATTGAATGAACATTTATGATTACGAACCCTTGCAAGGCTCGCTGTACTACCTAAAATAGGAGCAGACTGGCAGCATTACAATTCCGTCTAGGAGCAGTCAAGGGATAAACATTGCTGTGTTGTATAAACATGTAGGTTATTCCACTGTCATACACAACTGGATCCTGAGACTGTGGATCCCCACCCTGTACCACAACAAACTAACATGTAAATTTAAAAGATAAAACAAAACTAGTGATACCCAACTGAAGGTTTCGTTGGAGATCTCTTTCTCGGCCTCAAGAGCGGAGACATCGCCGTGATAGTCAACCAAGACGTGCCCTTTGATATCCAGTAAAAACACCGCCGAGGCGGCGCCTGACATCGAATGATTCCTTTTTGGTAGGCAACCTACAATTTAGCAAAAAAGTTGAGACCGCAGCTTCTGAAGCAAACGAATGAGATGAACGAATGAATCTCCCCTACGTCTCTTTCCTGAATTCAGATTCCCTGTCCGACCTGTTCAATGTCGAAAACGACGTCGTTAATATCCAACACCACGTCGTTTTGACTCTTGCACATTGAGAGATAACGACCATGTTTGACAATCAGCTGATTGCATTACTTGTTAGCTGATAGCTGATTCTATCAGCTGATTGCATTAGCTGTTTGTCATTTGATGTTTGGTAAAATTAGCTGTTTAGTGTTAG
>JANIIA010000008.1:44616956-44627138 GCA_027478495.1 Erythroxylum alaternifolium
GAATTGACTCCCACTCTCTCATGTTAAAAAAGGGAAACTGCCTCAAGTTACCTCCACTTAATATGTAATAAGACTGTAGTACACTAGGAAAGTTCCCAGGAAAGACTAGAGGAGTCACAAATGGTCCCACTTAAAACCCAATCTTCTTAGACAAAACTTTTCCTATACATGCACTCAATCACCTCAAATACTAGTAAAAAATGCCCAAAAATGACAACAAGAACTCTAGAATAAAACTACCCTTAACCTACAAGAACACCAAAGAAAAACTTGTTTTCTGATGTGGAAGATCAGATTATACTATAACCACAGAGCATACTTGAGCAACCTTTGGGCTTTAATACCATTGATAGGAGATGGACTCCACCTGGATAAAGCAAACACTCCAATAAAAGAAATTGAGATAAAAAAGGGACACACAAGATTTAACGTGAAAAACCCCTTAACAAATATAGGAAAAAACCACGGGTATGAATAAAAAACTTTTCACTGTAGAAAACAAATATTACAAGAGGAAGATCTCACAATGCACACCAAGAATTAATACACAAGGTTATAGGAAAGAGATTTTGGGATATGTAAAACCTTAAACATATGCCTCCTTATATAGCCTTAATGGAGGCTTCTATGTTCTCTCTTTACCAATATGGGATTTAAGCCAACAATATGCAAGTAACAAATGGCAAAAGACTCGAGGATGCTCGCATTTTGTTTGAGAAATAAAATCAATAAACAAACTCTAAGTAAAATGCTAAATTTAGAGTTTTGTTTTGCTATCTCATATGCCAAACACTTTTAAACTCAAAGTGCTCCAGTTTTCTTAGTCCAATTAAAGACAAATTATAAAATTCAAGTTCCATTCTTTTTCTAATTATTCTCTTGCCTGTTATTTTTAACTATTCATATCTATCTGAAAACATAATCATTTAGGGAATCTTAATGCATATACACAGGAACACATATTTTTTGAAAAGTTGGAACCAATGTTATAAATATAGTATCGATATCGGTATCAAATTTAGTTTTGGGTATGGTATTGATACCACTCAATGTTATGTACCATTTTAGTAAATTTTGAAAATTACAAAATAATCCTTAAAATTTTTTAAAATTACAAAATAATATTTTAATATATTATGCTATATAATTTTTAATTTTAATCAACCGTGTCTCCAAAAGTCATAATAACATAACTTTAAAATAACAATTTTCTCTTTATTTCTATTAACATTACTTTTCAATTATTTCACATATAGGCAATAACTACAATTAATACAAAGAAAAGATCGTTTAATCATGTTACATATATAAAAGAAAGAATAATCCAAAGTACTTAAAATGTTACAATTTCATCATATAAAAGAATAATTACATCAAAACATCAAATAGAAAGAATATTAAAGTCCTATGACTTCATAAGTATTACAATAAGAGTTCATGCCAATAAACACAGCCAAGTAGAAATAAAATTTGAAACCAAAATATTTACAGTTTTATAAATATTTTATATTTTATATTGCATATGTAGAATTTAACATATGCATCAAATATAAGTGAAAATAAAATAATAGAAGAAATAAAAATCTTGAAACTTCATTCAATTGAATATCTGTTAAAATTGCATTGATCTTAATTCTCATTTGGTATAAAATCTTCATCATTGGTAGGAGCCTCATCATCACCATCATTCAAATTTATTACTTCACATGACATGTCAATACCTTTCCATCCAGGATTATCTTCCATGTCATTTTCATTTATCAAACTTGGTTCTTTAAAAACCCAATCTGTTAAAAGATCGATATGGTCAAAACAAATTAGATCTATAAAGTAATTTATTCTATTAAAGTCCTATTGAATAAATAAAATTAAATTATTAAGAAATTATAAGAAATTATATTCAACTTGATAATGATAATAACATACCTTTCTTGAAAATTTAAATTATATTGAATAAAGACCAAGTCGTTTAATGTTTTATTTTCCAA
The DNA here is from genome assembly GCA_027478495.1 of Erythroxylum alaternifolium. Classification (NCBI taxonomy): domain Eukaryota; kingdom Viridiplantae; phylum Streptophyta; class Magnoliopsida; order Malpighiales; family Erythroxylaceae; genus Erythroxylum; species Erythroxylum alaternifolium. Next base: position 44,618,945 of record JANIIA010000008.1, read on the forward strand.
TCTATTCCTTTTCTTGGAATTGGTAAATGATCTAATTCCTTTCATACTTTGTTGCACTCACATGACTCAAAATTTAAATTGCAAACCTTTGTAATTCTAGAACACTGCTTCAAATTTGGTCTCATTAAGCAATTGTAAGACAATAAAAATAACCTTATAAACAAATAAAGTGATGATTAATTCTTCCAAGTGCAAAAGTGAAAAAATGTATATGTGGATTAAGTTTATCCCCTTGACAAATAGCAATGGACATCCTAAAATCACCACAAGTATCCATATAAACCTCTATTTATGAACTTAAAAGATCTTATAATAACTCATAGGCAATAATTGTTGTAAGAGTTAATAACATTCCCCTATTAACTTTAGCTTTCTTTGTAAAACTTAGTATAAGATAGAAATTTAGATTCAAAAATACCCTAGCTGCAAGTAATAGAGAGCAAAGTTGTCTTTCTCATCTCTCATTAATGACTACAACACAAGTTGTGAATAAAGAAGACCTATTTTTCTTATTGGTCTTGATTGCTTCCTTCACCCTCGTTATGACATCATAAAAATAATTCATTATTGCCTTCTCATCACTATCATCTAGACAAAATACTTCCACTAGTGGTTCACAAACTTATATTACAAATTGAAATTGGGAATAAAATTTAGATTTTCAAATATAATTCTATAAGCCTCTACTTCAGCATTAGACCTAACATATTGAGATACGACTCACTTATTAGTTATAAATATTTGTCTTAACTCCTTCTTAATTAATAAAAACATTAAAGTGATAAGAAATTAATCACAAATCTTGTAATAACAGGATAACATTAATTTCTACCATTGGTAAAATCTTTTCGCATTAAATTCAAAACCTATACACCATTATAGATGAAATTGGTCACTTTTCTTACATTCTACACATTTTCATCAATGATAGGAAAATATTTAGCATCTCTTATATTTTCCAACATCACGTCAATGAAATTTGCAATACAAGTAGTCCAATAAAAAGAATTATACCTGTTTTGTTATCTTTTTTTTAGCTACTTTGTAAGCAGAATCATTTTCAATAATGAACTAAGCAATATTTTCTGCCCCAACTTCATTTACAACTTCAACAAATATTTGAAACAGAATATTAGTATTTCTAACAAGGCTAGATGTATCAATAGAGTTCAAACAATATCCCTTTAGCATAATAAACCAAAAAATTGATATAAGTTCAATTCTTGAATTTATCCTAACATTGCATATGATTAAACACCTATAAGTTGCCCAAATGATTATTCTTTATCCAAATAATTTTTTATTTAATAAATATAGCTGCTTAGAAGTTTATCTCTATAGTCATCAATTCAAGGAGCTCTAATTCCTAGATCGTAAGAGACAATAACATCCATCATAGGCTAGTAACAATCAAACTGGATAACATTGAATGATATACATGAATCACTTCACCATCTAGTTATTGTCATGTCCATATTAAGTTCCACTTCTTTAGATTGTAAGGTACTACAAATTAAAGGTTGAGCTCTAGGAGTAGTTCATAGTGCAAAAATATTATACACATGTCTTCTTCTCTTCCTCACATCAAGTGCAACATTCCCTTCTTAGTGGATAGGAATACCACCTTCAACATTCCCACTATCATCCTAACCATTGGAAAAAGAATTTATACTACCAATTTCGTAGTTCAGTCTTTACCTTTGATCTTTTTCATTTTGATTTTTCATTTGTCATTTCATATCATGACTCAATTTCTTACAAGGCTTCACATCACATTTAATCCTATCCAAATGCTTCTAAGGTAGCAATGAGTCTGGTTAAGTCAGGCTTGTCTAGGCCCAACAGCTTCTACCAGAGCCTGGCCAAGTAGTCGAACTTGAGCTCGATCGAGTTTGGGTAGTCCGAAGCCTGATTTGACCTCGCCCTGTTTTTTTAATTTTTTAATTTAAGAAATAAAAAAAGACATTTTTGTTATAGTTATTAAGACTCAAACTGGGTCGGGCCTAAACAAGTTGAGTTCAAACTGGCCTAAGGTTCGGTCAAATTGGACTTGATCTATTGACTTTAGACCAAGTCTAGATCAAATTGTCATGTTTAAATGCTTATTTAATCTAGTGATTTTCTCACCTTTCAAATGTTTATTGCAATACAAATAAATGATATGATTTTTTATTCCAAGATCTAATCTAGCATGAGCCTAAGCTAGACATTGAATCTTCCTATGAAGCGGTTAAATTATTATGAGTACTTAAACTTCGCTTCATTTATCTAAAAAAAATACACATGTCAAAATTAAATTAATAACTTCATATTCAAAAAGTAAAGTTTTTGTATATAACATCCTTACATAACAAGTTCAATAGTACTAAACTATATGTCATCATCACATCTCTCTTTTGGTAATACACGTTACAAATATCACTATTATACAAAATAAAAAAGGAAATCATTTCTTAAGCATTTACAGTTTCATTCCAGTATACTCTTATAAATCAAGGTATATCTAAAAAGTCATTTTAATGTAATAATAAAGAAATCTAATTACCTTATGTTAACTTAAATATAATCAATAAGAAATTAAATTACCTAACGTATCTCTTTCCAATTTCCATGAACTATTTTATATTACATATTTAACTATCCATAAGATAGGATAATGAATGTGCATTTTTAAGTTTACTATCAAATTATTAATATTCCTTTTTGATGTTCAATTTTGTATATTTTAATGTTATTTTCTAATGACAATAATAAAGAATGCAAAAAAATAATTCAATAAAATCAAAATTTATCTTATTTTTATGATTATTGGAATAAAAATAACATGAAAAATCAAATAAATAAGATTTCATCAGTTTATGTCCATGTCTTCATCAAGTGATTCCCAAAACTTCTCGTTAATAATATACATAAATTCAACATATTGTGTTTATAAAGTCACCTTTGATCCTTACAAAATCATGTTAAAAAGATATATAACGAGTCGATGACATAAATGTTAGCTTAAGGTTATAATTAACAATTTTGATGATAACTGTATAATATTTCAAAATTCAAATTAGATTTATTTCTTTCTATAATTAAAGGTCTAATTATCAAAAGGAAATAAAATCATAAGAAATATGTTTTCTTTCTTACAGGAACCTTCATTATAAACTTACCTTATTAGAAATGGTTTATCTAAAAGGATCCTACTAATTATGAAGGTCGTATATTAGCCCTGTGATTACTAAAAGATTGTTGGCAAAGATGACATCGAAGTTATTCATATTTAAATCCATCCAGTTGACTAAAGATGCAAGTGAAGCAACGGCTAGTTGAAGAAATTGACTATTTAAGGAAAAGCAACAACACTTGTAAATGAACATACTCAGACTTTCGAAACATTTGAGCAGCATCTATATTCTTGAGAGTCATATCATTTTTATTATGCCTCAGAAAGTGAAATCACTCTATTAAGAGAGAAATTGTTATTTTTCTATAAGCTTTTAGAAGTTTGTTATACACATCGAGTGTGAAAGGTTGGAGAACCTTGAAAACTATGTACTCGTGAGCTTGGAGAGGCTCGTCAAATTTAATATTTAGATTTTTATAGTGAAACACTCAAGTTAGATACTTGGGAACTAGACATAGGCTTGAGTTGTAAACTGAATCAGTATAAATCGACTACATCCTTCTTCTCTCTCTCATTATCTTTTATATTTTCCCATTATATTAGGTGTGTGTTCATTTCAGCTAGAGGCTCCTTCATTTTTATAATAGATCCCTTCTGTTTTCAACTTACTGATGGTTCCTTTTAGTTGTAACAGGCGCCTTCTATTTTCAAATTGCTTTAACAGGATTCATCATTCAATAGGCTCCTTTCGTTTAAACAAGGTCCTATTCTACAAAAGGCTCCTATCGCCTAACATACTCTTGTCATTTAAAAGACTTTATCCTTTGATAGGCTCCTACTATTTTTATTTGTTAACTAGGATCTTCTTATTATACAAATTGAAAGAACTTGAAAAAATTTTATAAGTCACATACAATTTACTGCCCCTCTTGCTTGTGTTTGCTTTATCAATAAATAATTTACAAAAACAAGTTAAACTTTAATCGTTAAAGTGTTACCTAAAATTAAAAGACAATGGTTTATTATTAAAGTGTTACCTATAATAATAACCTTGGTTTGTACTTTGTAAACAACAACACACCATCACAAACTAACAAATTCACAATTAACCCACCACCAACTAATAATCAACAATCACAAACTCATAATTTACAAACCAATTAACCAACACAAATCACAAAAAGCCAAAAGGCAAAAGGAAAAAGGTCCCAAACAACACCACATAGTTGAGTTAGCTGGCGATAGGAGAAAATGATTAAGCAACATCGTGAAACGGAGGAGCTACAAATGGAGGAAGAGCAGGTAGGCAACCTAAAGGAGCAAACTTGAGAACCACAGAGCAAATGGATAGTGGACTAGAGCAGATCAGAGAACTATTGTGTCTAATTTCTGTTGAATTTTGTTTGTATTCATACCTTGATTTTGGTTAGTTTTTAATCCAGATTTATGGTGAATTGAGTAAGAATGGCGTGAATATTGCATAGATGTTAATTGGATTGTATTATGAATGTTACATTGGAAATCAGATGAATTTTACATGAAAATGGGTTTGACAAGTTAATTGCATGTCACAAATTAAGGTCACAACCGTGACCATATAAGTCAAGGGTGTGCAGCCACCCGTAACCATGTGAGTCACAGGGGTGACAAATATGGTCACACCCGTGACCACTTCATACACTCCCGTGCCCATTTTTCTTTAATTTTTCAACTTGTTACGTGTTATATGCAGAGGGGACAGCACAAAAACCCAAACCTAGATGAGGCTCTAAATAGAAAGGATAGGAGGGTGGTGGCGACATATTTCATTCCATTCTTCATTCTTCACTCAACAAACACCCGAGGCAAATGGAGAGAAAGAAGTTAGAGAAGAGAGAAAGGAAGCAGAGACTAGTCAACTGAGGGGAAGAAGAGAGAAACATAGCAGAGAGGGGAAGGCAGTGCGAGCATCTGGGTGAGAACAAGCTGAAGCAGAAGGCAAAAGCTAATGTTGGAAGCTTGAGAGGGGCAAGAGACCACCGCCTTCACAATCACCAGATCCTTGTTTGCTTATTATGTTCATTCATTACTTTGTTTCTTGTTATTACTGAACTTGTTACTTTCATAGCTTAGCCGACTATTGTTTGTTATCTTTTCATAGTTCATTCAGTTATTTACTTAGTTTACTGCTTAAATACTTATCTTATACTGATAAAGATGGGATTGAAGTATTTGAATATGATGAATCTTCTTATTTTCGTGATGGACTGATTTTTTTTCTTGAGGATTAATGTAGTTATTTTAGTTAAATATGTTAGGAGTCATGGGTCCATGTATCTCATACATGGCTATACAAAAAAAGCATTGGAATCAAAATTCCAACGCCACAACATCCCCAGAAAATCCAAAATCTATGTGCATGTGTGAACAGAATGTAAGAACATGAAATTACAACATATGTACCTGGAAAATGCTCCTCCTTGCTTGAATCTTCTACTTGTTTGGGTTGTAGCAAACACCCAAACACCTTCAACAACCAATGAAGAGCAAGCAAAGATGAAGCAATATCAGTGTATAAGGGTGGTTAGAGCACCAAACAATATGGATTCAAGTAGATACTCAATTGAGAGTTAAATTATAAACAAGTTACATGCAATTAAACTCATGCAACAATTGCATAAAATTGAATGAAAAACCTTAAGATCACTCCTCTCAACTTCCAGAACTCTTCTAGACCCTTGGCCTCTCAATTGAGTGTGTTTTTTAACTAAATTTCGTGTGTACATAAGTGAGTTCTACCACCTATCATAAAGTGGGTCACGACTTGCTTAAAATGACAGCCATGCACACTTTGTTTTTCGTTTGATCTTTTATGCGTGTGACCCTTAGGTTTCCGGTTAGTTTGAGAACTTGAATTAACTCTTAATTCAAGCATATCACTAATGGTTTCATGCTACTTGAATTAACTCTTAATCTAAGTAGACAATGAAAGGTTTCATGATGCCAATTTATTAGAACGTAAGTGAATTAACACATGAACTCTTCGATAGTTAATTATCTGACTTATGAACCTTTCCATAGATAATTACCATGTAATTTGTCCCTTCACCATGCTATACCCCACTTAGTTCAGAGTATGGGCTATGTATCAATGCCCACTAGATTGACTACATCACATCTAGTCCAAGTGATGTTAGTTTTTATCCTGGAGATCTCATTGCTTTACGTGTCATTAGAGACTCTCTTCATGAGACATAACTGCTCTGGCTGGAGATTCCCAAGCAATGACCCTGATAAGAGGCCTTGGGTATCATCTCCTTCTATCAGGAGTGGTGAATCCTTTACTAATTACCGAATTACCTTCGAATACAAATAGCTGTACCCAATCACCACCCTATGAGTGACCTCATCTTGAGGCAATAAGGAATGGTGTTAAAGCATAGAATTAGTATCCAAGATATCCTTGAGTACCTCAACTCTAAGGATATTTGCACCATTGCTATGATGAGATTAATCACTGACATTTGATAGATCATCCATATGATAATCTTATAGCGGGTCATCTAATGTACTTACTACTCTTAGTAAGCATACATATGTTAACTCTAAACATCTCATGCTTACAGTTTATGAGATCCACTGCTTGATCAAATCAAGGAGTATAACATGTGCTAGTTTATCTAGATTAACAATGTCTTGTCTCATTAATCTTATGACTAGGGATAATTTAGATACTATCATAATTGCACATGATAGGAATCTCATTATCATGATTTCATCATGATTTTCTTTATGCTATGTTTTATATCATGGACTTCATTAAATCGATTTAAGAACGACATCAATTCATAAATAAGTGAACACCAAATTAATGAAAATTGCCTTTCACTTATTAATCAAAATAAAGTTTGTACAAAAGTGCTAAAGGTGATTACCTTTAGAGCACTACTCTAACAATCTTCCACTTGCACTAAAGGCAATCACCTTTGTATCTAATACCATAGACAAGTACATTAGAATCAAATTTCATTTGAAGAAGTGGCTTAGTCAAATGATCAACGATGTTTTGATCTATGGGCAATCTCTCTATCTTCACATCGCCTCTATCAATGATATCCTTGATCAGGTGATATCTTCTGAGTACGTGCTTAGACCTCTGATGAGACCTTGGTTCCTTGGATTAAGCAATAGCCCCATTGTTGTCACAATACAACAATATTAGGTCTATAATGCTTGGAACCACTCCAAGTTCCATAACAAACTTCTTGATCCAAACAACTTCTTTTGCCGCTTCAGCAGCTGCAATGTACTCTGACTTAGTCGTTGAATATGCAGTCATCTTTTATTTGGAACTCTTCCAATCGACTGTTCCACCATTTAATGTGAAAATGTAACCTGACTGAGATTTGGTGTCATCCTGGTCAGATTAAAAACTGGCATCTGTATGCTCGCTCACTACGAGATCTCCATCTCCATATACCAGGAATACATCCTTAGTCATTCTCAAGTACTTTAGGATATTATTGACAGCCACCCAGTGACACTCACTAAGATCCGATTGATATATGTTCGTAACACTTAAAGCATATGATATATCACATCTTGTACATAATGTAACATACATGATTGATCCTATTTTCGAAGCATATGAGATCAATCTCATGCGAGTCCTCTCATCTTGCATTTTGGGACGCATAGATTTCGAGAGTTTTATCCCATGAGTCATAGGACGAAACCCTCTCTTAGACTCCTCCATACTAAACCTGTTTACTACTTTATCTTTGTATGTAGACTGCGAAATACCTAGCAACCTCCTTGAACTATCTCTATAGATCTTTATTCCCAATATATAAGTTGCTTCTCTAAGGTCTTTCATGGAGAAATTTTAGGACAACCAAAATTTGACAAATTGCAAACTTAAGACATCATTTCCTATTAGTAATATGTCATCCATATCTAACATAAGGAATATGATAGCACTCCCACTAACCTTTTGTACACATAAGGTTCATCTGGATTTTGGAGAAACCAAACTCTTTGATTGTCGCATCAAATCGGATGTTCCAACTCTTAGATGTTTGCTTCAATCTATAAATGGAT
>JANIIA010000008.1:44781110-44794741 GCA_027478495.1 Erythroxylum alaternifolium
AGCCCAAGACACCGAAAACCTTGGCCCATAGGTTGTTCTTGTTGGACCATTTAAAAACACCCAAATTCATTCCAGACCAGCCTATACTAGGAATTTTCTTCTTTTCGCCAAGGTGCCTCTCGCCGTGCACAGCCAAAGGAAGCAGCAGTGAGTATGGCTTGCATGGCAAGGAAATGGCGGACACAGCAGCGGCAGCAGCTACGAAACTCCCTTTCCCAGGCTATGGCAGCAGCGACGGGCTACAGATCTCTCCTTTCCAGGCGCTGGCAACAGCAGAGGGGATGGTTACAGCACCATCTGGGATGCCATTCCTCACTAGATCATCGTCGGAGAAAATGACGGCAGTGATCCGCTGGCGCTCCTCAACGGGCACATCAATGCTAACTTTTTTTAATTTTCTAGCGTCTCTATTTTATTAAAGTTTGAAGTGTTTGTGGGTGTTCGTAAAAACGTCAATTTAGAGTTGTTAGTTTTTTAGTTACAAATAATTGATAAGCTGGCCAATATACAACCTGCATTTCTCATGTACTTAAACCACTCTTTGAACCTAATGCAGAATAGAGGAACATATTCATTTGTTTCTCTGTTCTTGACCATTGTTTCCTAGATTTGTTCATCGAATCAGAGCACTAGGATTTTTTTCCATTATTTTTCTTCCTGTTGACTGCTTTTCTGTTATCATTAACGTACTTATAAATGGAAGCTCAAGTGAAAGATCAATAAATTGTTGGAGATGGAACTCAGATTCAAGATTCACCAATATTCAGTAGTCGTGATGCTTTGTTTCTGTAGAATTCAGATCCAGGAATGGTCTTAGTTACATCACCATTAATAGGAAATAACTATCTCTCCTGGTAGCGTGTATTGAAGATTGCTTGAAGAGCCAAAGTCAAGCTAGGGTTCATAGATGGGAAGTTAGCTAAACTAGATGAATCTTCAGCAGATTATGATCCATGATTTTATGGTAATTTCCTAGGTTCTGAGTACGATTTCAAAGAAAATTGTTGATGGTTTTGTATACACTAACTCAGTAAGGGAGTTATGGCTGAAAATAGAAGAAAGGTTTGGAACTTGTAATGGAAATCTCTTATACCAATTGCAACGTTGAGTATTATACAAGCATGAAGAAACTATAGATGAGTTAAATCTGCTGATGCCAATACCTCATTGTTGTTGTTGAGCTGCGAAACAATGTGTTTATGGAGCGGCAAAGTTAATTTCTAATCTAGTTTCGTCTATTCACCTCATGCAATTTCTGATGGGACTTAACAATTCATTTGATCATATCAGAAATCAAATTCTGAGAATGGATCCTCTTTTAACCGTCAACAAAGCATATTCATTGTTGTTGCGTGTGGAAAACACAAAGAGAAATCCATAACGTGTTTGCTTAATATCTTGGGAATAATGGGATGGTTGCTAGAGGATATGAATTACAAAAGAGGAGGAGTAGGAAGACGAAGTTTTAAGAAGGAATTTATAAAACGATCTGACAGGCGTTGCGAGTGGTCATGGTGGTCATCTAAAGGAAGCTTGCTTTAAACTCCATGGTATGCCTAATTGGTACAAGGATTATAAAGAAAGAAAGGGATTTGCAAACATGGTGGATAATCCTATTGATGGAGAAGTTACTCATGTAGAAAAAGGAAAGGAGCTGACATCAACCATGTCAGAATTAGTTGAACAGGAGCTGGCGAAGTTCATAGAAGGAAAAAACACACAAGAAGCAAATCTCATTAACTTTGCTCATGTGGAAGAATTCTCAGGTATTTCCTACAATAATGCGCTTATTCATACATTAAATTCGATTTGCAATCACATGTGTGTCAGCCTAAACAGTTTGATAGATCCTTAAGTTGTTCCTAAATCTACACTTATGTACTTACTTGATGGAAGCTTTAATATGGTATAACACCTGAGTGATGTCAAATTGAGCACCAAAATTACGTTAAAACTAACCTTATACATTCCTAAGGCCTTATTTAGTTGAAGGGTTAGTAATAGAACAGAATCGAACATAACACACTTCCATCGTTTAGTTGAAGGTTTCATAATAGAATAGAACGGAATGAAATGAAAGCGGAAGATTTCATGTTACGTTCCATTCTATTCTAAACAGTGAAAATAAGAAACATCTGAATCGGGAGTTTAGGATGGAATGTAAACTAATAAATAAATACTTCCTAATGTACCCTCAATAATTTTTCTTATTACCAATTATTTCTCTAACCCTAACTCCACATTTTTCATTTCTCCCTCTCTCCTTTTCTTCGACTCTCCTCTCCGGTGACTCTCCTTAACATGTTGCTGTCACCGGCCACTACACACTGAGCAATACCCCGCCAACGTCTCTTCCTCACAGCTCACAGCACACCTCCATCGTCTCTTCCCCTGTGCCTCACTCTCTAGACAGTTTGCTCGTCTGCTCTCATTTCTTAATCTCCAGATAAACTCCAGCTATAACCTCATTGCTAATGTCCAATTTTTCTAGGAAAGACCCCAAGATTGGGTCGTAACTATTGTGTTAGCATTTTAATTGTCACAGTTTTTACTTTTTGCTAAAAATTGGTGTACAATCTTCGGTGTAATTGAGTTAGACTTGCACATAAAAAGGAGGGCACATGAGAGAAAAATAAAACAATTATAGTATGACAACTGACAAGGAAAGGGACAGATGGGTTAGGCATTTATTAAATAATTAATAATAAAATTTTTATATAATTAATAATAAATTGTATATAATTAATAATAAAATATTAAAATTTTATTAAAATTTTTATTATTTTAAAATAGAAAATATATAAACAAATTATTTGTCAGGATTGTGACTTTAACAAGTCACAACCGTGACTTTTTAATTGGACATGATTTCTGTTTTAAAATCATAGCTTTAAACTTCTTACAACAACCATTTTAATATCAAGGGTATAATAGTCATTTATTATACATTCCATTCCATTCCATTCCATCCATTTTCCAAACAGCATTTTTCTACATTACATTATGAACCCTTCCATCTCTCCCAAACAACTTTTCACTATATTATATTTCATTTCATTATAAACCGTTTCATTCAGTCATGTTCCATTCTGTTCCGTTCCATTCTATTAATTAACATTCAATCAAACAGCCCTAAGTTTAAATTCAATTTACTCTATGTAAACAAACTAGTAAAAATATATTCTAATTGGTTTTCAATTTTTCCCCACAAATTGTGTTTTATAGGATCTTAAGGTTATGGAATTTTTAGTAGTGGAAAAGGTGATTGGTAGATTATATGTGCTAGACAAAACCGTGAAATTGTGTACCTTTAAACAAAGAATACGATATGCTCGTTAATAAGTTCTTATAGTCTTGAAATTTTTCAATAATAGAGCTCCAGATTCTATTCTATACGTGGCATAGTAGACTCAGTCACCCAGCTCTAGTTGTTATATAACACCTTCATTTACCTAACTTTACATTTATATAGACAATATCGTCAATTAAGAATTGCTTTTTCCTCCATGCTGCATCAAAAACTAAATCACGAGTTTATGATAAAAAATAAGCCATTTTTTTAAGATTTGTAAAATATGAATAACTTTATTCTTTGCAGAGATATAAGGTCCCAATTTCAGATTCCATTTTCTAGTACCATGATTAAAATGAACTCCTACTTCGAGCATCTCTTCCAAATTAATGTTTCACTTGCAAAATATGTCCTATGGCCAAACATCATAGATGAATATTTTTACACAACTTGTCATAAACTTCTCATAGGGACCATATCACCAAATTTCCTCACTATGGTTGATGATTATAGTAGAAGCATTGGACATATCTCTTAAAACACAAATGTCCTAGACAACCTCCATCCTTCGAACCTTTCTACGAATGATTAAAACCTAGTTTCAAACTTTAGTTCACCTTATTCAAACTGAAAGCGAATCAGAATTTCTTAGTTTTGGTTGTCAAACTTTATTTTCTCAACATGGTCTCATACACCAACTTTCATGAGTTTACACCCCACAACAAAATAATGTTGTAAAATGCAAACACCAATATCTTATCCAAGTAGCTAGAGCATTAATGTTTCTGTTAGGATAATATATTTTTGTTTTGGCATTTCATTTATTTTAATTGGACATATAACATTCAAGTGTTAGAACTAAAGTTGAACACTTGTATTTAGATATAAGTGGGATTGTTTATTGAGATGATTGTGGTTTAAATGGATACAAAGAGATCTGCGTATTATCTTCCTAGTTGGTGTGGAAGTCCTCTTGATTGAAGCCACGTGTGTGCAGATTTTCTCATGAAGAATTAGATTATTTTCCTAGTTGGTTTAGAAGTCTTCTTGGTTGAATACACATGGGTGTGACACTATCAGGTGGTTGTTGAGTTTCAGCTAGATAGTGTGTTACGTAGGTTGAGTTTCAGCTGGACAGGTGCGTTACGTAGGTTGAGTAGCGTGGGTGTGGTTATTTTTTTTGGCAAAAAGATTTCCAGGCTGCGTTTTTTTTTGTGTTGTTGATTTTCTTTGGGTGAAAGGGGGTGTGACGCAAGTTGCGTTTTTGGTGTGTGATTTCCAGCGTTGAAGACTTCTTGGTGTATCGTTTTTGTGGGTGAGTTTTTCAGGTGGAAGGCTGCGTATTTTGTGGTGTGATTTTCGGTAAAGCTGACTTCTTGGGGTGTTGCGTTGATTTCGTTTTTGTTTCTTCATTGTGGACACTACTGGCTGAGACACCAAGCAAACACTGAAGCAGTCGACAACTGTGATAATTAGTGAAGAAAAAAATTCATAGGAAAGTTTCTGTTGATCTCAAGTAGTTGTTATTTTATTTTCAGTTGATTATACACTTGAGATATTTTATTTGTTATTTGTTATTGAATTGAGCGAAAGTAGGAAGAAAAATCCTCTGCTGAGGTTAACACGAGTCGGTCGTGTTTTTGGGCGTGAAAATCTTTCACGGGTAGTTAGGTTGCGAGATAGTTACAGATATTGAGAGGTGCTGTGTTAAATCAATTCTGTGTAATTCTATTGAACTCCGGTGAAAGTGATTAAGCTGGGTGAGGGCCCCGCAGACGTAGGCAAGGAGTGCCGAACTGCGTTAACAAATTTTTGGTGTTCTTGTTATTTCGCTTTACTTGATTTGTTTTTGTTTGTGACAAAGGAGTTTGTGGAAAATTGAGAAATAATTAACCTTCTACAATTTTTCACAGAATTCCCATTTAGGTATAAAAGGAGTTGCAGGCGATTATGGTAAAACATCAAAGTTGCTTCGTTGAGTTGATAGGAGCCAAGTAATGAATTATTTGAAAAGGAAATAGAGGGGGAACGTGAAAATCTGAAGTAGAAAGGAATCAAGAAAGAGAAAAGTGGAGAGGAGGATTGAGGAGAAGATGCAGTTATCAAAGAGAAAATACATGGTCTTTGTCTCGTCGAATCGGTGTAACCGGTTAGATAGAAATTGGCCAGTTCTCCAACAAACTGGCTGGTTTTTATACTGACAAGTTTTTTGTTAAAATCGAATCGGAACATTGACCGGTTTAGAATTTTTCCGGTCAGACCAGCCGGTCCGGTCTGGTTTTTAAAACTTTGATTCAATCTAATTTAATTTTAAAATTATCTAATAATAATTAAATAATTTCAGATCACATTTAGTTGAAAAACTTTATTTATTAAGGAATTAATTTTATTATAATAATTACTACAATAATGCCATCTCCATTTCTTAACAGATAAAAGTAGTCCTTTATATTTCAGCCGAGATTTCTTAGTTATATCTTCTTGATACACAAGATTTTGTATTTCATAATATGCAGTTATTTCAGGAACAAACGTCAAAGGACCTAGTGTGCTTCGCGAGAATATTAAGGTTACAGCTTCTGGGAGTTTGCTTGGACAAGAATTATAGTCGTAGACAAGTATCTGTGCTTATTGTCCTTTTCTGTGACTTGAAAACAAATCAAAAGTATGAGTTTCAATACTGTAAAGGGGAGAGGGTATTGAAGAAGTTAGCTACTAATTATAGTTTTTAACTAGAAGGCTTGCTGATGTATCTAAACTATATATCTTAAAAGGAAATGCTACCGAGGCCAGCCTGCAAATCATAGATTTTCCATCAGAAACTTGCTGTAAGGCTTATCAGCAATAATTACCATCTTCGATTTTCAGTTTGATCAAAATTGTATTCTTTTGAGTGACAACAATCTCACGTCTTTGGCTGCTAAAACTCTCTTTTCATGTATGACTTTACTCTTATATCTCAATATGAGATCCAGGAATTCCAAAACGCGGCAATGACCTTCAGCATGAAATAGCTAACAACCCTACACTAAACTTGTTCCTTAAGTTCAAAGCTTTCTTTTAGCTTCTCATCAAAGACAAAGTAATTAGTAACGAATATAAGGGCCTAAGCTAAGTGTTATCCTGCGTCTACGGTTGTCTGGTTTGCAATTCTGGATTAGAAAGAAACTTCTAATTCCATGATTCATGATTGTTTCTTCCACATACAGCTTCAGGAAATCACTTTCAGGCTTTTTTGGGATTCCTACTTTACTATCCTTAGATCGATGAAGTTAGGTGAAACAAGAATTTGTATGTTATATACGCTAGTGGTATTGTTAGTCAACGTCTTGCAATTGAAACACATTAGATGACAATTGATGGAAGCTTCAATTCATACAGACAACAAAAGTTCCATTAGAAGGTGAATAATAATATTGATTATTAATGTTTAAGAAAATATTAATAAGTTAAAAGTACGAACTTATCTTTAAAAAATTTATAAAAATTCAAATTAATTTTAATATCTTAAATTTTATAAGTTAATATTTTAAAATAATTTTCTTATTTATATAAAATTTAATGATAGTATTTGAATTAATGACCTTTCTTACAATAACGACGATGAGCCTAGTCAGGCCACCTGTTTCATGGGCTTATCTATTTTAAGCTTAGTCAACTGGTTTCTTGTGTACCAGGCTTTCATTGACCTCTATTGGTATTTAATTTAAGATTTGTCATTTCAATTTGTTTATTTTTCTTTTACAACAATGCATACATTTAATGATGAATGTTATACAAAATCTTGATTAGTTCCTTTAAGTATGTTTTAATCAATTAAATTTTATTTGTTTTTAAGCTAAATATATTCAAAATATTTGGTATATTTAACTAAGTATGTTTTAATCAATTAAATTTTATTTGTTTTTAAGCTAAATATATTCAAAATATTTGGTATATTTAACTCTAATTTTAACCTAAAGGGGTGTTAAAAGACCATACTTTTCTTCTGTTATTGTGATTATTGAGTTATGTATCATGGTTCATAGTGTGTGTGTGTATTTTAAGATTCTGCCGTAAAGTTTCCCAGAAAAGTTGCGAAATTCATATGCATATACAGAAAAATCAGTATACAAGCCTTCCTTCTGATCACATCTTTGTGATTCTTACTCATCTGGTTGAGCCGTCTGATCATGTCTGGTACACTAGTTGATGAGAATTGTCTTTTATATTACGGAACTTGAGGACATGAAATGCACCAAATTTGATCTGATCTGAAATGAAGTGGGCTGTGATGATAGCACAACCACAAGCTGTTTGGTGGGCCTCATTCTCACGCTTTTCAAGTATGGTCTCTTCCGGATCTTGCTAGGCTGGCCACATGTGCTAGGATAGGGATTGAATTGAACTCCTATCCTTTCTTTTTTAATTCTTGTACGACAGAACATAACAAGAACAAAACATCCTACTGATTCTAGCACATAAAAGGACCAACATTCTACTCTGTATAGGCTCATTTATTGGTATTATACAAGTCCATAAATGCCGAAAGGTTTTGTCCATGCGACCACCAGGTTCAGATCAGTCAGCAGAACAAAACCAGTTAAAACCAATAGCAAGAACACTCAAAGGTGTATCACATGTCTGCGGCTGAAACCATCTCATTATCAGCAAAGAATTCCATTATATCAAATCTTACATATGTTACAAGTACATTCACTATCGATTAAATTATGTACCAGTCGAGATGATGAACATTCACTATGTTCAAAATGTCTGTCTATGAGGATGAGCTCCAGCCTGGTAAAGAGTGAGATGGTGTATGGCATTCATGAACAAATCCTTCAACTCCGGATGTTGAGTTACCACATGACGAGCTGCCCCCTCCAGCGCATTCAAAGCCCGTGCTTGCTCAAGAGCCTTACTGTTGCCAGCATTCAGGGCAAGGTAACAGAGCAAAACCAGTCCTTGCATTTGAGAACGATCACCAGCTCGAAGTAATCTCATCAAATGTTTTACTCCACCAAACTCAATAACCGCTTTCGAATGCTCTGAACAATTGAAATTCTCTGGACAGACAAATTTCCCCAGGGCAATGGCAGCTTCTGTTGCCACATCCACATTCCTGTTACCAAGTTGGGAAACCAAAGGCAGAATTATCCGCGTTTCCCTAGCAGGAAAAGTTCGAGCCAAGCATCCAATAGATACTATAGAAGGAATCTGCAACTCGGGATGACTTTCTTCTTGAACCAGTCGCAAAAGTTGATCCAGAACTGCCTTTGCAGCGGGTAAATTAGTCTTAAACGCAGCACGTCTAAGATCTACATTATCCTCTGCCACCAAGGTAATCTCCATAACAGCCATTAAACAATTAAACCGCAAATCCCCCTTATCCTTCTCAATTATCTTAGCCAAACAAAGCAACCCTCTTGTCTCGGTAATCTTCCGGCTATTCAACAAATTACCTTTTGACAACTTCCATAATGCCTCCGCACAACAAACATTAAGCTTGTGGCGCTCCTCAGGAGTCTCCATCTCCCTCTCTTTCCTATAATGTGAGCTCCCATGACTACTACTATCAGTATGACTATTGTTGCTTCCATAATTCTTATAAGCTAACTCTTTATTCAACTCAACAATCGAATGAATACTTGTTTTACCAGAATGATTATTGCCAACATCAAAAACTAAATCAGCACATAACGATGACACCAATGGCCTAGTAACATTCTCCCTCGCAAACTCCTCCTGCGCAATCGGATCCAATTCAGCCATTCTTGACACCAATTTAGCCACCTCAACTTGCACTTTCACAGGAGAATCCCCCAAAACCCCAACAATCATTGGAACCCCATGAGCATCCACAATCAACCTAACTCTCTCCTGGTCATTACCAATGATATAAAGTGCAGTTGCAGCCGCAATTTGTGCGTCCGGAGAAGCACCCTCTTTAAGCAACTTCAACAATGGCAAAACACCACCTTCTTCAACAATCATCTTCTTGTTCCTATCATTATCCCTAGCTAAGGAAGCAAGCTCATTAGCTGCATCAACACGATCCTTAAGCTGACCCAAGTGCATAGTCGACATATAAGACCAAACCCAAGCCAAAATCGGATCATTGCTAGCAATTGGCGGGAGAGAGAGAGAAGTATCTCCGTCGGACTCAAAAATCGATAACAGCCACTTCATGTCCGCAGTGGATGACTCCAGAAGGTTGGAAACCTTCCGGAAATCGTTGCTGGTGGTGATCGAGAACATTTGTCGGAGAACGCCGGTGTGCTTGCATTTCCGTACGAGGGTCAGGGTTCGCTCGAGGTTTTTGGTGATGTCAGCGACTATACGGCGGAGAGGGCGGTCGTAGAGGGAGGGAGTGGCGTTGGCCAGACGGACGGCGGCACGAAGCATGTGAGAGAGGCGGTCGACTTGGTTGACGAGGTCGGAGAAGAGCTCTTGTTTGGAGGGGCCGACGCCGTTTGCGTACTTGATGACTTGGTCGGCGAGTAGAATTGGAGGAGAGAGTTCGTCTTGGAGGGTTTTCTCTTCTTCTTGGGGCGAGACGGCTACTCTTCCCGGAGAGATCGGAGTGTTAGCGACGGCGGCAAATGTTGCTTTTGCGTTGGTTTTCATTTTCATTTTTGGGGATTGTGTGTTGTCGTTCTGATGAGCTTGTTGAGAATACAAGGGCTTGTTCTTAGAGGAGAAGAGTCAAAAGTGGACTTAGCTTAGAAGTTAGACACAAACTTATGTCGTTTAAATGATTTGAACAATCTGGAAGACTAGAAGATGATACTGAGAGATAATTTGGTTGGACATAAAAAAATCAATAAACAGGAATTGAGAAATTGTGATGAGAAGGTTACATTAACTTTTAAATACGCGTACCCGAGCCTCCAATATTACCTAACTAACTTGTTCCTATCCGAATGTATGCATATTTAAATACAATGCACCTTCTATGTTCTTTCCTCCTTGGTCAAAGTTATTCCGTGTTTAACACACACACTGATGTTGATGGGATCGAGCTACACGTTTCCTTGAGTTGGGCCCACTAGTTGACCAAGACTTCAACTTCAATGTTATTTCTATATATTATTTTATGAAAATAATAAATCGTTTTTGCTTACCTAATACTTTTGGATGTCAATAAATTATATTATATATTAATATGATAATATTATTGAAAATAAAATGAAGTTTTTATTGAACTTTTATATGTTATGTAATTTTCTAGTTATTATATATAATGCACAATTTATTTTGAAAAAATATAACGCACAATTTATTTAATGCCTACTCAAAAAATAGGGACTGAGACTTAGGGAATAACAAAGTCTAGTCCAAACACTGTTTGATCATTCCACACGGAATTTATAACCATCATAACGCTGCTATAAAATGCTTGTCATTTGCTCAATAAGCAACAAGACCAGTAGTCGATCGGTAGAAATGGCGAGAGCAGAATACCATATCAGGTTACAAAAAGATGCGAGTATTATGATACTATTATTCCTACTATTACAATGGTGGAGCTCCCACGGTTGTTTGGAGGAGGAAAGAGCTGCACTGTTGCACCTCCGACATTCCTTCAATTACCCAAACGGCAGATCTCGGTTCCTATGGGATATGAATATCGACTGTTGTAAATGGGACGGAGTTGAGTGCGACGTCACAACAGGGCGAGTCAATGATCTAAGTCTTTCGGGTTTTAGAGATGGGAGTTTAGGAGAATGGAACTTCAATGCCTCAGTTTTCCTTCCCTTTCAACAACTCAGAAGTCTTTATTTAGAGGGCAACAACATTGTTTGCTGCGTAGAGAATGAAGGTTGTTCTATTTCTGTTAATACCACACAAACACCATATGATATCACAAACTAATACCATTTTCTCATTTATATGTCAAACCCCCTTCTCCTTTCTCCTATATATATATATCTGTGTGTGTATGTGTAAGTGGGACGGATTGTCATGTGTTGCCAATTTCATTCAACTTAATGTATTTTATTAAGAAAGTTCTAACATGTAAGAACTGCAGGTTTTGAAGGATTGCAAAGGTTGAACAATTTGGAGGCTCTTTATTTGGATGAGAATGGTTTGACTAATAACGTTTTATCAATGTTTCAAAGATTTCATTCCCTCAAAAGATTGTCATTAGATTCTAATAAATTGAATGGATCAATTTATATGAAAGGTACATATTTCTTTTTCCTTTTCTTATAGATTATTAATTTATATTTTATCATATTATTAATTACAAATAAGAAAGTAGTTTTTATTTTTAATGCCTAATTTATTAAAAAATTAAATTATAATACATAATTATTATGATATATATTTAATAACTTCTTTCTATTATTTACCAGATTTGGTCAAAATACGTAACTTGGAGGAGTTAGAATTAAGCGACAACAATATTGAGAAGTTTGTTTCTTTGGAAGGTATAAATTTATACAAAATATGAATAATTTTTTTAATTTTATTTTTCAATACAATAAATGATAAGAAAAATGAAACAATTATACTAAGGAACTAGAGGATTAAAACTAATTTTCAATGGTTAAAACATCGGCATGTATAATTTATGAGAATAATACTTTCTCTATGTTTCGTTGTTTATTTATTGGTGATAGATATCCAAAGTTCAACCAACATAAGCAGCCTTTCACTTTCCTATTCGTTTGGGAACAAAAGTAGCTTTGAACTACAATCATTAAAAGCATTCAAAAACCTTAAGTCTCTTGATTTGGGAAATTATAATTTCAAAGGGGTACTATTCCCAAAAGGTAACTAAAGTTTATAATTAAACATTTACTTGTCATTACGTGTTTATTATTATGCATTTGTTAAATTAATTTTCTTTTTGTCTTGAAATTTGTTTGTAATTTAAGATGACCTAAATAAATTGGAAGAGTTGTTCTTGGATGATTCTGACATGGACGAAAACTTCCTCTTGTCACTTGGAGGACTTCGATCTTTGAGGCTCTTGTCCTTGCAAGGGATCAACTATGGGACACTCAACAATCAAAGTAAGTAGTAACTGTTGTTGTATCAAATAAATGAGTAATTTTTGCTTTAATTTGATAATAATTAGTTGAATTATCATTTAAAGTTGCAAAATATGTAATGTTTAGAAGTACTTAAAATCATAATTAAGGGTTTATAAACATGTTATTTCTTAAAAAGTCCTTAAAATAATTAATAATTGACTATATTATCTTTTCGTTATGTGATTTTTGTAGATTTGCTCATGTCCATTGCAAATATTACTTCACTTGAAAGTTTAGTATTGAGGGAATGTGAACTCACAGGCAATATTGATGGTACCTTTTCTATGAGTTAATTTAAAATTTGAGAAATTATTATTTTTCTCTCTATTCTCTAATGTTCTCTCAATTTATTTTTAGAATTATGCAAGTTGAAGAATCTGCAAAAGGTTTATCTGGGAATCAATAATATTAATGGCACCTTGCCTTCTTGTTTGTCGAATTTGACACTTCTTCAAAAGCTTGATCTGGGAGTCAATAATATCAGTGGCACCTTGCCTCCTTGTTTGGCGAATTTGACACTTCTTCAGTATTTGGACCTGTCCTCCAATCACTTTACTGGAAATATATCTACATCTCCCTTGAAGAGTCTCACATCCATTGAGTACCTATTCATTGATGATAATTATTTTCAAATTCCGATATCACTCTCTCCATTTCTCAATCATTCTAAACTCAAGTATTTGCATGCCCATGGAAATGAGATGCACGCAAAAAGTGACGGCGTTGATAATAAATTGACTCCTAAGTTTCAACTACAAAAACTGGGTTTGTTCTTTACATTTGGAGAAGGAGGGGTTTCATTTCCCAAATTTTTACACTATCAGTATGATTTGAGAGATCTTGATCTTTCCGGTATTCAAATGAGGCGAGCTGGATTTCCAAGTTGGTTACTAGACAACAATACGAATTTGGAATCCCTTTATTTGAAAAATTGTTCTCTTTTGGGAACGTTGCATTTGCCAATTCATCCTCACCCAAAGTTGGGCTACTTGGACATTTCCAACAATCAATTTTATGGCCACATTCCTCGAGAGATTGGAAGGTATTTTCCAATGCTAGAGGAATTATCCTTGAGCAGAAATGATTTCATTGGAAAGATTCCGAACAGCTTGTCTAACTGTTCTCTATTACAATCTTTAGACTTGAGTTACAATGGCTTATCTGGTAAGATACCAAAGTTGATTAGGAATATGTCTTCTCTTTTATTGTTGGATCTGTCAAATAATAACCTTTCTAGAAGCCTACCATCAATATTCATACCTCCACAAGCTTCATACATCTCTTTATCCCATAACAGACTTGAAGGAACTTTT
>JANIIA010000008.1:44798093-44814168 GCA_027478495.1 Erythroxylum alaternifolium
ATTATTTAAATAAATATATAATGAAAATATTGAAATATTGTTTAAATTACAAAATAAAGAATGAAAAAATTAAAAAATATTGAATTAATGAAAAAAGAAAGAAAAGGAATGACAAAAAAAGAAAACGAAAAAAATGAACAGTAATGGAGACTGCTACAGTGCTCCTCCAAATTTGGAAGAACACTGTAGCATTCCTTTAAAATGGAGGAGAAAATGGAGTTAGATTGGAGTGATTTTTTTCCTCCAAAATGGTGTTTCTCCTCCATTTTGGATGTGGGTTGGAGATGCCCTTAATCAAGAACTTCAAGTAAAGTGGTTTCTTTAGTGGTTGTAATGTGGCCAGTGGATGTTTGTTAATAGTAGTTTAGTATTGATGCTATGTTTTGTTCTTATCCTTGTAGGATTGTCTATAGTATTTTAGCTTTGGTAATATAAATTCCATTACAAATTTCAAAAAAAAAGAAAATGAGGGAAATGATGTGCCATATGGGTATCGATATCTTACTATCCAATGGCGGGCTGTTTGAGGATTACAGTCCCACAATGCTTCCAATTCTGATCTGAGCAGTGTTTCTTCAGCATAAAATGCATATGGTGGACATTTTTCCCCTCAGATTCCTCAAATTTAACATCCACCTCAACGACCTAAAACCATGAAATGTTCTAATTAAAGGACCATTAACTAGCAGTAACTAAGACATCTTCACAAAGGAAAGCAACAGCATCTTTCATGTAGACATGCAACTATCACGCACAAGTAAAAAACTTGTTGCAACAACATCCACAGATTTTTATTACCATTTCGTGCATACCGTCATGGTGAATTAAATAGGCTTATCCAACTTGATAAAAATAATAAATAGGCTACTAAGAACAAATATTTAGAATTGAATGAGATTTGAGACCCCTGTATCCTTTCTGTTTTCTCTCAAAAAAGAACTTTGATTTCCTTAAACATCTCTAGCAAGACTTTGTAAGGGAAACAAAAGTGTAACAAATAAGTAAAACAAGAATAAGTTCATCAACAAAATCAAATTAATAATTAATAGACTGGACGTTTTACACCTACTTTCTTTAGGAAAATAAAATGAACCTGTCCCAAAAAAAAGATTTAATTGTCAAGCTAGGAAAAGTAAGGATAGGAAACTGGAGATTTTATTAAAATCACCTAATTAAAAGTTTCACCTGGCTTGCAGTCAACAACCATGTCAATACGAGCAACAAAAAAGTGCTGATGGATTGGCGGATATAGACCTGGAGCAATAATTGTTCCATACGTACGAGTCTTATCTGTAGGTCACAAGGATCCTAAGCTCAGGATACCTATAAGTTTAACTTCAGCTTCAAATTTCCCATCCTGTAACAACAGAGCCCACTTAAATACCTGAAAAGGCTGCAATTAAAACCGAATCTTTAACTAACTTATAATAGATATTTTCTAAAGGCCGAAAAGAGGAAGTTGAACTTAGCAGGCGGTTGATTCATATAGGGGAATGATAATAGGAATGAAAATGAATATAGTGAAGAATATGAATGAATATTATCATTATAATTATGATGGTTGGCTCAAAGGAATGAATGATTACTATTATTATTAATAATGGTTAGATTAAAAAAATATTGAGAAATAAAAATTTATTACATTTTAATTAATTATATTTTAATAAATTAATATTAATTAATTATATTTTAATTAATGAATTATATTTTAATTAATTATAATTACAATATTTTAATTAATAAATGAATTATATTTTAATTAATTATATTGTAATTAATTAGATTATAATTAATTATAATTATATTATAATAAATTATATTATAATTAATTAATTAATTAAAATTAATTGTATTTAATTAATTAGATTATAATTAATTATAATTATATTATAATTAATTATATTATAATTAATTAATTAATTAAAATTAATTGTATTTAATTAATTAGCATTAAAAATATATTTTTTAAAAATCCACTACTAAAAAATGAGTTTCATTTCTCTACTATACGAAAGGTATGGAAGATTCCTTAAAAATGAGATATCAAACTATTACTTCTATAATAATAATCAATAAATAGCCATTCACTTTTCATTCTTTATCTATTAACACTTTCCTAAAAGTACTCCTAAAAATATAGAAATCCTTAGCTTGCCTGATAAAAATGCCAGAAGAATCCATACTTATAATTGGCCACTGTGCACATAAAAGAGACAGAGAGCCGTCTAGACTTCTTACTTCTGCCAAACCTGTTCTCCAGTCTTGATGCTTCCAAGGATGCTATGATCCTCCTCGTGTAAACAGACACAATTTTCAATTGTTTCAATACCTCTAGTCAAGTTAGTGAAGTGGGCATCAAAATATGTGATATAGCCCAAACAGTCACATCCTTATATTTGTAATTCTCGTTATGAGACAACAGAAAATGATGAAACTAATTATGAGGGAAAAGGAGCCAAAAAAAGAGAGTACAAAATACATGCACTTCGAGTTTTTAATCTGAGTACCTTACTAAGGGAATGTGCGTTTTTACCAAGCCATCATCTTGTTGGACAGTAAAATACAGAAAAGGTAAAAGAAACAGAAGTATAGAGGCTAAACGAACTGCTTTTATTACGAGGTAAATTCCTCTCTTCTGAAACATGAAATATGCCTCTATAAATATAGGCTTTACAAAGCCAATTTTTAATAAACTAAAATACTACTATTTAACTTAAACAACAAATCTAACTAATAACTCTAACTAGGACTCTAATAATCATAATTTAAGTTTGTTATTTAACACCCACTCTTAAACTTGTAATTTAACCTTGAATAACTCCAAGAATATCTCTCAATCTGCAGAAATCGTCACATTTTACAGCTTTGGTAAACATATTGGCAACTTGATCTTTAGATATCACATGCTTCAATTGAATCTCTTTACTCCCTATGCATTCTCTTATAAAATGATACTTGGTGTCTATATGTTTACTTCTATCATGAAAAACTGGATTCTTTCCCAAAGCAATAGTAGATTTATTATCAACAAAAATATCCGTAGCTCCATCTTGTTCAAATTTAAGTTCTTTCAATAACTTCCGCAACCAAATAGTATGACAAACATAGGAAGCAACTACAACATACTCAGCTTCACAAGTTGAAAGAGTAACAATCGGTTGTTTCTTAAAACTTCAAGCAAACACAGTACTTCCCATAAATAGGGATGGCAATTCCGACCCTGGCCATTGACATCCATACCCATAAAGAAAACAAAACCATCTGTACTTTTTTTATCATTGACGTCTCCTCCCCAATTACTGTCACTAAATGCAGAGAATCTAAAATTATTTACAGCAGTATAAAATAAGCTATACTCTATGTTCCTTTAACATATCAAAGAATTCTTTTTGCT
Source organism: Erythroxylum alaternifolium (assembly GCA_027478495.1). Taxonomy (NCBI): domain Eukaryota; kingdom Viridiplantae; phylum Streptophyta; class Magnoliopsida; order Malpighiales; family Erythroxylaceae; genus Erythroxylum; species Erythroxylum alaternifolium. The sequence goes on from JANIIA010000008.1 coordinate 44,801,488, forward strand.
GCTTTCATGTGCGTTAAAGTTGGAACTTCCATGTAACAACTAATGACACCAACTCCATACAAGATATCTGATCTTGTACAAGTTAAAAATCACAATCTTTGAACCAGTCTTCTAAATAAAGTTGGGTTTACCTTTTTTGCACTATCAAACTTAGAAAACTTGATCCCACATTCCATTGGTGTAGAAACTGAATTGATTAAATCCATTTTGAACTCCTTTAAAATCGCTTCACCATAAGTTTTTTGTGAGAGAAAAATCCCATCTTCACTTTGCTTCACTTCAATTCCAAGATAATAAGTTATAAGCCCCAAATCAGTCATCTAAAATTTTTCAGTCATTTTCTTCTTAAATTCTTCAAACATTGTAGGATTACTACCTATAAAGATCAAATCATCAATATATAAACAAACATACATAGTTTCTCCATTCTTGTTCTCCTGGATATATAAAGCATGCTTATATGGACATTTTGATAAACCATCATTATGAAAATAATCATCAATATAGGTATACCAAGCCTTTGGAGCTTGTTTAAGACCATATAAGGCTTTATTCAACTTTAACACCTTGTCTTCTTGTCCTTCAAAGATGTAACCCAATGGTTGTTCCACATAAACCTCTTCCTCTAAAGTTCCATTTAAGAAGGCTGATTTTACATCCATTTGATAAATCTTCCATCTCTGTTGAGCTGCCAATAAAATAATTAGTCGAACAGTCTCAAAGCGAGCCCCTGGAGCAAAGACTTCATTGTAATCAATTCCAGCTTTTTGAGTGAATCTTTTTGCAACAATTCAAGCTTTGTACTTCTCTACTTCTCCTTTTGAATTTTTCTTCGCTTTATAAATCCACTTTACTGCTAAAAGTTGTTTCCCTTTTGGAAGATCTATAAATCGCCAAGTATCATTCTTTTTTATTGCTTTCATCTCTTCATCCATAGCAACTCCATCTTTCATCTTTGATAGGTTCTTTAAAGGTCATTGGTTCTGTATCTGCTAACAAACAAAATAGAGTAGAATCATTGATTGCTTATGTTACTTTATATATTTCTTCTAAACTCCACATATGATGTGGCCTCTTGGAGGAGCTTTGTGGAGACATAATTTTTTGGGATGTTTGAACTTCACACGGAGGAGTTTGCGAACCATTTGATTTTGGGACTTATCTGTTTTAAAAATTTTATCAAACAAAGGAAGAAATTCATAATTTTCATTTTGTTGTACATTCCACTCTTGTGAGCCTTCTTCATCAAACTCAACATCTCTTCTAATGATTGTTTTTCCATTCTAAAGATTGTAAATTTTATACCCTTTTGAATTTTTAGCGTAGCCAACAAATATGAACTTCTGACTCTTATCATCTAACTTGCTTCTTATTTCATCAGGAACGTGCCCAGAGCCAATGCTTCCAAATACTCTTAAGTGCAAAATACTTGGCCTCCTTCCACTCCAAGCTTCTTGTGGAGTCATTTTCATTAAACTCATTGTGGGTCTATGATTATTCAAATACACCACACATGCTACTGCTTTAGCCCAAACTCCTCTAGGATCCTCTTACTTTTCAGCATACTACGAGCCATGTTAAGAATAGTTCTATTTTTACACTCCTCAACTCTATTTTACTGAGGTGATCTAGGAACTGTTAAAGAATGTAGAACACCAAGATACTTACATAATTGAATAAATTTATTCGGTGTGAATTCACCTCCTCGATTAGTCCAAATTGGTTTAATTAGATAACCACTTTCACTCTCAACCTGAGCTTTAAATTTCTTAAACACTTCAAATGCTTCAAATTTTTCCTTCAAAAAATAAACCCAAGTCTTGCGAGTATAATCATCAATAAACAATAAAAAGTACCTATTCTTTCTATATAAACTTGGTGTGATAGGACAATATATATCAGCGTACACTAATTTAAGTGGTTATGTAGCTCGAGATAGAGACTCCTTTGGAAAGCTCCTCCTAGACTGCTTACCATACATATAACATTCACAAATTTGATCAGGATGACTTATAAAAGGCAAACCATGTACCATCCTTCTCTTATACAATAGCTCCAATCCATCGAAATTCAAGTGGCCCAGTTTAAGATGCCACAACCATGACAAATTATTCGTAGTAGATTTTAAAAATATGGGACTATCTTTATTGATCTTCAATATGAACATCTTGTTCTTCAACGTTGGCACTTTTGCAATCAATCTTCCTTTTTCATTTCTCATAACCAATCCACTCTTTCTCATCTGTATTTTATAGCCTTTCTCCAAAAGCTATCCAATACTTAATATATTTATTTTCAAAGCAGGAACATAATAAACATGAGATATAAACTGACGATCTCCATTCTTCAATTTAATTAAAATTTCTCTTTTAACTTTGATTGGAACTTTAGTTGTATCACCAAAAGAAATATTGCCTTTAACAAATTCATCAAGACTACAAAATAAATCTTTATTATCGATCATATGATTGCTGGCTCCTAAGTCGAGATACCAAGACTCCTCACTCCTTTCTTTGTTACCATTGCATGTTAATAACTAGAGAGATGCTTCATCATCTTATTCTTCAACCTCAACACAATTTGACTTTTCTTTTTTATTTGAATTCCATCTACATTCCACTGCATAGTGACCAAATCTTTCATAATTGTAGCATTGTATATTGGATCTTTGACCACGAATTCGTTGAAATGATTCACCTCTAGCACGTCTTCTTGGATATTGTTGCTAAAAATATGACTTTTTGTTGTCATTCAAATTATTTCTGCCTCCTCTGTCTCTTCTACGATTTCCATGATTCTAGCCTCACCCACGACCTCTACCACCTCATCCTCTACTATGTTTTTGATGTTGATTGTCTTCTTTTTCATTTAAATTCAACTTTGCCTTCAACACTTGGGCATCTAATTCTTCTCTTTTCTTTAATCTCTCTTCATGGGCTTGTAACGAACCTAAAAGGTGATCTATAGACATCGATTCCAAATCCTTTGACTCTTCAATTACAGTCACAAAGCAATCAAATTTTGAAATTAACGATCAAAATAATCACTCAAACATCTTCCATCAGCTCTCCATATCTCTTTAATTGATTCACAATAGTCAAGATGCTGTCAAAAATACTCTTCTATAGATTCAGAATCCTTCATCTCGAGATTTTCATAATCACATCTCAAAATCTACAAACGTACTTTAATTATATTGTCTTTTCCTTTAAAACAATTCTATAAAATCTCCCACACTTCTCTTGCCGTAGTTGCAGTAGACACCTTTTCGAATATAGTTTTATCTAAGCACATATGAATAAGAGTGAACGCTTACTAATCCTTCTTTCTGACTTTCTGTAGCGTTTCCTTTTGCACTATGGTTAATGCTTTTTCACATTTCGGATGATTGTAGCCCTTTTCTACAATATCCCACACATCTTGTGATCCTAGCAATGCTTTTATTCTGATACACCAGTTGTCATAATTCTCCTTGGTAAGTTTCAAAAATTGAAACGGTAACATTCCATTCATCTTGGTTTTTACTGTGGAACACCTTCAAAATATAGCTTCTGGAAACAAAGATTTGAGGAAAGTTGTGGTTGTGTTGGTGTGTGGCTACTGCCTTTGGGTGCTATGTCTGTCCGTGAGTTTCTTGTGGTATGTTGTTATTTTCTACATTGGTGATTGAGATGAATCTGTAGTGACAAACATCTGTCTCTCCTTTCTCCAACTCATGATCTCTGAATCTCACGTCTTCCTCTCTGCGACTTGTCTTCTTCTTCTGCTCTCTATGCCTGTTATTTTGGTTGTTGCTAGTTTTAGTATTCTGCACAAGAAGTGTTTGATAAAATGTATCAAGACATGGAAGGTGGAAACTAATTTTTAGCTCTGCTGCCAATTTGTTGGACAACAAAATACAGAAGAGGCAAAATAAATAGAGGTATAGAGGCTAAACGAACCGCTTTTATTGTGAGGTAAATTCCTCTCTTATGAAATATGTCTATATAAATATAGGCTTAAAAGACCAATTTTTGATAAACTAAACTACTATAACCTAAACAATGACTTTAACTAATAACTTTAACTAGGACTCTAACAATCATAATTCAAGTTTATTATCCAACACATCTTCCCCAACATCAAAAGCATTCTTCGGGTGATGTGGTTCATTTGGATCTCCATACGGCAAAACCATTTCTGCTTAGCCTGTGAGCTACAGGTCTTCAACCCCTATTTCCATCAACATATGCAACGAAATATATAACTAAGCCTTCCCTAGGAGTGAATCCAACTCGAAAGTTCCACTATAAACTGACAACAAGACACATCTCTTCTTATTATAAATATACTAACTTGATTAAGCGTAAGTTAATATATCGATGTTATATATACCTTCTACCATTCAACAAAATGTCCAGTGACAAAAAAACCTATATAAGGAGGGTGCTGCCTTCTTGGTTAGGTGCACTAATATAAAGTCAAAGATTTGTATAACAAATTTTGACTCTAGTTAAATTCCTCTTTTGAGGTGAGAGTTGGAGAGTTTGTTTTGAGTATTTCTTTGTGGGTGTATTGGGGTGGTGGGTGAGAGAAAAAATTTTATAATTGTAAGAATTTTTCACATAGTGGATTTTTTTCTCGGTGCTTTTGGTTTTTTCTCTGGTTTGGGAGTTTCCATTTAAATTCTCTTGTGTTATTATTTCTCTATTTTTTGATATTTTTGTCTATAAAATATCCTTGACTGTAGGTTTGGGAGGTCTGAATTCACAATAATTGGTATCAGAGCCAAAGTGTGTTTTTCTTGAAAATTTTGGGTATGCCCTATAGTTACAGTTTTGACTGATCTTCCACATCATAAAAAATTTTCTTGAGAAAGGTTCATTAGATGTGGTGGAGCTTTGGTGTGGTAGTGTGGAAGTGCATGTCTAGGAAAGTTCTAGCTAAGGAAAGACTTGCTACTTAAATGTGTCCGTTTGTGACCCACCTCTCTTTCCTGGGAACTTACTTAGTATACTATTCATTTCTATGGTAAAATTCATCAAGGCAAAAGTGTACAAACAAAAGTCAAGAAATAGGGCTTCGAATCTTGTCAGATTTGAGGTGGACAAATTCAACGGGAGAATTAATTTTGGCTTGTGGCAAGTGCAAGTCAGGGATATTTTGATTCAATTGGGATTACACAAGGCAATGAAAGGTAAGCAAATCCCTGATATCAGCTTTGCTACTAGTGACACTGGCAAAACGGCTAGTACGAACAGATCTAGTATAAGCAATGAAGATTGGGAGGATCTGGATTTGAGAGCGGCAAGTGGGATATGACTGTGGTTGGCCAAGAATTTCCTTGTGAATGTGCATGAAATATCTTCGGCAAAGGAGCTATGGGAAAAGCTCAAGGAGTTGTATCAAACAAAGGGTGTCTCAAATTGGGTGTACCTGCAGGAGCAGTTTCATATATTATGAATGAGGAAAGGTACTACAATTTCAGATCATTTAAATGATCTCAATGGGATCGTCTTTGAACTGGAGGCAATTAGAGTTAATATAGATGATGAGGATCAAGCTTTAAGACTCATCTAGTCTTTTCCACCTTTTTATGAGCACATGAAACCTATTTTGATTCATAGGAAGGAGAAGATGGTTTTTTCTGAAGTTACCGGAAAGCTTTTTTCAGAAAAGAGAAGACTGGGTGGTGGAAGAAATGTTCCTCCTGAAGACTTAGCCCTGGTGGTAGCTGGATATAGGAAGAAAAAGAACTCAATGAAGAAAAATATAGTATGCTGGATGTGTAAACAATTTAGGCACATGAAGAAAAATTGTCCGAGAGGTGAAGCTGTTTCGACAAGAGGCTCTGGGTCAGTTAATAGAGAGACAGACAATGTTGCTAACATTGTCTCCATAGATGATTTTGCTCTCTAAAAGGGGGCATGTACATCCTCATGGTATGCGTTAATCCCAAAGTTGCCATGATAGAGGATGTGTTACTATTAGCGGGTCCACAATTTTGCAAACGGGCATTGGTTTGACATTGATGCAAGGTGTGTGGTGGAATTGATGTTGATGATTGATGAACTTCTAGGCAAACCAAACGTAGGAGTTGCATCATAATTTTTCAGTAAAATTATTTTCGACATGTGCCAAAGTGAAAGGCTTGGAATTGGTTTATTCTGAGTAGGTATGTTTTTATGGTGGAGTATGATGCTGTGAAGCATGATAATTCTCTACATTGAGAGTTATGTTATTTTCAGGGGATCTTCATTGAGGTGGAGTGTGGTTGTGAGATCAACCAAAGTCGGCAAGGTGGAGATTGTTGGGTTTGGCTCCTTTCTTATCCAACATTGGTTGGGGAGCATATTTGGGGCAAGACTCTTGCCTATATAAGAAGGGTGTTACCTCCTTAGTTAGGTGTACCAATACAAAGTCAAATATTTGTATAACAAATTTTGACTCTAGTTAAATTCCTCTTTTGAGGTGAAAGTTGAAGAATTTGTTTTGGGTATTTCTTTGTGAGTGTATTGGGATATTGGGTGAGAGGAAAAAATGTGATTGTAAAAATTTTCACATAGTGGATTTTCTTCTTAGTACTCGTGATTTTTTCTCTGATTTGGGAGTTTTCATATAAATTCTCTTATGTTATTATTATTTCTCTATTTCTTGATATTTTTGTCTATGAAATATCCTTTGGTGTGGGTTTGGGAGGTCTGAATTCACAACAAACACTACCTCTTGTTTCAGTTGTTGTATAATTCCTTAATGGATCTGTTAGAGGTAGAGGAATCAGTTTCCAATCTTCAAACTCTATTACCTCCATGTTTTGAATATCTATAAGAACATAAATGCCCTCAACCGGGTGGACATAACCATTTTCCATTAGATAGTCACTTTTAGTTCTGCAGAATATATGTGGTTTTGCAAACCTTCTACTTGGAGCATCAACATCACTATGATAACCACACATCTGCATTAATCATGCAGTCAGACCGTTCATGCCCATAAGATGTTGGTAAATAAATTTTAGATAACATGTAGTTAGAGCACGCATGAGTCAATGTATTTTACTAGGGATCAACCATCACAAGGCCCATATCGGCAATACCCCTTTTCTTCATGGCTTCTCTGAATGGAGGGAAGTCCTTTACAATAGATTCACATTCAGAATATTCAACAGCATCTTGATTTTCCAAAGAATAAATGAGAAAATGCAACAACACGAATTCCTAGTAAATCCAATTCAGAAGTTCTTTTTAAGTCATTGTTAATATACTGATAAGCCAAGATTATAGAAATTATTTGGATTTTCATACCAATCCAATGGGTTAACAAATAATACAGTTATTATTGCGATCATAAATGTATGGTAAGACAAAATGCAGATTTATCTGTTATGGAGTAGTTGAGGATTTAATACACAACATTCTTTTTTCCCCAACAAACTTTCAATGATGATTCTGAGGAACTATCTCCCCTTAACAAAGCGATATTTTTTAATCTCCTAATATAGTGTAGATATTTTCGTAACTCTTAAACCTGATTAAATAAGCATAGCAGAAGTTCAAGTGTACTTAACCATTGCATGGGAAAGAACAAAAGATGGTAGGGAAATAGGACAAACCATTGGGGGTTGAACATCTGGGATAACTTTCGATGATATTACTTTACCCTTATGATGTCCACCTCGAGTAACTGCATGTACTTCAGACAGCTTCATAACCCATATACTACTCTCATTTGACCTTTTATTATAAACAACAAGTCTGGCCCTCCTAGAAGGCAGCTTTGTAAGAATGATTGGGCCACCTTTTTGTTGGAAAATTAACACAAGATCGAATCTAAGCGCAGTAGAATGAATTTAAAATTTTTTTCCACATAATCAACTTTAACAAAATGTAATCGAAAATATAAAACAAAAAATTAACAAAGTCATTCTAATATGTGTCGATTTCCTGTTGTAATTTTTCCTTTTGCCTTGAATCTGTCAATCCATAAGCCGTTCCATCGTCCGGCCTCTAATGGTATCCATAGATCTTTTCAGAGAAAACACAAATCTAATTTAAGAGGAAAAACGTAAGAAGTGCTAGCTCCAAATTTTCTAAATTTTCCTTTTATGTGAAAAATCATATTTTTCATGTCCTTGGATTTTATCAAAATTACAATTAAAGTCAAACTTTAGTCATAATTACGAATTAGTCCTTATAAGATCAAGTATCACATATTGATCCTTAAAGTTTATAAAATTTCTCAATTAAGTCCAACTTAATTCAAATTTCAATTTCTCCCTTATAGACCTTTTATGTGTGACCTATTAGGTTCCTAATATGTTGGTCATGATTATAAATTATAATTCTAATTCATAATTAGAATTAGATAAATTAAAACTTCTTTTAATTTATCTTTAATTCCATAATTAAACAATTTATAATCACAGATCATGATTGACGTTTAGCAACATGTCATAACCACCCAAATATTAGGAATGTATCAAAGTGGTTTGACTTAACCTGTTTATGCATAACTATGATGTATAAATTAATCCTTTCGTTATCTAATGTTCCAATTGGACTTAGAGTATGGAATTCGTGTCTACTCTAAAATCCAATCATGTTCGTTCTTGCTAATTAGTAAATGATTTATAATTGATATTTGGAAACAATTTTTCCAAATGTCAATTTACTTTGGCCAGAGATTCCTAAAATTATTACTAATCAAGAACAACAAAACATTCTTCTTAATTACTTTAGGACAACGAATTCTTTATTGATTTACTCAACTATCTTCATATAGTTCATACTATATCTAATAACTACTGAATTGAACAACTCCAAGAGTAGAACATAAGTAGCATCAAAACATAATAATTCTTAGATGAGATAACTTTGGTAATCTCAAGTCTAAGGATCGATTATACAATCATCATAATGAGATAATCCACAGGCACACAAGTATTGTTCCATTCAGGATTCTCATAATCGGGTCAGTTTAGTGAACTTATTCTCTAATAAGCACCGACATATTTTTTTAATTGTCTCCACACTTTAATCTATGAGATCAATTACTTTTTTCATAAGAAAGAAACAAACATGTGTTAGTTTAACCATTTCATCAATACCCTGTCTTGATGAAACTACGACTAGGAACATTTTACGAATAATATAACAAATGCAATTCAAATTTTATAATTATAATCGCATTATAATTTCTAATTGCATAAAAATTATTCCATGGATTTTATCTTTACGATTAATAATTAAATAATTAATAAATACATAAAGATAAAGAATGCGTTTTATTGAATGAAATATTTTCATACAAATAAATTTACAACCAACATAAATTGGCTGCAAGAGCATAAACTAACGATATTCACTACCAAGAAAAAAATTGATCTACTTTAAGAAGTGGGTTTGGCACATGGCATAAGAAACTAAGTCACGCCCCATCACTTTCACATAAATTAGTATGCATTGCTGACGAAAGTTTAAAAGGAGATGTGCGCTTTACCTGCTACGATGATTTCAACACTGAGATGAAATAGATATTCATGTGTGTGTTGGCTTGCCTAGATTTAGACTCAAGACATATAGAGAAGGAAAATGTATCTAAACAGAGTCTACAAATCATGAAATAGATTTAGACTCAAGACATATAGAGAAGGAAAATGTATCTAAACAGAGTCTACAAATCATGAAATCCGTGGTTTGGTTCACACATATATATGTCTGCCAACTTTCAAATTTTGTGGAGTTAGCTGGGCCACAAGTTACGACCTACGCATACATATTTCTATACGCTATGCTCTGCTTTTGCCCTGTAGTAACGTGTATGCTTTCTTTTCTTTTTCTTTTTCCAACTAAACTGGAAACTTTAAATGTAATATACTATAGGAAGATGTTTTTTCTTCTTTCAAAATTACACCGATGTTTCAAAAGCTATAATCCTTCTAAAATTTTACTTGGTATTAGAGCCTAACTACGAAATGTCTAGCAGCCACAGCAACACCTCCAACGTTGAGGGCAGCAAAACCAATGAGAATCACATAGCAAGCACAAACAAGACGTTGCTATCTTCTGGTGGATTGATGAACTCCTATTCGATGACAAAACTTAACCATGACATCTTTCTACTATGGAAGAATATAGTTCTTCCCGTAACTAAAGGCAGTAAACTGGAAGGTTTTCTGACAGGACCAAAAGTGCTGCCACCTGAGTTCAGTGAGAAGAAGGATGAAGAAACAAACAACTTTTAGGTAATTGTAAATCCTGAATATGATGATTGGTATACACAAGATCAATTACTGTTAGGTTGGTTATTTAACACAATTGAGCCCATAGTAGCCTTCAAAATGATGGGCTATGATATATATAAGAAGTTGTGGAGTGCTATAAACAAATTGTTTGGTGTTAAAACTTGATCTAATGAAATTTTCTACAAGTGTGAATTTGCAAAAATACAGAAAGGAGGCATAAAAATGGAGGATTATTTGAAAATCATGAAAGGACTTACAGATAATTTAGCTTTAACTGGGCACCCAGTCACTCAAGAAGATCTGACTACATAAATTTTGGTTGGTTTGGACTCTTAGGTGTATAACCCACTTGTTTGTCAAATCATAGAAAAGGATGAAATTACCTGGATTGAGCTACAATCAAAACTGCTCAGTTATGAATGAAGAATGGAGCAACTCAATGCTAGCATAGTAGCTGTCAATCTTGGCCATCCTATTGCTCATTTCACTTGAAGCTTCAATAGAAGTTAGCCACAACACTTCTCTGGAGGTAGATTAGGAAGTAACTACAAAGGAGGTAGAGTAACTAGAGGAAGAGGAAACAGATAAGGTGGAAATCGACCTATGTGTTAGCTTTGTGCTCGAATTGACCACACTACTACTGTGTGCTTCTATAAATTTGATAAGAGCTATATGGGATCTCCCTCAGAAAATCACAAAAACCAAAATCAACAAGTTGTATTTCTCACTTCACTTGACAATCTGCCTGATAATGCCTGGTACCTAGACAGTGGTGCTACCAGTCACGTTACTCATAATGTGCAAAACCTGCAAAGCAAACAAGAATTCTATGGTAAAGGGACACTAACTATTAGAAATGGTGAGCAACTTCCTATTCATCATATTGGTTCTACTAAAATCTCTAGTGATATGCATATGCCTGTCTCACTTAGATAAGTATTACATGTTCCTACTATTGAGAAAAATCTTGTGAGTGTTTCAAAACTTATTAACTCAAATAATGTTGCTATTGAATTTAACTCATCTGGGTGTTTTATGAAGGACCCACTCTCGGGCAAGGTTCTGCTGGACAGGAAGTGCATGGATGGCCTATATCAGATTAAACATCCTCAACTATCAACCCTCAAAGACACTCCTTACCAAGCTTTTATTTCAAATTCCATTGTTCTTCCTGAAAGTACACAGCTAATAAGTGTTTGGCACAAACGCTTAGGACATCCATCATTCAGAACACTAGCTAAGATACGTAATGCTTGTAATATGAAAACTTCTATGAATGAAAATGCATATTTCTGTGATGAATGTCAATTGAGCAAATCTCATTCTCTTCCTTATACCCGTTCTTCTTCTCATGCCAAACATCCTCTTGACTTGGTCCACACTGATGAATGGAGGCCATCTCCTGTACTCTCACTACATGGTTATAGATATTATGTCTTTTTTGTGGATGATTGCACTAGATATACGTGGTTATATCCTTTAAAACAAAAGTCTCAGGTTTTCTCAACCTTTAAACAATTCAACACTTTAGGTCAAATCTAATATGATAGCAAGATTAAATGTATTCAAGCTGACATGCGAGGTGAGTTCCTAGGCCTAGCTAAATTCCTTCAGGAGCAAGGCATTAGAATATAATACTCATGCCTACACTCTTCACCTCAAAATGGTAGGGCAGAACACAAACACAGACATGTGGCTAAAACAGGTCTAGCTCTCCTAGCTCACTCTAAAGTACCTTTTTGATATTGGCTTGAAGCTTTTACAACCGTTGTTTTCCTAATCAATCTCATGCCAACACATGTTTCAAATGATAAGTCCCTTCTAGAAAGCCTAACACACAAGAAGCCAAATTACAGATTCCTCAAATGTTTTGATTGTGCCTGTTTTCCCTCCTTAAGACCCTATTAGTATCGAAATTCCAATATCATTCTACAAAGTGTGTATTTCTGGGCTATAGTGATCTCCACAAAGGCTATAAGTGACTTTGCCGAACTGGCAGACTCTATATCTCAAGGGATGTAATCTTCAATGAAAACAAGTTACCTTTTCACAATGAGTTTCTCAACACTACTCATTCTGAACCCTCTACCATTGTCACTATTCTATTATGGCTTAATTCTCTTACAGTCCCTAACCACTCTGATAAAGGTCCTTCCCGTACTTCACTTCCTACAAATCCAGCTATTGAGATGGAGTCTAACACCCAACATCCTTGTGAAGGTAGTTCCACAGCTCCAAGAATTGAGGTACATAATTCCTTTGGACACTCACATGATCAAGAAATTGAAGGGGGCATTTCAATTGAAATCTCAAAAGCTACTCACAGTAGTTCTGAACGTCCTGTAGTGTAACATCCTGTACTCATATTAAGGGTTAGGACCTGAAATTTCAGTACATATGAGCTCAAAGAGAGATTAAGGAAATGCATTTTCTTGCTCATGCATAATGTTAGCATATAT
>JANIIA010000008.1:44814268-44839215 GCA_027478495.1 Erythroxylum alaternifolium
GATATGACTTGTGTGAGTGCATCGATGATGGTTCACTCACAGAGTTCGCAAACTCATCAAAATTACAACGTTATTTTTTAGATTTTGGGGAGTTCTAGCTACCAAAATGGTATAATAGAAAGGGGAGTTCTAGCTACCAAAACGGTATAATAGAAGTTTAGTACTTACATTTTGGGAACGAAAATGGCTCAAAGGTCGAATCAGCTGAATCTATGAAGTCTAGTTAGAGTCTTTTGCATTAGCATCTCATATCATGATACACATTTTTGTACTAAGATTAAACTCTAAACTGATGTGTAATGTATATATTGGATTCTAATTTATAATGACATATGTGACCTTTTATGCGTATGAAAGAAATGAGAAGAAATGATGTATAGACCTCCCTGAACTATATTTTTCACAGGTGAAATGTCAACATAGATGGAAATTTTAGAATAAACTCTGTTAAATAAATCTTTTGAATGCTTATGATATGTTTGATGTCTAAGAGTAATTTTTTTTAAAATTTTCCTAATGTATCATTTCCGTAGAGTATTTTCTCGAATATTCTTTAGTACGTTTGGGAATATGCTCTATTAGAGTGGTATGTTACATTACTGATTTAAGCAGTGAGGAAAAGAAGTCTAAATATAACTACTCAAATATGATATTATCAGAGAAATTATTAATATAGAAAATTCTCATCTGTTAATTAATTAAATATTGATACTTGATGGGCATATCATATTAAAAGAAAGGCACATATAAAATTAGTCTTCTCTTTACCCTAATTTATACGTTTAAGAAAAACTTACACAGCCATCAGAAAAGAACGTGTATACAAAAGAAAAGGAGAAGGGGAGAAAAACCAATTTTTCTACGCACAAAAAGTAATTGTTAGAAAAACCAATTTTTCTATGCACAAAAAGTAATTGTTATTAAGATCAGACATCATATCTTCTTCCTCAAATCCAGGTATGTGAAAAGCAATTAGTTTGCATGAGAAAATGGCAATTAGAATGAGAATGAATATTATCATTATAATTATAATGGTTGGTTAAGAGGAAGGAATGATTATTATTACCATTGACAATGGTTAGTTTGTAAAAAGTATTAAGAAATAAAATTTTATTATATTTTAATTAATTAATTAATTACAATATTTTAATTAATTAATTAATTATATTTTAATTAATTATATTTTAATTAATAATAATAATAATATTTTAATAAATTATATTGTAATTAATTAATTAATTGAAATTATATAATAAATCAATTATTATATTATTTCAATTAATTATATTTTAATTAATGAATGAATTATATCTCGATTAATTATATTGTAATTAATTAATTATATTTTACTTAATTATAATGTAATTAATTAATTAATTATATTATTTTAATTAATTGATTAATTGTATTTAATTAGTTAGTATTAAAAATATTTGTTTTAAAAAGCCACTACTAAGGAATGATTTTTATTCCTCTACTAAGTGGAGGGTACGAAGGATTTCCCAAAAGTGGGATATCAAACTATTGCTCCTGTAATGATAATGAACAACTAATCACTCACTTTTTATTCTTTACTCATTACCCTCTTCTCAAACCCATCAGCCAAGCACTCCTCCTAATTTCAAGATCTTTTATAATGCGGACAAAATCAATTTCTCCTTACATCATTTACTCTAAATAAATTATCCGAGGAACAAGGCCGGCCCTAGACAAGGGCTAGGTGGGCGCCTGCCTAGGGTCCATCTTTATAAATAATAAAATAAGGCCTATTTTTATCCTTATAAAAAATAAAATAAATTAAAATAAAATCTATTATTGACCTTAAAAAGAATAATTAAAAAGGCTCATATTTTGCTTATTTTTATTGTTTACGAGAGCCTAAAAATAAGCAAAAGTAAAAACATTTTTTTACCTTATCCGGAGCCCATAAAATATTAAGAATGCCCTGCCAAGGAATGTAAGATTGATGAATCAAAGAATGAATAATAAAATTGGAGCTAAGCCTCCTACCACACCAACTCGACCACACCTCGGACACACTTCTTCCAACTTACACATCCCTCATGTTTTATTATATTTGGTTGCCATGAAACAGCTAAAGGATGGTGTTAACCCAAGAATGAAGCCAGCTCAAGAGGGCGATCACAACAGGCAAGGAATCCAAAACCACGAGCTCTATTGCCTGTCAAAATGGGTATTCGATACCATTGCCACCATCTGAAGGAATATTGTTGGTGATGCGTAACATAATAACCTGGCCTAAACACGTCGGATTCGGAACAAACTACAGATGAATGTAATGAGTTTTGGCAGTTTCTTGTCAAACTTTGAGTAATCTTCAATGACAATACCTATAACTTACATCCCAAGATGACATATTTGTTGCCAGACCGAGAGAAATGAACAATTAAAAGCTGACAACAACATTAAAAAACAGGAGAGGGAAGGTTAGAGATCCTTTGCTCCTTTCATAAGATTAGATATTCCACATGGAAAGCAAGTCTCACTTTGCTTGCACCATTCTCTTGTGCATTAGCTAAAGTTGATGGAATCACCACAAATGCTTTCATACTAGGCTCTTATTCTAGAGTCTGCTCCAAAATCAAGTACTTCCCAGGAACAGCGGAGCAAGAAATAAACAATAAAGCCGAGTTCAGATACAGCTCGGTCCACATTTGCATAGGTTTTGGAGCACAGAGAGTTTCAAACGTAAGAGGTACATAAGAAAATTGTCATTTCTTCTTTTGTTTATCTGCGAAAGCAATATCTGAAGTCTTTACAGGCGATTAGATTTTGCATTATTTTTGAGTCTGATAGCAAATTACCTCTGCAAAAGCATGCTTTAGAATCTGTTGTGGCGAAGTAATACCAAAATGGATTGGTTCATGTATGAAACAAGAAGCCAAGAGAAAATGGAAACCATATAGCTGGTGTCAAGGACCCGGCCTGTATGTCATTCTCTGCTTGTCTCTCTTTCAGATGTACTTCGAATTAAGTTCGCTATTCCGCACATTTTAATTTGATTACTTATTTAAACTAATATAAATATTTCTATTTAATATATGTACTTTTATCTATAATAATTCACTGTTAATTATTATAAAGAATTTATATTTAATTAATAAATATAATGTTCTGTACAAATAAATTCTAATTTTATAATATTTTTAATAATTATCATAATTTTATAACATAAATACAAAAAAAGATTAATTCTAGAAATTTAAGACACTATAATTTTATATATTGAGAATGCGAATTTGTTCATAATTAATCATATGTGTAAATTGATTTCTGATTTTGTAAATAAAAAATTTATTATCTAACATTTAATATATACTTATTTTAAAATACTAAAGTACTTTAAAAACTTTAATATATAAAAATTAAATATATAATTTTAACATTGTGCATATATTTCATTTTACATAAATTGATATTTGATTTTATCATAAATTATTTTTTAAAAATCAATAATAAAAATAATATTTATTTTTAAAATTAAAATAACTTTAACTAGATCGAGATATTAACTCTCCTCTATATTGTTGACAATCTAGGTACAGGAAGATTTTGTGTTCCAGGACAGGAGGAATATAGAAGTGGCATATGCATGGAAGACACAATTTCAGCAGTCTATTGTTAGAAAAAGGCACTCTAGTCTATTGTTATATATATATATATATATATGCAGTGATAAGAGTCACTGATAATAGACTACTTAAGCTTAATATATTTCTATTCTGGGTGTGCATGAAAAGAGATTATCTAACCGGCCATTGGGCCGAATTCAATGTTCTGCAGAAGTGAATAATAATAACAGAAAGCATCTGCAAGGCTGTCCAAGTAGCAAGGTTTGGCGCTAGTTCTAACGTCAGATTTATTGAATGACCAGTCCGAAATACAATCTCGAAGACGACGAGTTTGCAGCTGCTGTTGCTGCTACAGCTTTTGTCATTCACTCCCAAGAAGATCATCATAAGACAATCAGACAGGATTTCGAGAAGTCAAAATTAGACATGGGAACAAGAAAAGAACAACATACCGTTTCCAGCTCTGCTAATTTGGCTAGACGTGCCTCTTGGAAGCAAGTAAAAGATACAGGTACTGGTTGAAGCTAAAACATGACTTTTGTAACAACCTATCACCAGGTCTGTGATGTGAACTGCTTACCAGGCGAAGTTTCTGTTAGAAGACCAAATCAACAGGATCAAAGGTTGCCAGAAAGTGGTTTGTCAAACAGAAAGCCTAGCCATTCTTCTTCATCAAGAAATGCAATAGATGCAAGACATAATGCAAATTCATCAAGAAGACATGTGGAAACTGGAGCAGACTCATGGGAAATGGCTCAGCTGCGAAAGCTGAATAAGTGGTAAGTACCAACAAACTTGAGCTGAGTGTCCAGTAACATTCTGTTCTCCACTAGATAAAATAAACTAAAAATGTTTAAGCTTTGTCACTAATCTTCTTCAGTTATGGCAAAAATTGGACTTTGTCCCTTCTCTTTCTCTTCTCTTTTTCTGTCTCCTTAGCAAGATCAAAATTGCAGGAATGAAAAGCAAAAATCTAACATCCTTGCTTGGGAGAATGCAAAGAAGATGCAGGCCAATCTCCATATGGAACGGAAAAAGGTCTGTAATTTATTTTGGTGTTGTCTACTGGATTGAAAGAATGGTACTAACAAGTCTTTATCACTGCTGAGATTAGACTGAATTGGAGCTGAGAAGGGAAAGAAACTTACAGCATTATAAAAACAAGTTAGCCAGAATTGATCTGATTGCTGACGGAGCAAGAAGGCAGCTGGAGGAGAAAAGAAGGAACGAAGAGTCTAAGGTGAAAGAAAAGGCAAAGTACAGGAGATCGAAAGGAAGGAATCCCATGAAGTGTTTCTGCTGTTAACTATTTCCAAGACCCTCAAACAAGTAACCTACTGATTAATGTACAAACCAATATAATGACTGATACTAAATGTTAGAACAACTGGTAGAAAGAATTACTTCTAATGTAACTGTGCAGCAATAAGAATGAACATGTAACGTTGCAGCAATAAGAATGAACATGTTACCTGATACTTAAAATTCTGTGCAATGCCTTCCTTCAAAGTATCCAAATATAGGCACAACAAAAGGACTTCCAAGATTCACGTTAATCTACATTTCCACAAATGTCTAGAAGTGGCATATCCTTTCTCGCTTCTGTAAACGTATCGTTTTGGACCTGACTACTGCAAGTACGACATCACAAATTTAATTTCACCGACCTCAAGAGACTTTTTTATGTTACCTAGACTATCAGTCCTATTATTAAGGTTAGTTAGCTTTTGGCAGTTGTCTTTTCATCGCCTAAAATTTGAAGTCTGTCAGACTCGTCAAGTTTGCAGGCTTGTAAAAACAATCACTATATTCGAATGTGTTCGGAATGGTGATTCATTTCATTTTCCAACCTGCATATACAAAATGAATTTTTACAGCCTCTCGTCGAAAGAGGACCTGGGACAAGTAAAGCTGCAAGATGAAGTTGTGAAATTTGGCGTAATTTTACTAATAATAACAAATTCACCTTGAGCACTATTGCCTAGGTGAATAGAGTGTGAACGATTGTACTGAAAAATTACAAAAGGTAAATTTTCATAAAAAACTGGAAGAGTCACAAACGGTCCAACTTAAAACTCAATTTCTTAGATAGAATTTTCTTAGACATGTAATTTAATAGTACAATAATTCACAACTATACCCGACAATAGCTATTAAATAGACAAATAAAGAACACCAGAATTTAACGAGGTTCAGCAAATTACGCTTACTTCTTTGGATATTACTAAATTGATATTTCACTATTTTTAGAAAATAATACAGGTGAAATATTACAAAAAGGAGAGAAGAAATCTTTGCTTTAAGGAAAGATAGATAATTTTTGGAATGTTAGATAAAGATGGAAAACCCCTCCTTTTATAGCTTAAGGAGACTCTCTCGTCTTCACAATTTTCCAATACAGGATATCAAAATATGTGATAAGTCAACAATTCTCCACCTTGACATATTTCTCAATCTTTTTCAAATCTCTCACAAAACTCATCTTTGGTAATGTCTTCAAATGCGCCTCAAAGCTCCCTTCTTCAAAATTTAACAAAATTGATCAAGTCCCAGGCCCTTGAGTTTTTCCAAAATGTCTTCGACAACTCAAACATCTCTCTGACTTCCCTCTATCATCTTCGCTCCTGCTCTTTTTGTTGTTTTACTTTTATGCCCCTTTTTCTTTCCCCTTCTTACTACGTCAATTCGGTTCCTGTAGGTGGTGCTAATATTAATTTCAAATGGTAAAAATAACGATGGTGGGCTGTGCCTCTTTGGAGGGTCTCTTGGATATGGGAGATCCTTCATTGTTGATAAAGTTGTTCTCACCTCTATCCTGTGAGAAGCTCAAGGGTAAAGGGTGGAAAAGTCAAATGGGTTGAAGGTTATCGGAGATAATATCCAGAGTAAGTCGTTAACTGTCAGAGCTTGGAAAAATAAGTTCAATGTCCAGCACAACAAGGGAAGATTAAAATACTACCCGAATGTACTTCAAGATAGAATTTTCTCTCCTCCGAAGGAGTTGTTACAAGCTGGAGCCAGAGCTTGGTCGAATGCCGAGCTTGGCTTTTTTTGGTCTAAAAGGATGGCTTTCCCACTGTTAATGTGTAGGTAATGGTACGGTGGAGTAAGAAGGGTTTTGAAAAGGTAATGCTCAAAGAGGATGGGTCGATGTTATTTAAGTTTTCTGAGAACTCCAATTTGTCTGAGATCATTGAACAAGGACTGTGGCACATTAGGGACTAACCCCTATTTTTACAGCAATAGAAACCAGGTATGAGTTTGGACAAAGGCTCAATCAATGTTATTCCTCTGTGGGTACAATTTCATGATTTATCGATGGAGTATTATTGGACGGTGGAGGGTTTGAGTCATTTGGCGAGTCGTTTGGGTAAACCAATCTATATGGACTCTCAAACTGCAGCAATGGAAAGAATTGGGTACGCAAAGATATGCTTAGAAATTCCAAAGAGTGCTTCTCTACCAGAAACCTTGCCTATCCTTCGTCTTGGAGAAACAGGTGAGCTAGTAAGAGACGAAATATCCATTTCTTATCCATAGAAACCTTTATTTACTAGCAAGAAATGGGTAGCTACTAGTAAATTTCCAAAGTCCGGATGGCATGATGATTTAGTGACAAAAGAGTTTATGTCTGAGGGACAAGTGAGAATGACAAAACAGGGACAGAATACTGAGGTAAATAGGAATGATATGAACTTGGTTGATTCACAAAATGTGATATAGAGTGAATTCTTTAATGTGAGTAAGGAAAATGTAGCAGGACTACTAAAGCCTGGGACTACTCTGGAGAAGTTAAAGGAGTTGGGTAATGATATGGATAAATGTCGCCTAGGGGTACTAGAGAAAGACAATAAAAAATGTGGGGAGGTGGTTTGTGTAAGTAGAAGCGTTAGTCCAGGGGAGCCTTCTCGTCCTCCTTTTTCTATTAATAGTAATCAGGTAGCAATGGGCGTTAGGAAACAAATTGGTTGGAAGGCACAACAACCGTATGGAGTGCATAATAATATAAAGTTTGTGGAAACTGAAGGTACAAAACCATTTACTACTCTAGGGAAGGAAGCAGAATTAGATATGAAAGTGGGTGATCCCAGTCAGATTACAGTAGGTGCTATTAAAAGGAGTATTGGTAAGAAAAAAGGGAAGAAAAAAAGCACAAAGGGGTTATATCCCCTGAGTATCTTTTTTAGGGGTTCCAATAGATATCGATACTAGTATGGAACACAAGGGGCTTTAATGATCCCCTTAAGAAGTTGATGGTGCAGGAAGTAGTAGCAGACAAAAACCTATTTTGATAGGACTTCTAGAAACTAAAATAAAGGCTGGGGCGGTTCAAAATGGGATGGCTTTTTTGGGTTCTAAATGGAATTTTTTCTTTAATCACATCTATCACTATAATGGTAGGATTTTGTGTTGGTACAATACAGACAAGGTTAAGGCTCATATAATAAAGATGGGTGAGCAATTCATTCATCTACACTGCTGGTTATAGGTAAGTTCCACTTTGAGGTTACAATTATCTATGCCTCAAATTTTGCTTTTCATCGAGCTAAGTTGTGGGAGGAGATATTGGATTTATATGTGGGTATGCAAGATCCGTGGTTAGTGCTCGGAGATTTTAATTATTGTCCAAAATCAGATAAAGAAAAAGGAGGTGTGGGTTTTCATGTAGGATCAGGGATATAATTAAATCAACTACTTCAAAGTACTGATTTAATGGATCTTCGAAGTCTTGGCAGATAGTTCACTTGGGAAAATAAATAGGAGGGAAACATGTTCATTAGGAAAAAATTAGACAGAGCTCTGGTAAATCAAAGATGGCTCAACTCTTTCCCTATCACTTCCACAGTGTTTGGCAAACCTAGTTTTTCTGATCATGCGTCCATTTCAGTTCAACAGATGTGTGGTAGCTCAAAGATAGGGCCACCTTTCAGATTCTTTAACGGTTTAACTTAGATAGAAGGTTTTATGGCAATGATTTGTAAGGTTTGGGAAACAGAGATAGTGGGGTACAAGGCTTTTCAACTTATGCAAGAATTGAAGCTTGCAAAAGTTGCTATTATAGAGTTTAGTAAAGATAGAACATGGGATTAGAAAGAACTGGGTAAAACATTGGATGAGGTTCAACAATAGTGTTATATTGATCCTCTCAATGAAATATTAAGAACTCTTGAAGCAGAACGGATGAAGAACTACCAGGAAGCGCTAAAACTGTATAACTCGATCATCAAACAAAAAACGAGATAGATATGACTTAAAGAGGGAGGCATAAATTCAAGTTTTTTCCGATTGTTGTTGTTATCTCGGAGAAATATTAAAACCATTACGGAATTGAAGGATGAGGAGGGGAATATGATAACTAGTCAAAAGGAGATTTCTGATCATATCCGGAGTTACTTTATCAAGCTAATGAGGAGCTCTGACGTTAAGCAGAACAGTTTTGGGGTTAAAAATGGGCTTCATTTTTGTCCAATTCGAGGTACCCTGAAGATGCTAAATGCCCCTTTCATTGCTTAGCAAGTGAAAGAGGTGTTATCTCGACTACATAGTTCTAAATCGCCTAGTCCTAATGGATATTCGGCAGGTTTTTTCCAGCAAACTTGGAACATAACGGGACCTCTATTAACTGATGCAGTGCTAGAGGTTTTCTCTTCTGGATCATTATTGAAGGAGATCAACCACACGTTCATTAGTCTAATTCCAAAGAAGGAAAGACCCGATATGATCACAGATTATAGTTCAGTGTCATATTGCTCTACTGTTTATAAGATTATAGCATATTTATTGACTGACAGATTGGAAGAAATGTTGTCTGAGGTGGTAAATATGACACAAGGAGCTTTCCTTCCATCGAGAAGCATTGGGGATAATATATTGATACTTCAAGACTTATTGGGCGAACACCACATTGGTAAGAAGATTAAGAGCTGCGCATTAAAGATTGATTTATTTAAAGCCTACGACACCATTACTTGTGGTTTTTTGAGAGATTATTTGGATGCCATCGGTCTACCTTCAAGATTCTGCCAGTGGATCCTACGATGTATTCAAACTAATTTGATGAGTGTTTTAGTCAATGGGATTCCTACAAAACTATTTCTTAATACTAGAGAGATTAGGCAAGGGGATCCTATCTCTCCTTACCTATTCACTCTAGCTATAGAGGGATTATCTAGACTAGTATCCAAAATTATGGAAAGTAATGGTTTGTTTCAGTATCACTATAAATGTAGGGAACTGAAATTATCACATTTGCTTTACGTTGATGATAAGATTCTGTTTTACAAGGCTGAACCACATGTCATTAAGATGATGATGAATTTGGTGAATAATTTTTCGAGATGGTCGAGGATGAAGTTGAATGTGCAAAAGAGCGGAGTCTATGTTTCCTCAGATGCTAGGAATCCAGAATGGATAAGCAATTTGGTAGGTTTTCTCTTTAGGAAACTCCTTTATGGTATCTGGGTGTCCCTATTACTTTGAGTAAGCCAAAATTTTCAGATTTTATGCCTTTTTTGGAGAAATTGAAACCTAGAATATATGCTTGGCAGAATAAATTCTTTTTACTAGCTACTAGAGTTACCTTTATTATGTCAGTTTTGAATAGTCCGCATGTCTACTGGGCAGCTCACTTGGTAATACCTAAGAAAGTGATCAAAGAAATGGAGAGGTTGTTAAAATCCTTTTTATGGAATGGAAAATATGAAAATAGCAAGGAGGCTAAGGTCAAGTGCAATGAAATTATTTTGTCAAAAAAACAAGGGTATTAAGAATTATCTCGATTACGCAAATGCAAAGGGTTTTACTAATAAAGAGAATATGGAGATTATTTGTTGATAAAGAAGCGTTGTGGGTTAAGTGGGTGCAAACTTACCACCTTAATGGCCAAAGTTTTTGGCAACTTCAGCCGAAGTGTGATTACTCTTGGATTTTCAAGAGCATGTTGAACCTTAGGGAAAAGATCACCCTTTTATAAAGTATAGGGCAAGGAATGCTGAAAATAATAGTTTTTAGTTTGATAACTGGACCATTTTTAGTCCTCTATGGTTGCGGACTGACTTACAAGCTTTATGAAATAGGATTCCTAAGGAGGCTAAAGTTTCATGGTTCTTTCGGGAGAGGGATAGGATGAATAATTTTAGGTTTTTTCACTTACTGGACAACTACATTTCTGGGTTGCAAATCAGTACTAGGTTGGATAAAACGATATAAGCTGCCTATAATAGTGGTATTTTCACGAACAAATCTGCTTACATTATAGAGAGGGCACCTTTGGAAGCAGTCTCGTGGGCTGAAGTAGTGTGGAAGCAGGTTTTAAGTCCAAAATCTGTTATTTTCTTGTTGTTCACTATTAAGAATTGGTTGAAAACGAAGGACCATTGGTTCGGAAGTTTTGATTCCTTTTGCAGTTGGTGTAAACATGTAAAAGAGAGTAAAAATCATTTGTTTTTTGAATGTGACTATACCAAATCGGTGTGGAGCAGAATTTTGAATCTGATTAGAATTCCAAGTTTCTCCGTTGACTGGAATGAAGCTTTGAATGATAACATACGGTACTCTAAATCAGGCCAGCAAGATAGTCTTATTATTAAGGAGTCTTTTTAGATGGTGATCTATTATATATAGAGGGAGAGGAATAGGAGAATCTACATGAAAGAGGAGCAACATAAGTATAGACTTACCGAGACAATAGTTAATTTGATTAGAGAGACAATGATAGCCAAAGGGAAGAAAGATAACAGCAGTTAGGAACTTAGACTGATATGGTCTATTTAATACTTTGAGATGTATCAGTTGTACTTTTCTAGTAGTGTAGTTATTGTTGTTTAACTTTTTATGATATCCTTATAAAGGATTGTGTATAAGTTTCATCTTTGGTAATATATTTCAGTCTAAAATTCCAAAAAAAAATGTTGGAACTTGACCACAGTCACCACCTTTGTCAATATATCAGCAGGCTTCTCAGTGGTATTAATCTTCTGGATTGCTGCTCCACCTTCTTCCAGAACCTCTCGTACAAAGTGATAACGAACATTAATATGCTTCATCCTTACATGGTAAACTTGGTTCTTTGCTAAAAAGATAGTACTCTGACTATCACAGTGTACTTTGATGTGCTTCTATTGAACCCCTAACTCACCAAGGAATCCTTGAATCCAAATTACCTCCGTCATAGCCTCTGTAGCTGCCATATACTCTACCTTTGTAGTCGACAAAGCAACTGTTGACTGTAAGGTAGACCTCCAACTGACTGGTGCCTTTGCAAGAGTAAACACATAGTCAGTAGTTGATTGACGTTTATCTAAACCACCAGCGTAGTTGGAATCACAATATCCAACTACATATTGACCCTCTTGCTTATCCCACTGAAATACTAAACCAATATCTACGGTGTTCAAATGTACCATAGAATCCATTTTACAACTTGCCAATGCTCCTTGCTTGGATCATGCATATACCTACTCACAACCCCAACTGCCTGTGAAATGTCGGGCCTTGTACAAACCATAGTGTACATCAAGCTACCAATTACATTCACATACGGTACTTTAGTTATGTACTCTCGTTCTGCATCTTTCTTTGGAGATAAGGATGCACTGAGCTTTACATGAGGAGCAAGCAGAGTACTAACAAGTTTTGACTTTTCATTCATGTTAAAACATTGTAGTACCTTTTTCAAATATTGCTTTTGAGTCAAATACAATCTCCCCAACTTTCTGTCTCCACTTATCTCTTTAATTCTTTGAAGCTATCAACATATCATCAACATATAGGAGAAGATAGATGTAGGATCCATCTTGCACTTGTGAAAATACACACAATAATCGTATTTGCTTCTTGTGTACATTTACCCCATTATAAACTTGTCAAATATCTTGTACCACTACCTTGGAGATTGTTTCATTCCTATAATGATTTTTCAAGTTTACACACCATATTCTCTTTTCCAGCAACTTGAAAACCTTCGTACTAAATTATATAGATTTCCTCCTCTAGGTCTCCATGTAAAAACGTCGTTTTTACATCCAATTGAACTAGTTTCATTTCAAATTGTGCTACCAAAGCCAACAAAATTCGAATGGAGGAATGTTTTACAACTGGATAGAAAACTTCATTATAATCAATTCCCTCCGTCTGAGCATGCCTTTAGCCACCAGCCTTGCTTTTTGACGAACATTATCCTTATTAGGAAATCTAACTTTCTTTGCATATACCCATTTGCATCCAATTGCCTTCTTTCCCTTTGGGAGACTAGCTACCTTTCATGTCTGATTTTTATGAAGGGAATGTATTTCTTTATTCATGGCTATCCTCCATTTATCTTCTTCTAAAATTTAGACTGTTTCCTTATAAGTGGTAGGAATATCATCAATTTCAATTGGAGATGCATAAGCCACCATATTAACATGACAAGCAAGTACTTGAATGTTCCTTTTTTGCTTTCCCAATACAATTGGTAATTGTTGCTGTGAAGGTTCTTGGGTTGGAACCTCTTCTTCATCTAGCTCCTCTTTTAAGACAGGAGTTTATACTTCTACTTCATTATTTGCTGGGGTAACAATTCTTCCTTCAAACTCCACCTGTTTTGGAATACCTCTATCTACTTAACATTTTTAGTTGTCACTTTTCTTAACATGGTAGATTCGTCAAAGGTAACATCCCTGCTGAAAATTATTTTCTTTGATTCTGAGCACCAAAGACGATATCCTTTCACACCATAGGTGATCCCAATGAAAATTGCTTTCCTTGCACGTGGATCCAACTTTGACTCCTTAACATGATAGTCTGCGGTGGAACCAAACATAGGTAAGGAATCATAATCTGTAGCAAGTTTTTCAAACCATTTTTCCAAAGGTGTTTTACCACTAATAGTAGTTGATGGAAGGCGATTAATAAGATGGCAAGCATATGTAACAATCTCAGCCCAAAATTCTCTACCCAACCTAACATTAGACAACATACATCAAACTTTCTCTAGCAATGTCCAGTTCATACGTTCTGCCACCCTATTTTGTTGTGGTGTATCCTTGACTGTGAAGTGTTTAACAATACCTTCATCTTCGCAGACTTTTAAAAATGGATCACTCCTATACTCCCCATCGTTATCTGTATGGAGACGCTTGATCCTTGTCTGTTTGAGTTTTCACCATCTTCTTCCATTTGAGGAAAACTCCCAGCACTTCATCCTTAGTCTTCATAGTATATACTCATACTCTTCAGGAAAAATCATCAACAAAGGTCATATAATAGTGTTTTCCTCCCAAAGAAGTTGTTTTGGATGGTCCCCACACATCACAATGAACATAACCCAAAATATCCTTTGTATCATAGATTGCAGTGTTAAATTTTGCTCTTGTCTGTTTCCCTTTGACACAATGTTCACAGAAGTCTAATTTGCAGGCCCGAACTCCTTTCAAAAATTCTTGATTTACTAATATCATCAAGAATTTTTCACCTGCATGTCCTAAGTGTATATGCCATAACTTAGCTGCTTCTAGCTCTTGATCATCATTAGAAACTATTGTTATTGTTCCAATAACTACATTACCTTAGTAATAATACAGGTTATTATTTCTTTGAATTCTTTTCATTACTCCATTTACTGCATTTACAGTGTAGCTCTTTGGTTCTAGGACTCCCACAAAATGAGATTCTTCGTCAAACTTAGCATGTATCTGACATCTGTAAGAGTCCTGGTTGTTTCATCGTGATTCCTTAAGAAAATTGAACCAATCCTATTTGATGTGTAGGGATTGTCATTTGTTGTATAAACAACTCCAC
The DNA here is from genome assembly GCA_027478495.1 of Erythroxylum alaternifolium. Classification (NCBI taxonomy): domain Eukaryota; kingdom Viridiplantae; phylum Streptophyta; class Magnoliopsida; order Malpighiales; family Erythroxylaceae; genus Erythroxylum; species Erythroxylum alaternifolium. Next base: position 44,828,641 of record JANIIA010000008.1, read on the forward strand.
CTTTTAGCTCTCTAAAATCAAAGAACCAATCTCGATTGGGACACATGTAATGACTACAGCTTGAATCGAGCAACCATAGACTAGAAAGGCTTATTGAGGATGTAACAACCAATGAAGATCTGAGTCTGTATCTTCAAATTCAGTAATATTCGAATTTACAACAGTCTTTCCCTTATCAGGTTTGTTTTTATTCTTCAGGTTTGGACAATCCTATTTTCAGTGCCCTTTTCCTGACAAAAGGCACATTCACCTTTGCTTAATTTGAGCCTTGACTTCGATCTCCCTTTTTTTCCTTTAATCTGGCTCTGCGAACGACTTTTGACTACCAAAACTTCTGTTGCTCCACTTATGTATTCTTCCTTTGTCTTCCTTCTCAATTCATGACTTATAAAGCAGTTGTAACTTCACTAATAGACACGTCAACCTTCCCATGAAGTAGAGTAGTTTTAAGAAACTCAAACTCTTTAGGAAAGAATCCCAACAACATCAAGGCCAGATCTTCATCTTCAAATGTCACATCCAAATTCATTAAATAAGTAGCTAACTGATTAAAGCTAGTGATGTGATCATTTATAATGGTACCTGGAACATAAGAAAAATGAAACAGTCTCTTTTTCATATAAAGCTTATTCCTAAAAATTAAAGGTACATAAAGAGTCTTTAATAGGTATAAATAATAACCAGTATCTAAGACCAAATGATAAGTCCCTATGCCTTCAATTCGAGCCTTGTTACAATTTACCATACACAGGAAATTCTCAGTTTGGCTTGTGGTTTGGATCGTAATGAATTCCTGCATCATATTAAATACATTAGTAGTAGCTCTAGAATCAAACTGTTAAGTATTATGAGGAGCATTAATTAGATTCAAAACATACAAAAGTCTTAGATATACCTTTATTTTCAAACCATGTCTTACGTTTAATGCAATCTTTCTGATAGTGTCCTTTCTTACATAACCGTCACATATCATCATTTTGTTCCTTCTTTTCAACCTGAGGTGTTCTAGCAGGCCTTTTCTTTTTCTTAAAACTTTTGCTTTTACCTTTTATGCTTTATTGGCTCCTTGAAATGTGAGGTTGACTGAATGACTTCCTATGTTATTTAGTCTATTTTCCTTTTGAATAAGCTTGTCAGTCAATTTATTAACATCCCTCTTTTCCTTAATAATGTTATAGTTAATTTGAAAAGCACCATATTCAGAAGGCAATGAGTTTAGAATAAACTAAACCAGAAAGGAGTCATCTACAACCATACCTAATGGCTTCAATCTTGCTACAATATTAGTCATCTCAATGGTATATGCTTGCATACTCTGCTACCCATCAAACTTTATGGTCGTGAGTTGTGCCATTAGTGTACCAGCAAGTGACTTATCTTCATAACGAAAGTGTTTTCCACAAATTTTAGGTATTCCTTTGCATTTTCTATTTATGGAATATTATTCTTAATATTATTCATTATAGTCGTTCACATAAACATAAGACTCAATTTATTAGACCGTACCAAGCTTTATAATTGGACTTCTCTTCCTCACTACTTAAATCAATAATAGTAGTGGGGTTTTCTTCCAAAACTACCAAGTCAAGATCCAACACACCTAAGTGGAAATTGACTTGTTCATTCCATTAAGAAGTTCAAACCATTAAAACACCTTTAGGTATATAGTACAACACACAATCATAAATAAAGGTCACTTTTCATCATTATCAAGAAATTAAAATTCTTAACCAAACACATATGTCATCTCTGGATTAAAAAATATATTTAACTTAAGAAATTTAATTTCTTCGATCATGCTCACTAATCATAGAATAAATGATTTTCCTTTGGGCAAATCCTAAAGTTCTAATAATCAGTGAATGTCATTTATTCATCAATTTTCCTAATTGGCATTTTATGAGTGTCACGAATAAATGACTATTTTATGTATGATATTTTAATCATTCTAGCTTGGCCACTTTGGTGATCACAAACTATATATTTTGACTTCAGAAGATCATGCATATAAATCACTTTTTTTTTCATTTACATGCATATAAGACAAAAAGACATCACATATTAAATGTGTATAAGACAAAAGACAACACGTATTGAATGCATATAAGACCAAAAGACAACACATATTAAATGCATCTATGACCAAAAGACAGCACATAAGAAATATAAATATGGTTACATATGGGGAATCACATAGTGTGAAAGAAACACATAATAGAAAATTCATAGCAATATGGTCATACTTCTTCATATTGTTACAAGTGTCAAAATTTATCCCTCTCTTATTGCATTTATTGACATTGATTTTAGATTTCAACCACGAATTTCACAAAGATGATATAGAGGAAATTTTCATAAGCAAATCATAGGCGGACATTATTCATCATAGATAAGTTCTTCAACAATAATTATTCACTATAGAAAAAGATCAGGAACTGACTTATTTACCAGGCTAATGAGCATTGTACACTTGTCTTAGGTCAAGTTTCCAAAGTGATCATCATCATCATCATCATCACACCCAGTCCAAATCCCACATCAAAGTGGAGTCTGGAGAGGTCTGATAGTACGCAGCCTTACCCCTATAAAGTACAGAGGCTGTTTCCAGTAACACATATGCAAATATAACAATGAAAAAGTGATGCATGTTAAAAGAGTAGATATGTAAAACTGATATGCTAAAAAAGTATGTAACTAAAATTAAAATTAATAAATAAAAAATAAAACCAAAAAAGATACCTGATATGGTGCCCAGATCTACTAATACGTGATAAGCTGCAAAGTATGACTCTTCCTGTCTCTAGTTTTGTTAGGTTCCTTGCTCCGTAGCCCTTTCCCCATACACCTAAGCTAAAAAGCCAAGTAGTATGACAGAAAGACTTGTCTATGACTCGCAACTAGAAAAGACAGATTGGACACTAAGGTTGGACTTCCTAAGCGGTAAATACGTCATGCGAGCATTACAGTAAACAGCTTTCGATAACTTACTCGACTATTTTAGTACACTTTAAAGGATATCCTTTACCCGTATCCTAGCACAGCAAAATTTTCTATTTCTGGCCAATTCCTCAGTAAGGATCAACTCTGTCATATCTTTCTTGATCACTTCCCTCTAATTCTAGTATGGCCTCCCTTTTCTCCTTTTGTAGTCACTAAAGGTTATTTTCTCACAGCGTCACATTGAAGTATCAGGGTGCCTCCTGCTCACATGCCCAAACCACCTAAGCCTAATCTCTCTCAAATTGTCAGCAATACTAGCCACCTATAGTCTGTCTCTCACCACACGATTCTGAACCTTATCTCTTCTGGTATTGTCACACATCCACTGAAGCATATGCATCTCTGCTACCAACAACTGTCTTGTATGTCTACGTTTAGTTAGCCAACATTCTGCCCCCCATATAACATGGTTGGTCAAATCACCATTCTCTAAAATTTCCCTTTAAGCTTTAAAGGAATCTTTTTATCGTATAAGACCCTTGATGTGCTTCGTCATTTGACCCACCTGGATCTAATACGATGGACTATATTGACAACGATATTACCATCACTCTGAATGATAGACTCGAGGTATTTAAAACTCAATTTTTGTGGTATGACGTTGGTACTAATTGCTACCGTTACCTCTTAGACCATCTGGCTTCTTGAAAAGTTACATTTTAAATACTCTGTCTTAGTCCTGCTCATTTTAAAATCTTTTGACTCTAATGTTTCTCTCCAACACTCTTAACTTGAAATTGACCCCCTCCCTGGTCTAATTAAACCACGAGGACAATATCGTCAGTAAATAACATACACCAAGGTACCTCTTCTTAAATATGTTTGGTAAGCTCATCTAACACTAATGCGAACATAAAAGGGCTTAAGGTGGAGCCTTGGTGTAGTCCAATACCAATAGAAAATGTTTCCATATCGCCTCCTATTATTCTTACTCTAGTCATTACTCCTTCATACATATCCTTAATTACGCGTATATATGCTATAGAAATCTCATTTGCCTCCAAACACCTCTATAATATTTCCCTACGAACTCTGTCATATACCTTCTACAAATCAATAAAAACTATATGTAAATTCCGTTTTTGTTCCCTGTAGCATTTCATTACCCTATGGAGGAGATGTATCGCTTCTACCGTGGACCTATTAAGTATAAATCCAAATTAGTTGGCCGACATACTCTCTTTTCATTTTTCAATTACCTTCTCCCACAACTTTATAATGTGACTTATTATTTTAATGCCTCAATTACGTTCCAAAGTATTCACACACAAAAAATTTAAAGATTCACAGTCCAAATAACTTTATTTTTCATAAAAACTAAAATTTCATAAATCATCCTGATAAAATGAATCTTAAACATAAAACACGCATCACCTGTATACCTAATATATCCAAACATACTAGTAAGGATGAGTTTCACTATTACGCTAAGCACGTATGACTTTTTCTATAAGTAACATCCGTGTTAGTTGTCGTTAAGCGAGAGTTACCAACGAGTCATGCACGTTTGAGTTCCAAAGAAAGAACCAAAAAAGGCACATGGAAAGACGATATCTCCACGCCAGAGAAAAAGAAAAGGAAAAAAGAGAGAAAAGAAATTAAAAGCGAAAGAGAGAGTCTCGCAGTATTATGCCTTTGGTGGTTTTATTAGAGGAAGTCTCTTGAACGGCGACGTCGGCGTTCTTTCCAAGTTGATCGTCACGTCGACTATGCCGTAGAGCAAATCCTCTCCATTAACTAACTCTCTCTCACTACCTCTCCACAACCACCTGACTCTCTCTCTAAGAACCTTAAAGAAGCTGAATCGAAAAGAAGACCAAGATAGAGAACTATTTTTGTATTTCTTTATTAGGTTTCGCTTTTATGGTTAAATTCAAGAGAGCGCTTGTGCGTGAACGTGTTGAAGCAACAGAAAGAAAATAGAAGAGATCATACAGAGCGTCCTGTTTTTTTTTTTCTGCGGTGTATATTATATACGTAGAATAATTTGTTTTGATTTCAACGATTTATTTTAATGGACTAATTTATTAAAATTATTTAATTAATTTATAAATTATAAAAAAATTAAATTAAATTTAAAATTGATCAAATTTTAAATTATTATATGTTTTATATTTTTAATTAGATTTATAAGCTTATTTTTTAAAAGATAAATATTTAAATTTTAAATTCTTATAAAAATATTTTTAAAATACTAAGATATAATACTCATGTCCTTATAATTTTTTTAAGCCATGCTCTTATAAGTTTTTATATATAAATAACTAATACTAAATAGCTAATTTTACCAAACATCTTTAATAAATAGCTGATGTTATACTCTAGTCAAATCAACTGATATAATAAACTATTAGCTAACCGCTGTTAGAATCAACTATCAGCTAATGCAATCAATTGATTGTCAAACATTAGCTGATTGTATTTAAGGGCCTGTTTGGCAATCCGCTAATTATATTAGATGATAGCTGATTATATAAGTGATTTGCTGATAGCTAATTATATAAACTAATATGACTAGCGGATAACATCAGATGTTTATTAAAGATGTTTGGTAAAATTAGTCGTTTAGTATTAGCTGTTTATGTATAAAATTATATAATTTATAAATTAATTACACAGTTTTAGTAAATTAATTAATTAAAACAAGTTGTTGAAACTAAAATAAATTATTCTACACATATAATATATTGTATAATTTATTTACATTTCAGAAGCATTTTTTCCGAAAAAAACTTTACCACAAATATAAAAGATGTTTAATATTGCATTTAAGTCAAGCTTGTGACACAAACGACAGCAATTAATTCCGATCTGATCATTGGGATTTTTGGCTACTAATGTAAAAGGCATTTCCTATGTAAATATCAAGACGAGAACTTAAAAGGACAAAATTTTCTCCAGAATTCATCTTATTCAATCTAAATTCGTGTTTCGACCTCTGAAAGGTCCATAAGCACATTCTGGTTTGATATAAAGAAAAAAGGAACAGAATTTTTAAGAAAAATACAGGTTGTTCTAGCTAACTCGCGTAGAATTCAACAAAAAAGCTTGAGATTTCTTTTCGATATAATAGTTGCTGGACGAAGAAGTATCAGCAAGGAAGATCATAACTCCATTAACATCAAACCCACTTTTCTGCAACAGATCCAAAGAATCAAAAAAGGCATCGCCCTGTATACCCCTACCATTCACCTCATAGCTTGGTAGCAACTTGTTCTTGTCGAACTGACCAGATCGAAGCCTAAACGCATCTAAGTACGAGGCTGGTTTCGTGATCTTGTCAGTGTAGAACTGGTAGTTAACGTAGTCAATGTCGTTCCCATACTTTTGGAAGAGTCCTACGTAGGTGTCTGCAGTGTCGTAGTACGGAGCAATAGTAGCAACTGATATAACACTTCGGTTCTTCAAGAGGCTGATGAGTTCTCCAACACAGTATGCGAACGTAACGTTCCTTCTGGGAAAACTCTCGTAGTCAACGTCAATCCCATCAAGGCGGTAGGTCTCAACCATGGATTTGATGGAGTTGAAGGCATTGGAGATCCATTTTTCGGGTTCTTTTGGGTTGTACCAGCGTAGGACTTTTTTGCCAATGCTCCAACCTGCGAGACTCGCCAGGACTTTCACTTTTCGATGGCGTTTTTTGATGGCTAGAACTGATTCTTTTGTTAATGTATTGGTCCAGTATGGTGAAAACTTGCCGTTCTGGGACTTACCTCCAAGGTTAGCATCAATGGCGAATCCTAGTATGAAATGGAAATCTATCTTGTCTTCAATTGGAACTGAATCAAATGTCACAGGAGCTCCTGTGGCTCCAATGTACTCCATTATCACCTTCGCAGCTAAAAAGTTAGTGAAAACAACTCGTTTAGTGCATCAAAACAATCACTGAATTAAATTAAATTATATGTCAGAAGATCATTGAACTGCATAGAGGTGAGAAAAATTAAGAAACACACATCTTCTCTAATTACTCGATTTCTCTCAACTTTCAGATAAACAAGAACTTGTATTTCCCAACTCATATGGACATCAATTAACCATTTTCAAGCTTGTTTGATGAAACCATATGTGAGAGCTATGCATAAACACATAAATACATACCGCAGAGATTTTGGCCAAGAACGGCTACTTCTGCAACAAACAGGTGAAACAGATTGAACTTGAAAGAGTTCATGTTTTCTTCCTTTCTGATCTTTAAAGTGATGGGAAAGATTTAGCAGACACCAACATTGTTTTTATATGGAGAACTTGCTGCATTTTGCTCTTTTTGTGTCCTTTTCAAGGTTTTACAATGATCTCAAAATTCGTAATAGTCTAAACCACAATAATGACTGAAAGTTCGATGTCAGCTACTAAACTAGTGCACATGCATGAACAATTGAACATTCGTTACTTAACCAACAATGAGACGAGACTTGCCGTAACAAGATCCTGGTTCTTGTCCATGTGTAATAATGATCTTTTTGTGTAGTTACGAGACCAGTTATGTGGAAGGTATGACACATCCAAAACCCAGGGAGAAAGTTGGGATCAAGAGTATCTAGAAAAACATGAAGGGACTATCCACTCAATTTGATTCCAACTCAAAAATTAAATCAAATTGTCTGAATTTTTATTTTCTATTTTTAGTTTTTATTTTTCTTTTAAATAAAAACAGAAATTGTTACGTTAATGTAGTTATATCTTTGTTAATTATAATAATTACATATTAGATAAAGCTTAAAAATAAATTATTTTTAATTAGATAATTTTATTTTAATATCTTATATAATATTTATTATTAATTATCGATAAATTATGTTATTCTATTAAAATAAACAATTTTAAAATTGTAAATTAATTTTATTTTAAATATATTTTAATTATTAAATCAAATTTTATTTGAAATTTATATATTTTGATGATATTTTAAATTTAATTATATTTATTAGTAATTATTAGATTAAATTTATTTAATTTAATTAAAATTTTAAATTAAGCTATTAATTATTAATTTAGTTAATTAAATATATAATATTAAATTAAATTATTTATAGTTCTTATTAATAATTAATATATTATTAAATAATATATATTTAGTTAATAATAAACCAAATTAAAAAATAAAAATAGAAAATTAAAGCTACTTTTTATGGTTTTCATAATTTTTGAAAATTAGAAAAAATTAAAACTAAAAACAGACACAAAAAAACTCAAACAAGAAAATATTTTTATTAAATTTGAAAATGAAAAAAGAAAACTAGAAATATAGATGAAAACAAACAAGCACTAGATTTTAAACAACATTATTTGAACTTGAAAACTAAGATCATACTCGAAAGAAGTCTAAAAATCCGAAAATACCAAAAGCCTGAAAAAAGTTCAAATGGCAAATACAATGCAATAGAAAGTTTTAAGTATTTTGGATTGCTAATTAGGATGTTTCAAGGGCATGAACTTCCTCAGGCCGAAGTTTGACAACTCATGATCTTTGAATTCGACACCTTAAATCTTACTTATACTGAAATTTAGTGCCCTCGGCAATTAGATGCCATAGGTTTTGTTTTTATGAAAAGACACATTCATAGGTTTTATCCACTTATCCTAAATTTCATCAATGTTGTCGTTTTATATATGATAAGCAAAAAACCAGTTCGACCTGCTCTTTCATATCTAGAATGGGAAGTTTCAATTTCAGCTTATAAAAGTTCTAAGCGTTATTATGTTCCAAGTTATTGCTGCTAAGATGACAAGAATACTCGGCTCGGTTTGATAAGTTTTTAAATCAAATTAAAATTTGTAAATTGAATAGGTTGAATTTAAATATGTTAATTTAAAAGAATATTATTTTAAGTTTTAAACTTCAAAATTTGGACGATCAACCATCAACTAATGCAATCCGACAGTTCATAGACTTCACGTTGGAAACGAATAAGGTGAATTTGTACCGTTCTATATGGCATCTTGTAAGCAAACCCGAAAAAAAAACAACGATTGATGCATTAAGAAGAAAAGAAAAAAAGGAGAGAAGTAACCAATTAAATATAGAAAATTCAGTCACAAACTCACAGAGAATCTAATCTAAAAGTACGAAGAATCCTTAATATAATCTTAACCCAAATCAGGGATTAGTAAAAGAGAGAAGCATCAAATTACTACTGTGAATTTCTTCCTTCCTGACATTGTTAGCACACGTAAATTAAGGGAATTTTTTTTCCTTTCCTGGAAGAAAAATATGATTTGGAACCCTACCGGAGTTGGAGAAAGTAACGATAGAAAGAGATAGGACGAACCCTACCTAAGTCGGTACCTCAAGAACTTCGGCAACAGAAGTCATAATTTGAGAAACAACAACGTTTGGTGGTTTGATGGATCAGTTAACTCTGTATAAGCTTAAGTTGCATCATATTAGGAGCCCAGTGACCAGTGTTTAAGATTTCGTACCGTTCCGGCCGGTACCGGCTAGAAACCGGTACAAAATCTTCAACATTGGTACTGGCCGCAAATACCGGCCGGTACCGACGTTTACCGGTCTGTACCGGCCGGAATCATTAATTCCGACCGGTACCGTAAGTTTCGAAAATTGCAAGGACTAAATTGTAATTTCCGGAACTTTAAACCTAATTACACGAACCCCCCTCCCCGACTCTCACTCTGTCACTCTCCTCTCTCTCTCTCTGTGCCGTCTGCTCCTCTCTCTCTCTTGCTCGCCGTCGTCTCCTCGCCACCGTCGTCTGCTCCTCGCCCTCGCCAGTCGTCATCAGACCCGCAGTCTCCACTCTCTTCTCCTTCGGTCCTTCTCATTCCTCAGCACTCACGAATTGCACCACACCTCCTCGATCTCAGCCGCACCGCACATCCTCACCGTCACTCCTCGTCGCCGGCCGTCACCACTCGTTGCCGTCTCACCTCCTCTCCTCAGCGTCACCCCGACCTCATCATCCCTCCCGAGCCGACGAAGACCCAATCTTGATTCTTGGGTGTGTGTTATTTTTTCAAAATATTTTTCATTATTCAATGAATTTGAATATGTGATTGTGTTGGTTTGGTGGGTTGGAATAATGGAATCGGATTTGTGTTGGTTTGATGGGTTGAAAACTTTGAATCCGATTGTGTAGTGTTGCTGTGTTGGTTTGATGGGTTGGAATCGGATTGTGTAGTGTTGATGGGTTGGAATCCGATTGTGTAGTGATGGGTTTGATCTTTGATGGGTTGAAAATTTGGAATCCGATTGTGTAGTGTAGTGTTGGAAATTTGGAATGGTTTATGCCTTTATGGTCGGTTAAAAATTGCCATTTGTGTTGGTGGGTTGTGTTGGAAACTTGGGATGGTGGGTTGTGTTGGAAAATTGGAATGGTGGGTTGAAAATGAAATTATGGATTTGTGTAATTGTGTTGGTCCTCCAATGGGAATGGAATGGAAAATTGGATATTGAAGTTGAAAATCATGAATGGTTTTGTGAATGTTGAATTGAAATTAAAAATGTATTAATTTTTTGGCTTGTGATTTATAGTGATACTGAATAAGAATTATTGATTAATGAGATTGAATTTGAGCAATTGAGCTTCAATTGAAAATTTGAGATGTTGAGTTTAA
>JANIIA010000008.1:44903212-44918838 GCA_027478495.1 Erythroxylum alaternifolium
TTGATGTATTCTTCCTCTTTCATGTAGTATCTTGTACTAGGTTTTTGTATATATGTACAGATATGTACAGACAGTACATTATGCGATGGATGTATAACTTTTGATTTTGATCAATGAAAAGAGGAAGAGTTTGATTTTTAAAATATTGTAGTTTACATTAATGTTTTATTATTCAAATTGTTGTGATGCCATGTGGAGTAACTGTAGTGATTGCACGTAGCGTTCTCTTATCATAGGATATGTACTGGAATGACCTATGGGTGTCCTGGTGCGTACCCTACGGTAAGGGGGTGTTACATTTGGACATCGGAATCAAAAGATATGGCACTTACAAGTTTAAGTGTCACACTTAGATGTCACCAAGTAATTAACCATGTATAAACAATAAAATGTATTGATTTGGGCCGAATTTGACAAAGTTGTCTTCATGAAAGTTGTAACTTATCCTCTTAGCTTTCTAAGGATATAAAGTTTGTAATTTTTGAACTACAAAATCAAAAGATATGGCACTTACAAGTTGGAGTGTCACATTAGTTTGTAAATAAATACTAGATGTCACTCTAGATGTCACAATTGGTCATGCAAAAAATTCACTTCAAGCTTGGATTTTTAAGAACTTTCAAGCCTTCTTTTCAGTTAATCATCACCCAAATCTTGTGTAATGTATCCATGACATATATTCTAAGACCTGGGCCTAACATTAATACCTTAAGTCTCTAATGAAGACAATAAATTCCAATTCTTTAAGTATGATTCTTTAAATCATAATTTAAGACATATGCAATACATGTTCAATGAAACATTCCAACTAGGATACAATTTGGGGCCTTACATGTTTGGTCTCTGATAACTGGTTGAACATTTAATAAATGAAAGAAATGTGAGTCTCTCATATATTTCCGTACGTTTAAGAAACAGAGACTCACTTCTTCTATTGTATCGTTTTCCATGAAACCAATTTCAGTGAAGCCAAGATCATCTCATACATATTAAATGAACAACTTCCATTTATTAAAACAAGGAACGCAAACAAAATATGCAAACCATAACGTTGGCATCTTTCAAGTATGATGTGAACGCAATACTGGCTCTGATACCAATTGAAGGATCACATACGCAGCGGAAACAAAACATTGCAATTATAAATTCATTCATTACATATTCATACTGATAATTAGAATAGGAAAATAATAAATACCTAGAATTTATGAGTATTAATCGACAGTGAATTTCGAAAATACGAAGTCTCTATGCACTTCACACTGAGAAATAGGTCTCATTTTCAACACTTGATATAGCTATGGAAGATTTTGAAGAGCTCTTTATTTAAGAATAGAACAAAACAATTTTGTCTCTTTCTCTCTTAGTTTTATTTAAAACGTAAATAACACAAAAAATAAAACTCCTTTGTTTCTTTTTTATTTAGAACATACATACAACATAAGAGAAAAACAATTCTTCTCTTTGGTTTTTAAAAAGTACGAAAATGAGAGAGTCACAAAAACCTCTTTTCTTTGCTTTTTGTTTTAAAACATTACAACAACGCTTCATTTCGTTTTGGTTCAACGTTCAAAAATAAGAGACAAACTTCTCTTATTCGTTTCTTACGTGCATGTATGAAAATGAATAACTAACTTTTTATATCAGTGAATGCAAAACAGTGGTAACTCATCGTTTTGTTTTTTTATAAAATGAAATAAAATAAAACTATTTTATTTTATTCATTTATTTTGCACAAGAAAGTTTTCAATATTAATTGTATTTTCTGTACTAGCAAAAAATATAATAATATGTCATACCGATTATTTAATAAATTATCTCAAAATAAATTAAATAATCATAAACAAGAAATGTTACACTCGTAAGTGTGTGACCACATAAGTTCATCACTAAGTCGGTAGTAATTAATATAATTAATTACTAATCAAGGTTGGCCTTTAATAATACTCATCAACGTCCAGATAGTGTGAAGTAACAACCTTACAAAGACGAAACCTGGTTAAGAATAATATATTATTACTTTCCATCATTACAACTCCGAATTATCGTAAGACATGGTTTAACTGTCAAATCCTATTAGATAACCAACTATGTTATATGTTGATCATTAATAATTAGTGAATGACTTAAGAAACTCCTTTCCTCACTCATTCAATCGCGCTAGCCAAGGTCTTGAAATAACCATTAAGATTAATGATAGCATAGAGCTCAAACTCATTACCTTGAATTGATGAATCTCATCTTGACTTACCACTAATCAGATAGGTACTTAATTATATCTAATGACCAATCAACTAGCATTTTTACACACTAAGTGTCTGACATTAAAACATAATAAGTAACTTATTGATTACTATGATAATCTCAGGTTAAAGAAAAAATATACATTTAAATTCTTATGAGAATATCCTACTTGACATTTCATAGGTAATATTAACCATTAGGAATTCTTTGTTTGGTCAGTTCAATGATCATATCTTCATATGCATCATTTATATATGTAACTTAGTAAATGAGATCTACTAATATCCATCCAATAGATACTATTACATACATATTGATTTAGCTGGATCATTAAAATCCTTATTTGATGATCCTACGATCAAGAATACTTTTAGATTAAGCCCTAAAAACTTGACTTTCATTATCATAATTTCCGATACGATGACAAGTGTATAAATTTAATCAAGGACTTAATAAACATAATATGATAATATAATTATTTGCTATGTTATTAAACAAAGTTAATAATCACAAAGCAAAGGTGTTCAATCTATAACGATAGGGTAACACTTCTAGATCATTTCCGCCGAATATCCGGACGTCATTTTCCGTAACACCTGTCCAACAAAAGAAAAGATGCCAACTTCTTATGTAGTATAATGGAAATTATTATGGAAAGTTTGAAAGTTCTTGATGTCTAGATATCGAAAACGAAGCAGATATCAGAGTTTCACATTGTGATTGATCAGCGGTACACCTGTCCGACAGAAGAAAAGATGCCAACTTTTTATGTAGTATAATGGAAATTATTATGGAAAGTTTGAAAGTTCTTTATGTCTAGAACTCTAGATATCGAAAACGAAGCAGATACCACAGTTTCGCAATGTAATTGATCAGCAGTGCGCTGAAATGATGAGCACTTCTGAGTGACTGCATGTAATCTTGTTATGGCCTAACTATATCAGCTATTCTTCAAGTTTATATAAGCTAAACGGACTGAAAGAGAGAGTGACCTGCTGGGCGTTGGCTCCATATTAGAAAACTAAACATGGCCAAAACCATTCTTCTTTTCCTTCTCAAAATATTGATGACCGTCATATTTTCAGGTTGGATTATCCTTTGGTTTCTAAAGCCAACTAACATGTGGACAAGAAAATGGAAAGAAACTGAAGCTAGTGTCATATTTACTTTCTTTGGCTATTATGGTAATCAGCGACGTAACTTTGTTGATCAAGAAAAGATGTTCAAGTGAATCCTGATGTAACTCGTTAGTTTCTCTGCAGGTCTTAACTTTGTTGTGTACTCCTTTCCGGTCATTGCCATAACCATTATTGGACTTGTTTATCTGTATTTCCTATGCACAAAGCCTATAAGAAACAGGTAATATGTTATTAGAATTAAATAATGATTCCAAGCCATTCACAGTTTATGTGCTTATGTTTCAATCTGATGGTAGACAAGCAAAGAGATCAACTACTGGTCTGTCAAATCCTCTGGTGATCAACTGCTTTGTCGGGGTGTTATCTAGCATAGAGATTCTGGTAGTTTTCTTCTTCATCTTGCTTTTGGCATGGACGTTCTACACCCGAATCTCCAACGACTTCAAGAAGTTGGAGCCTGTCAAATCTCTGAAGCTGAATTTGTGAGCTCACATTCCGGATAAATTTACACTGGACAGAGTGTTTTATACCTGTTACTGACGTCACATGTTTCTGCAGATGGCAACTTTAGTATTTAAGAGTGGCTACCCGATTCGGTCTCCTAGCAGAAGCATGCTTAGCCATGCTTCTTCTGCCTATTTTAAGGGGCTTGACCTTGTTTCAGGTGCTTGGTATCCAGTTTGAAACTTCTGTAAGATACCATATCTGGCTCGGGACTTCATTGATATTTTTTGCCACCGTACATGGGGCAAGCACCTTGTTCATTTGGGGTGTCAGCCACCACATTCAAGAAGAGGTAATTCTGTATTTTTCTTCTGGAGATTCGCAGCATATCACTTTGACATATATCTGAATATTCACAGGCTTGGAGGTGGCAAAGAACAGGGAGGATATACTTGGCAGGGGAGATAGCCCTTGTTATAGGAATAGTGATTTGGATCACATCCCTTCCTCAGATAAGAAGGAAAAGATTTGAAATCTTTTACTACATGCACCATCTATACGTAATCTTCTTACTATTCTTCCTGTTTCATGCTGGAGATAGGCATTTCTACATGGTTTTCCCTGGAATATTTTTGTTTGGTCTTGACAAGTTACTCCGCATCATACAATCAAGACCAAGAACTTGCATTCTTTCAGCGAGAGTGTTCCCTGCCAAATCCCTTGAACTTGTTCTGCCAAAGGATCCAAGTAATCCTTCTAGCCATAATTAGTAATTACTTCACTTAAACTCTTGTACTTAGAACATAATCCTCTGTTATACCAGTCCTTGTACTAATTTCAGGCTTGAGTTATATACCGACAAGTGCGATATATATGAAGATACCAAAGATATCCAAATTCCAGTGGCATCCCTTCAGCATAACTTCAAGCTCCAAGGTTGACAAGGACAAAATGTCGCTGATACTGAAATGCGAAAGAGGTTGGAGCAGTTCTTTGTACAAAATGATTCAAGAAGAGCTAGATTCAAATGCTGATTCCTTGGGCTGCATGTCTGTAATGATTGAGGGCCCCTATGGACCTGCTTCACTGGATTTCCTAAGGTAAGGCAGCAAAAACAAAACTAAGAGAATTCAGATGTGAAAATTGATCTAATGTTAACCGTTTCTGGATCATAAAAACTGTCTGCAGATATGAAAGTCTAGTTTTGATCGCCGGTGGAATCGGGATAACCCCATTTTTGAGCATTTTGAAGGAACTTGGCGAAAGCAGCAGCAAATATGGATTCCCCAAAAGAATACAACTTACATATGTAGTGAAGAGTTCTCAAGAGATTTGTCTGTTAAACTCAATCTCTTCTCTACTTCTGGACCAAGCATCCCATGATTTGATCTTAAAGCTTAAAGTTTTCGTGACCCAAGAAGAGAAAACTAATGTTACAGTGAGAGAATTGTTAAATGATATGTCTCGAGTGCGAACAGTGACGTTTGACACCAAACTCTCAAATCATGCAGTGAATGGACTCGAAAGTCCACTTTTCATTGCTTCAATGGCTGCATTGGCTTCAACTACGTTCCTAGTTTCTCTTATATGTATGAACCACATCATTGCTTCCTCTCCAAAGAAGGGTTCCACATCTGAGAACATGACTGTTTCCAGGGAAAAGAAGGCCACTTATAAGGAGAAGACTTCCTCTACCATTGTTGACTTGCTCCTACTGTTTTCTTTCATCATAGCTATAACATGCACCACCTTGGCAGCAATCATTCTGAGATGGAAAAGGCTCGAGAAAAAGAAGCATCCTCACCACCAAAACCAATGCAAAACCACAGAAAATAGTTCAGTGGAACCTTGGAGCTTGGTCGAGGAACATGACATCCAATTTGGAGGAAGACCCAACTTCCAAGGTACCTCAAAATACTGTGAACTCCATTTCTCACCCTTCATTCGATATTTTTTGCACATCCCTTCTTATTAATGAATATTGAAAGCAGATATCTTCTCCATGATCACAACTGAGACCTTTGGATCCAATGTTGGAGTCTTGGTGTGTGGACCTGAATCCATGAAAGAATCCGTAGCATCAATATGCCAGCTCAAGTCTCAAGGCCTTAATATGGGTGCTAAGGGAAACCAGCCATACTTCAACTTCCACTCCCTGAACTTCGCACTCTAGTTTCAATGAAAATTAGTAATCCTGTTCTAGGGTGCTTGCGATAATGAGCTCTCTGCTTCTGATGCCACCTTGAAAATTTCCATGGCAATATTGTTCTGAAGTTTTGAGTGCAAGCACGCAACTGAAATTGGATTAAATAGCATATCCAAGCAAGTTAAATTATATCATTAAATATAATAAACTCTGATCTTTTTCTATTTTAATTATTATATTTTAGAAATTATCATTTTTATCTTATAACATTTATTAACTATCTTCCCACCGTTAAATTTTTAATATTTTAAAATCAAAATAACATAATATTGAAATTATGAAATTCTAATATAATATTATTTTAGAGATAAAAATGATAAAAGTAATGTGTCCTTTTCCCTTATTATTATACCTCTGAATGAGGATTTGGTACACCATCCAGGCCTAATTGTCAGGTCATTACTGTCTCTTTACTTTTAAATTACATGTGGGGCTACTTGCTTTTTCTTTTCCTCGTTCAAATATGCTTCCCGTAATCATAATCAACGTAAGTAAGGCTGATCTGTTACTGTTAGGGTGCTCTAATTTGACAGATACATAACATGGGAGAATCAGATACCATCTTTGTTGTTCTTCCCCGGAGAGAATCAGCTACTACATGGTTGAGTTCATTCTAGAATGTAGGGTACTGTTTTTCTCATCCTCCAAGCTTTTTGGTAATGACTTCACATCGAATGGCACAAGGTTGTTCAGGATCATCGCAAAAAGCATACTTCTGTCTTGTCCAACCTCAACTATTCCTCCACATTTTGAACTAAATGCTGTGTATAAAGTATAAAGTATAAACTTATATTTATTTTTATTAGTTTCTATTTTTTATTTTAGTTGAAAAGTTATGAAAACCATAAAAGTGAATTTTGTTCTTTTCTGTCTTTTTGTGATTAAATTTATTATCAAATAAATATATATTATTCAATTATTTAATATATTAATTTTTAATAAAATTTACAAATAATTTAATTTAATATTTAAGTAATTAAAATTGATTACTAATAAAAATTATAAATAATTTAAATTTTGTAATTAAATTAAATTTAATATTTATTAAAAAATATAATTAAATTATATTTAAAGTATCTTCAAAAAAATAAATATTAATAGATAAATAAAAAAGTTAGTTTTTAAATTATTTATTTTAATAAAATAAAATAATTTATTAATAATTTATTAATAAATATTATATAAGAGATTAAAATTTATACAATTAATTAAATACAATTTTTAGTCACTTTAACATTAACAATAAAAACAAAAACTAACAAGTTTTTGTTTTTATTTTAAAAATAAAAACTAAAAATTAAAATAGAAAACACAGAACTTCACGAGTTTTTCTGGTCCTCTTAAGTTTTAATTTTAGTCTCTCGCTTCACTAAAAACAATGGTTTGAATTTGAATTTTTGATTAATCATAGAATATCTAAATATGCACATGTAGATTGATTATCCACAAAATTTAATCCGAATTCACAAAAGGAAACACAAACACTCCCCCAACAAAAGTAATCTTAGTTTCACTAACTTGGTAAACGTTGACCTAACGCCGCTTCTTCATCTCCGTTATCGTTACAATGTATGCCGCCACCCTCTCGAGCCAGTTCACTTAACAACTCCGCCGGTGGAGTCGCCACTTCCTCTCCGAGCAAAACACCAACTACCTCCTTCATACTGGGCCTTTTCTGAGGATCAGGGTGGCAACAAGCGAGCCCAAGCTTCAACACCGTCTCCATCTCCTCGGCCGTGTACTGCGCCGCCAATCTGTGGTCCGCCGCCTCCACTAACTTCCCTTCAACGTATAATTCCCTTACCCACTCCATCAGCACCTTATCATCTTCCGCCTCCGCTCCCATCTCTATCGGCTTCCTACCACAAGCAACCTCCAGTATCACCACTCCAAAACTGTACACGTCACTCAGCGTCGTCGGCACGGCGATGGTTGCCAGCTCCGGAGCTAAGTAACCCAGCGTACCCACAACCCTCGTCGTGTTAGGCACTTCGTTATGGCTGTAGAGCTTGGCGAGGCCGAAGTCTCCGAGACGGCCTCGCATGTCGGAGTCTAGCAGTATGTTGCTTGATTTAATGTCTCTGTGAATTACCACTTGCTCCCAGCCGTGGTGGAGGTAGTTCAGTCCCTCTGCCACGTCGGCGAGAACTTGTCGGCGTTGCTGCCAGTTCAGGAACTTTTTGGGGTTCTTGAAAATGTAGCGATCGAGGCTTCCGTTGGGCATGTAGTCGTAGACGAGCATGAGTTGGTTGGATTTCCGACACCAACCTCGCATTTGTACGAGGTTCTTGTGTTGGAGCCTGCCCATGCTGGAGATTTCTGCCATGAACTCTCGGAGTCCTTGTTTGGAGTCGTGGTTCACGCATTTGACTGCGATTTCCGTGGCGTTTGACAGTGTTCCCTTGTACACTTTGCCGAATCCTCCCGAGCCTAGAAGATTGTCTTTGGAGAACCCATCTGTGGCTTGGCCTAGTTCCTCGTATGAGAATCTATGAGGCCAGTATTCAAGCTCCCAATCTTCCACGTCATCGTCTTCTTCGTTTTTCAACTTGTTCTTTCTCCAAATCCAGAAGATCCCAAAAGCAGAAATTGTCAAAAAGGCAACAATTCCAATGACTATTCCTGCAATAGCCCCACTGGACAGTTTATTTGAAGAGGATGCTAGCCTAAAAACTGGCAGATTTGTTGTGTTAATGTCTCTTGCAACCCCTGTATCGCTAAAGCTCCAAGCCAAAACCCTCTGTGCCTCGATCCAAGTAGTCTTAGAAGCAGAGAACCCAACGAACATCTCAGCAGAAACATAATTACCAATCACAGGATCTTTAAAACTAAGAGAAGGTATGCCCGGACGAGAGATCCCAATAGGAGCAACAGTCACATTGATCTCGAAATTCACACCATCGAAATCAATCCACGCATGAACGTTCTGCCCATTTCTCATATCTACAGACACGAAACTCCCAGAGGAATCGTAGTACCCAGCAGGTTGAGTCTTGGCAGACTCAATATAGTTCAAATCAATCCCAATATGATTGTTATCCGGGTCATTGAGCTCTGGATTTCGACCCGTATCGAACTCCACTGCCAAAAGCGGAGCTGGGGATCGCACAGTCGCATTGCTAAAAAGTCCAAAGTATTGGCTAGCGAGTGCGTTTGGAGGGTTTGTCCAGTTCGACAGAACAAAAGCGAGACCAAAACCTGGGCTCGAGGCAATCTCTGGGAGTACAGAGAAAACAAACGAAGTCGAAAAAGAAGATAAAGTTGTCGAATTTTGGCTTGGCTTCACGCCAATTCTTGTGGGATAAAACGCGCGACCAGAAGAGTACTGGTTGGTGTCGTTGGTGAGTCGGATCGTCGATGAATCGATTATGGCATCGTCGATAAGAGTAACACCCGGATTCGAGGTGTTGAAGGAATTGAAGAGGAAATCAAGAGAAAAACACGGGCTGATGCAGAAGGACGAGAAGAAAAAGAGATCGAGGAGGATGGTAAGTAGAACCGACATCATCGTGGGAGAAGATTCCGGCGGCCGGGGAGAGATCGGAGGAAGTGAGTGGATCAGATACGAAACCACAATATTTTAGGTGTAGTTTTGAACAATAGTCAACATTGTCTAGTCACTGTACGGACCAAGTAGGGGGTCTTACTATTTCCCCTGGATATGGAGGTCTGTTCAACGCCACAATTTAGTTCCATAATTGTTTGTTAAAGCCTAAAGCCAGTTGGAAATTGCTGATTTTGACTTTAATGTGTTACGACCAATCATAGTTCATAATTTTTTTTATATTTCTTAAATTAGTTCTTAAATTTTCAAATTTTAAGTGCACTTGAACTTGATTTTTCTTAATTAAACTCAAATTTCATATTGTTATTATTTACTTTTCTTCAACAATAAAATAAATATTCAAAATTAGATTGATAAAAAATTTTGCAAAATAATTCAAAAAAATTGTTGACTCTAAACTATAAATATAAATTAAATCTAGTTTATTCCTAATTTCTCTTTTTATATTACCCACGACTTTACTTGTTCTCTGCATAAATGGGAACTTATGCTCCATAAATGTCAATTGCATGGCAGTTTCTCTTCATGTCAAAGACTGCCGATTGATTGAGTCACACTTGGTGACATTCAAGACAAAGAACTACAAGAAGTTGCCTTCCCCCATTTCCCACCAAGCTTGCAAATTGCCTAACAATTAATGGAGGTTCTAGTTCTGTACTTTTCTTGTGCGCCCATGAATTGGTCAATGCTGATTGCTCCTTCCAATGTATGTAAATAAGACTTTATTTAATATGTATTAGAAGAAAAGCCGATTATTTTATTAAGTCAAGCATATGTGCATTTTATAATTAATTTAAATATTTTTAATCATTACTAATAAATATAATTGAAAACATATTCATAATATGTAAAATTTAACAATTACAAAAATAAAAGATAAAAATTAATTTCATAAATTAAAATAGGTTCAGGCTTTTTAGTTATGTCTGAAATTCTTTTGGAGACGGCCCAATTAGGCCGTGCTACATTATTCTTATTTAAGGCCGATTTAAAGATTTATCTCTCACTGTCACAAAACAAAACCTTTGAAATGTATCCGAATGATAGAAATTTAGAAGAAACATGTTGAGAGATAGAATCTCATTGGTTGCAAGTTTGACTCTGGTAACAGGAGCAAATACTAAAACAAAAGAACAAAAGAGACCGGATCACAAAGCCCCATCAACATCATAATGAGAACTATCCCGAAAATTGGTAAATATATCAATCCAATGAAAAACCCGCAAGAGTCAAAACCTCACCGGCATCTCCCTCCATGTGTCTCCCAACATTATCCCCGCCTGAATCACTATGAACCCAACCCCATACTTCACCTCACGCCCAGAGTGTTCACTAGTAGGTGTCTTGTCTCGTCTAGTCACACCACGTTATCTCCACCTCGTACTTTGCTCGGTCGGTTATTTGCGCATATTTGTCGTTTAATAGAATATTTAATCTTCAACCATAACATGGACAGGCACTGAACTCTCTCTTGCTATATTGCTTCCACGAGTCCCTCTCCTGCGTCATCTAACCTCCACCTGTCACGATAAGCCTCGAGGAATCCTTCGGAACAAAGGGAAAGAAACGGACTTACGGGAAGAGAGGAAAAACAGACCATGGGGTTTTCACATTTGTCGTTGTCATTTCTCTTATCTAAATTATTGTTTTTATCTTCAGAACAAGGATGAAAATTGATTTAACTGAAAACGAGTTGATTCTTCTCTAGTTCAGGAGTTAAATAAAGTTTTTGTCATGATTTTTTAAATTAACAAAACCATTCCGCCTGGAACAAGTTTTGGCTGGTAATGGTCTTGTCCTCCCTTAGCTAAATTGGGATTTAACGTGTACCGGGAAAAATTAGGAATGCCTAGCACCAAATGGTTTTGATATTTTAAGAATTTCTTGGTGATTACATACTTAACCGATACGGTTTCAACACGAAATCATCAACTTTATTTAATTATAATGTTAAATTAGGAATAAGACATTAATGTTAGTAAGCTTCCAGGAATAAGACCAAGGTTCTCATTACTGGACTTGAAACAGAAGGGATTCTCCGCAATCCACGTTCACCACGTGGCCAAAACTTATTCGTTCGACCTCCTTATTTTTCTTGCTTAAGTTTAAAAATTAAAACTCGGAATATCCGAATATTACATTAATATTGTTCAAGACTTCAAGCAATCCGCTTCCTCTCTGTTTCCTATTTCTTTTTTTTTTTAAAGGTCTCCCTTCTTTCCTATGACGTCACCTTTCCCCAAGCTCCGCTATATATATCCTCTCTCTCACCGTCTTTCTTGGTTTGAAACACAGAGCCATCTTTTCTCCTCTTTGGGTTAAGAACATTCTTCGCTTAGTCTCCTCACTCTTTTAGTACGGTATCATGGTGACTCACAGCCACTCGGAGAAAGGATCAACCGCCGGAACTGTCAAATTTCTCTGTAGTTATGGCGGCCAGATTCTTCCTCGTTCCGTCGACGGCAAGCTTCGTTACGTCGGTGGAATAACCAGAGTTCTCGCCGTCGATCGTTCTATTTCTTTTGCAGGTTCGGATTCCTTTTATATTTGTTGTTGCTTCATTGTTGGATTCATATATTAGTATGAGAGGTATTGATTGACGCGTCGTTTCGGGTTATATAGAGTTGATGGTGAAGCTTGGAGAATTCTGTGGATATTCCGTGGAACTGAGGTGTCAGTTACCGGAAGGAGACTTGGAGACGTTGATTTCGATAAAATCAGACGAGGAGTTGAAGATGTTAATGCAGGAGTATGATGTATTGTGTCCTGGTTCGAAGATCAAATCCGTCCTCTCTCCTCCTAAATCGCTTAAGACGATCTCTCCTCCGTCGAGCGTAGACTTAAGTAATTCCCCATCTTTCGCCGTCGGCAACTATCGGCGGGTTCGAACACGGTCGCCGCCGGTTGGATATGGAGTTGGCGTTTACAGAGACGCCGTTACATCACGCTACTATTCACCGAGACCTATATGCCGTGATCCTCGCTGCTGCGCGAATTGGCATTAGGGCTAGAAAGTAGATCAAACCCCCAAATTGTCAGGGTTTTAAGAAAATATTAGAAAGCTATGTCCTTCCTATTTTAGAAGGAAGCAAGTAGTAGTTCTGAATTATCATAGCCTCAAAACATAAATAGAAACAACATGGTATGGTTAAACACACAATGGGACTTTACTATATGCCCAAAAGAAACCCTAAAGGAAAGGACAATTAAACCAAAAGTATTGTATGGTACTGAATTTGAGATCTCTTAAAGAAGAGTTTTTGGATTGCCAGAGATCAAATTTTCTATACCCATTAGTTTGTAACAATTTTGTTCCTGCTCTGTTTCCGATCGATATTTATAAGGTTCTGTGCAAATCTTTTTGGAAATACGTTTGCCACATAGGCCGGCTCTATACGTGTCACCATTCGTAGGGTTCATTATGGACACGTGGAATGGAACTAAGACAACAGGTGTGAATACGTCTGTTGATTGATGGTGAATACTGTGTTGTTTAGGCTTCATGTTCCTGCACTTGCACGTTTTTATCCATTTTTGGTTCGTGTTTCGCGGGTCAAGAAAAGGGCAGAATCGGTGTATTCTGAACAAATCGTGAGAACAACTTCAAAATTAATGGTTAATTATACAGTACCTTTCGTAATATATTGTCATAATCTTTATAACAGTGATTTTACAACTTGACCAAACTAGAATAAGTGCCCGGGAAACAAGCAAGAAATGGTAGAGCACAGGAATATAAAACAAGTGCAAAAACCTAATAGAACATGGATGGTTTACAGATTAGAGGTTGCAAACTACATGTGCTCAAGGAATTGTTTAAAATAAGCGCAGGAAAGGAGGCAAGTCAGTTTCTTGTTACTTTCTGCTCAAACTTCTGTTTTTCTAAACCGTGAGTGGACCGAAGCGATATAGTTCGTCATGGGCTCAAACATGGAGTTCAAGAAATTGCCCGGCGGTGTATTATTGATGACATATGTGTTATACCAGACACGTTTAAACGACATGTCTCTGACCAATTCAACATGTCACCTGCATATAAACTGCAACTGCAGCTGCACACAACGAAGAGTGTACTGCGAACCGAGTCCCTTTTTGCAGATTTTTTTTTCCCATTTCTTGCCACTACCAGATTCTATAAAACGTTAGAAAGTGAGTTGTGTGTTAATATATTTTAAAAACTAATTAATTTGATTATTTTATAATTTGTTTTAAATCGTATAATTAAAATATTATTATGTAGGATATATTTTAAAATAATAATTAATTTTGAAAGAGAATTATTAAAAAACCTGCCTACTTTAATTTTTATTTTGGTTTGTTATAATTTTTAAAAACTATAAAAATATTTTTTGTGTAATTACTTTACAGTGCAAGGCTGAACCCATAAATCTACAGTACGATGTACGATAGTCTTGGAAAAAATGCTAAACAGCTTAGAAGTTAGCCCGTCCTCTCCCAAGTCCCACCCAATCCAACGTGTTGGGCTATGGATTTTCGTTAACCAAATGCCATTGTGATAAAGTAGAGTTCAAAGTTCAAACATTAAAATCACGACAAGTTTTATCTAGAAATAAACGATAACACATTTCTTTTCGTAATTCTTATTTTTAAATTAGTATTTAATATATTAAAGGTTTTAGAAAATTTTAAGCTTTTGTTGTATAGTTTTATTTTAGACGCAATATGATTGACTTTTATATAATAATGGTATTTATATACTTGCTTAATTCAAGTCAAATTTTATTTATTTGTCTTATTAACAAAGTTATAAAATAATAATTTAACAAAATTTTCTTTTCTTTTCTTTTCTTTATATGGGACGGTGAAGTTTGATATGATTTTATTGAGACACATGTAAATAAAGTCAAAAGAATAGAAGAAGAAAACAATTGATATGTAATTGTATTGTACTGCTTGTATATTTTGCTGAATAGCTTTTACATGTATTTATATATATTTTTTGTACCTGATAATAATAATAAATAAGATATTGAAGATCAAATGAGACACATAATATAAAATCAAATGAGATAATAAATAAATAAATATCAAAGATGGTGAGATTGCATGAAGATATGTATATGTTTATCAAAAGTCAAGCATGTGATATCTTTAATTTAATAAATTATTTATTATAAAATTGTTTTTATTTTTCACAACTTAAATATAAAGATAACCATTTGATTTTTACTTTTCAACTTCAGTTGAGTTGGTTAACAAATAAAAGTTAGATTTTATTTTAATTTTAACTATGTGTTCAATGGTTATAACTATGATAAATCTACGAGTACTGATAAATAGTTTAATTTTAATATGAGAGTCATGAGATTGATGCTTAATTAATTTACATAATGGGAATTTGTATATGATTTTAATACAAATAGAATTAGAATTGAACTTATTAAGTAGCTTAGTAATCTATTATGTTTATGAAAAAATATAAACAAAGTAAGCATATATAAATTCACCATAACCTACTTACAATATCGGAACTAAGTGCGATGCTAGTAGCCATTTGCAAAGGTGACGTAACTTCAAATGGTGACATAACTAAGTAACAATATGAGATATAGTTGTATCTCGCCTCATATATTTATGGAGAAAAGATAAAGCAAGACAAATAACCTAAGATATGGGTACGTCCCTCTCCAAAAAGGGGAAAAAAAATGAAGAAGATACATCGTCATGTTTTAGATTGTATTCACGACCAACAAACACATATAAAAGGTAGCAAAGTCAAAAGCTCGTGGTTATTCGTTGAGAGAGAAAACAACCCTGTTACGATAAACTTGACAGCCATTTTTAATACAGAAAAGATTAGTATTATCCTAAACTATTGAAAGACTGTTTTCGAATGATCCGTATGAAATTTTTTTAGCTGATGTTAAGTTTAAAAAGGTCGGCGGTAATTTATTTAGACAAAATGATATTATTTTAACTCTTTTTTTTTTAGGAAATCATGTAAATTATGGCCAAAAGATCTGATTGTTATACTTGTACTGTGGGATGTTTCTGATTTTGATTCGAT
>JANIIA010000008.1:45063095-45076754 GCA_027478495.1 Erythroxylum alaternifolium
AATGTTAGTTTAGGTAAATTATAGTGTTTTAATTGGAATTGAATTGATGAGGAGTGAGTATGTGTGTGTGCTGCCCTATGTGTCAAATAGACATGGGTAATTTTCTTAATCATGCATATATAATGCATGCTATAGGGCTACTTCACAGACGATTTAGCTTAGAAATTTGATTTACGAATTATTTGTGGTTGATTTAGT
Source organism: Erythroxylum alaternifolium (assembly GCA_027478495.1). Classification (NCBI taxonomy): domain Eukaryota; kingdom Viridiplantae; phylum Streptophyta; class Magnoliopsida; order Malpighiales; family Erythroxylaceae; genus Erythroxylum; species Erythroxylum alaternifolium. Next base: position 45,063,294 of record JANIIA010000008.1, read on the forward strand.
GGCTAAACCCATTCAGTTGTAATGTGATAATCAAGTTTCTGTGTTGTTTAACAACAACATTGAATATCACAGGGTCATAGAATTTTGAGGTCAAATATTTGACTATAAAATAGTTGACACGAAAAGGTGACAGTAAGGTTTAGAGCATTTAAAGACTGAGGAATTAAAAGTCGATTCTTTAACTAAAGGACTTTGCCTACTTATGTTTGGAATACAAGTATACAGTACGGGTGTTTTGAAGTCCTTAGATACTGTTAGTTAAAAGATCATTATGTTTGCTCCACGTACATTTGTACGTTTTGATGTATTATGACGGTATGATGGTTCATCAATAAAGATGATCATCGTTTATCCTCAGTAATACATGTTATCATACATTGTCATAATATGTATGGAAGCCTTAAGATTTGTGTTGATCTTAAGCATTTTAAAGGTCGTTGGGCATATATAAAGATTGACTTTGAGCCTATGTCATTAGACACATATAGGTTTATACGGTTATATCCTTAAAGTTTGACATGACATAGGGGGATATAAGTTTTTAATTCTGTAAAAGTTCTCTAATGCAGTTTAGCATTCAGTTGGAGAACATAAATGTTTTCTCTAATGTTGTTTAGCATATGGTAAGAGGAAACAAGTTTTCTCTAATGTTGTTTAACATTCAGTGAGAGAAAATAAGATTTCTCTGATGTAGTTTAGCAATACAGTTTAGCATAAAGTTGGAGAAATCGAGACCTATAGATGAAGATGATACATATTAGATCATAAAGGTATCATCGTAGTCTGCCACACTCCATTTTCCCATTTATGTTAGTGAGGTATTAAGTATACGTAATTGTATTGGATCTGTATCACACATGACACATGCATATAATACTTTCCGGTATCGAAAGCCTTACAGGACAAAATGTTGGACTTTTATTATCTTTGGATCAAATGTTTTGTTTTTAAACTTAGTCGACTAATATAGCAGCGTAGCTTGATCGAGTTTTTAAATTGTTTTTTAAGGTTGAGTCAAAACTGCAACTAATAATTATCCAAGGGGGAGATTGTAAGACATTTTTGCCCCTAAGGGCAAATTTATCAATTTCCTATAAAGTGGACAGTTTGGTTTTTAAATAAATTATCGGTTAAGTTACGTAATTTGATCCAAATAGAGATAATAAAGTGACCCAATAAATGATCTAAATCAATGAGTCGAAGTCCGGGTGAAAAATAGATTCCTTTTAGTGTGGACCTGGTCCATATCGGCCTTATAATTGGGAAGCCCGATATAGACGCTATATAAATAGGTTATAGTCTCCTGCAGTTACTCATGTCATTTGTAAGCATAAGGAATCTCTGACCCGTTAAGAGAGCTTACATATTGAGAAAAATATAGAAAGGCCTAAACCATGTGCCGGTGAATACTTTCCATAAAGGTACTAGGAGATTGAAACTCGTTTGGTGCCCAGAATCGACTTCATAATCAGAGATGGAACCGAAATCAGGTATTTCTCATTCTTTCGTTTTTAATTCTTTTGATGATCGATCTTAGATATGTAATAAGGTCTGTTCTACGTATTACATGTAGTCCAAAGAGCTAGGAGTTGGAAGGCACAGACAAATCATGCAAATCCTAACAAGCACTACGCAAGCTTCTTCATTTGTGTATGTCTCCTTAGCTTTTACAGTCTTCCAATAACTGGGTCATTATTTGGTACTGATCATGCTTTTTGAGCTGGCATTTTGGCTTTCTGATGCCACCCGATCTTTTAGGCCTCAAGATAAGGAGAACAAAAAAAAAGAAAGCTATAAAGTGACTCGGGTCATTAGCAATTGATCTCCATTGTCAAGCGGATATGGTGGAGTATATACAAGTTATCCCTGAAAACAACTCAAGCTAATCACCCCTTCCCAGGAGAAGAATGCATCTTCCAAAACTCGCAACGTAGACACATCTGCAGTTATTAAATGTCAAAAACTGACCCTTAATTACTAAGTTGTTTTGTTTCATGCAAGAAAACAATCGGTGACAGAACCTTGTCTTGACCTAAGAAATGTAGGAATTAAATGCTTGCTCTTTTCAAGTTCTGCACCAGTAAACGACTGCAGAAAATTCTAGAGAAACGAACGAACGAGCAAAGGAAAGAGTGGGGTTGAGATGTCAAAACTTTTGGTTGATTGTTCAAAAAAGAGCAAGCAATTGAGAACTCTCCCAAAGGTCGCAAATAAATTTACATTACAATATCAGAAAGAAAAAGGTCGAGCATATGTTTTTCTGGAAATGCAGAACTTTTGTGGCTTTTTTTTTTTTCATATTATATGATATCTCCGATTGAGTAGGTGATGAGATGGTAATGAATGGGCAGTAGGCCATCCTCATTAAAGATTCTCCAAATGCCCATATCAAGATTTGGCCTTGAATATAGCAAAGGTCTTGCCTTTTTGGTAGCTTGGTGAGAAAGAAAAGGAACCCAAACGGTGGATTTGTAAGTAGTAAAAGCCAGCCGATCAACAACATTCGCTGACAGCCAAGGAATAAGGCGTAGACCTCTGCTTTAATGCTTTCCAGGAACTAGGAGAAGGAAACGAGAAATCCAGGACTTCACAGAAATGTTCAGATTTCATGTGCTAAACTTAGCTTACCTGAATTAATGCAACTTATGTCCAAGATTTAAAGATGTAGATGAGTTGAATTGCACCCGAAGACTTTAATAAAAAAAGTAACTTTGCTCTAATAACTATTAAGTGTGCTTATCTCTTATAGAATTTCATTTATTTTTAGTAATATTTTATTATTTTAAATTATTAAAAAATATTATATTAAAAAATTAATTTTTGTTAAAATTTTGTCAATTCATTTTATTATAAACTGATATGTAATTGATTGTGCTTATATGAGAGAATTTATATGATTACTCTAATTTGAATTTAATAATAAATTTTACTATAATAACTTAACATAATTATTTAAGATTTGAAATGTACAAATTTCATGTGCTAAAACTAAATTATCTAAATTAATTAAAGTCATGTCCATGTATTAAAGATGTAAATTGCACTCTAAAACTTCAATAAAAAATGTAACATTAGTTTGATAACTATTAAGTATGTATTACTTAGGGAATGCATCTCCTATATAATTTCACTTATTTTTTGAATTATTATGAATTTAATAAGTATCTTTTATTAATTTTTATTATACATATATTACGTGGATTTATCGAAAACAACTTCTTTATTAATTATGATTAAGATTGTGTATTTTTAGACCTCTTAAACTTCACATATCAGTTAAATTTTTGCGGACAGAGAAAAATTATATGAATACTCTAATTTGATTTTAATAAGAAAATTTATTATAATAACTCAAGAAAATTATTGAAAAATCCCTTTTTACTATTTATAATATGACAAAAATTTTTAAAAATTTTTTAATAATAAAAATAAGAGTAAATAACACAATTTTTTTTATGGTTCATCAACATCACCCTGTACAGATGATATATTCTTGTACAAATATTTTTAAGACTAAAATAAATAATTACAATATTTAATCAAATTTATTATTTTTAAATGTTTAAAATTTTCAATATTGGTTCGACTTTACTTCGTACCGTTTTAGCAGATGAAGATTTCCCGCCCAAGTAACAATACAAAAATTAAAAAATAAAAGAAACCCAAACCTCTTAGGGTTTGTATTGTGTTTCTTTACCAATTTGCTGATATATTCGTCCGATGATGACAACTCCGATGGAGATCTCGACGCCAATCCAGACAGAGACGGAAGTTTCCCAGCAAAACGCAGATGCACGGCCTCCACCGTCCTCTCCTGTTCTCACCGATCGCAAATTCCTCGTTTCCGGTAATTTCCGAGTCCATTTCAAGTTCCTATATTGAGATCGGTCTCTAAATTAGTTGCTTTATTGAGGCATTTTCTTTATTTGTTTACTTCTCTTTGCTTTGTGATTTCTACAGTTGAAGTTTGCTTAAAGTCTTCGAGCACAGCTCGCGCCGAAGATGTTCGCTCGGCTGTTGAAAGGTAGTTATTTTTCGTTCGATTAGAGATTTCTGAATGTTTTGATTCCTTTTCGGGTCCAAACGGAATTGTGGCAGTGGTTAGTGGTTTGATAGGAGTTAGAATTTCGTTGCTTGATGTTGTTACTCTTTTGGTTTTGCTACTCTAAGGTGTAATTGTAAACTTGGATTCATCTTTCTTGTTGTGGTGTGTTGGGTGTGGGAGTGCTTCAGAATGCTTGAAGCGAGGAGCTTAAGCTATACAGATGGACCTGTCGCTGTTCCTACTGATGATCTATTTCTCGTAGAAAATGTACAAAGGATTCGTATTTGTGAGACGGGTAGGCATTTGCGTTGAAGATTGTGGAGGGAATTTGAAGACAAATTTCAAATTTTCAATTTCTTCTGACGGAATTGATATCATTTTGTTTAGCAGATGAATGCGTGGAAAACCATGATATTCTTTTGTTCTGGCAAGTCAAACCAGTAGTACACGTGTTTCAGGTAGATGTGCATCAGGGTACAATATCTTTCTGATGTTTTGATTATTATTTTTATTGTTGCATGCTCTTTTGGAAGATATGGGTGACCTTTTGTCCTTCTAAATTATGCTCCCTTCAGCTTAGTGAGGAAGGACCTTCTGAGGAATTTGACGGGGATGGACAGCTTTCCAGCTTTAACGAGTGGATTCTTCCTGCAAAAGAATTTGATGGCATGTGGGAGAGGTTTGTTTGCAACTTCTATTCTTTACACTATTTCATTGCAATTCAGCAATCAGTGACAGGACAATTTGCTTTTACAGCTTGATTTATGAACCTGGTCTCAAGCAAAGGTTATTAAGTTATGCAGCAAGTGCATTGCTCTTCACGGAAAAGGGGGTGGATCCCTTTCTTGTGTCATGGAATCGGTAAGGAATAATATTTCATTTAGTCAGTATTTTCTATCAAATTTGCGTACTCAAAAGATACTATGTAATCACTCAAGTAGTGTGCCATCATGTCTTCCAGCATCATTCTTTTGCACGGACCTCCAGGCACTGGGAAGACATCCTTATGCAAAGCACTGGCTCAAAAATTATCAATTCGATTTAACTCCAGGTCAATCCTTTGTCTGATAAGTGTCTAATCCTTTTATCGAGAAAGTAGGAAAGGGAAAGAGGAGGAGAAAAAAGAGTTAATAAGTTTGTGCTTTTGGCATTTATCAGGTATCCACAGTGCCAATTGGTTGAAGTTAATGCCCATTCTTTGTTTAGTAAATGGTTTTCTGAAAGTGGAAAACTGGTTAGTGATCATCTTCTATAAGCAGCGAGAAGCGCTCATGGCTCCTAAAAATGTGCTCTTTCCTATTCTTATGGAATCAATCTACTTAAATCTTATTTCCCTGCTTTATTGCATTAGGTTGCGAAGCTTTTCCAGAAGATTCAAGAAATGGTAGAGGAAGAAAACAGTCTGGTATTTGTCTTGATTGGTGAGAGCTATTGTGATGTTGCCTTTTCTAACATTTACCCGTCATCTCATTTTCTTCCAGCATGTAATAGCTTAGATTTGTGGTACCGCAGATGAAGTTGAAAGCCTCGCTGCCGCCAGGAAAGCTGCTTTGTCAGGGTCTGAACCTTCAGATTCTATTCGAGTATCTTCACTTTCAACTCTTCTCCAAATAAATTTTGGTATTTGTCTTATGTTAAGAAATGCCAATCTTAGAATTTATCTAAGGTCTCCATTGGCGTATATTGATGCCTACTGTACCTTGGGATATCGCAGGTTGTCAATGCACTACTGACCCAGATGGACAAGTTGAAAGCATCTCCAAATGTCATTATAATGACTACATCTAATATAACTGCCGCCATTGGTAAGCCTGTGTATATCTTGGCTTCAACAGCTTTTCTTCAAACCATTGCATGCTTACTTCAGTCCTTGATTTTCCTGTCTCGAAGGACTTGCCAGGAAAACACAATAGCAATAAAAATTGTTGTGGCCAAGGAACATCTGTACAAAATTCAGATTCATCTTGATCCACTTGTTGCTGATCTTAGGAGAATTTCTGCACTTAAATGAAACAGAAATATGCATGCATTTGAGTCTTACAGCTTAAGTAAACATGTATGGAACAGTTTTTTCTCTTGTCGTACTGTCCCATGATATTACATTTGCTCGAAAGGCTCTCATTTTCTCGTACTTCTGTGATAAATGGCAGTTCTCTATCATAATTAATATTGATATATTGTGCATAATGGTCCTATCAAGATTGCTACTAAGCACTAACTTCGCAAACACAATTCTGAAATTTTTTGGTGGTCATTTCAAATAAAGTTACCAATTGTTGGATGCAGATATTGCATTTGTTGACCGAGCTGACATTAAAGCATATGTTGGTCCCCCAACACTTCAAGCTCGTTATGAGATCCTGAGTTCGTGCTTGCAGGAACTTATGCGAACAGGAATCGTATCAAACCTCCAGGTGGGATCTTATCTCAAGCTTCTGCAAGAGATATTTCCACGGAACATTTACTTTCACTAAACATTTGCATGCCTTATTAAATACTCAGAATTATTTCTGTCTAATGAACTTTCAACATTTATAGGACTCTGACAATCTTGCGTTTCCAAATTTTTCAACCTTAAAAGGGAAACTGAATGCTCCAGATGTTCAGGAATCTCAGACAATGCTTTATTTGTCTAAACAATTGCTTGAAGCTGCAGAAGCTTGTGAGGTACGCTATAGATTGACTTTCATACCTACATGATCATGTGACGATGGAAGAAAGAAAAGATTCAAGGATTGGCTATAAAGGATCTGTTTCTCCTTTTCTGTGCAGGGGATGAGTGGTAGATCACTAAGAAAACTTCCATTTTTGGCGCACGCAGCTCTTTCAGGTCCATGCACTTGTGACCCCAGGAAATTCTTGTCTGCGATGATTGACACAGCTCGAAGAGAGCATTCTGAGCTATCCGACAGATAAACTCCACTTAAAGATGTATCATGAGATTAAAAGAAACAAGTGTTGTTTTGAATTGCTGGAGTTTCAGAATCCTGGGGCTAAGACTCGTGTGCATTTACAGTATCAGTCATATACCAGAAGGTGATTAGTTCCACAGGTTTTTGCTATTGTATCTTTAATTGTTCCTATCTTCATCACTTTGCATCAGTAGATTCTAGCTTCTGGATAGTTAGGCTATAAGATTTAGTTATCTTCTAACATGTCAATGTAATATTTACTTAATGTTCAAAAGCAAGGATCACGCAAAGGAAGTCATTCCTGACAAAGTAAAATAGATTGCATTAAGAGTAATGCTCTATTGCTCTAGCATTATATCGCCAATTACTATCATGTGTATACATTACAATTCACATAGGCGAGGATCTGGTGCTTGTCCTTTCTCCCAAAGGGGAAACGTAAAGTACATTCGCCACCACAACGAAAACAGGCAAGGAAACATACACAGGTGTTTTTAGATGTTATACCATTTCTTTATTCAGATCCAAGACCGTAGAAAATCAAGTTCTGCTATAACGATTGGTCATAACATCAAAACTAGTATCATTTTCATGCCGTGTTGCCCACAACATCTAATCTTCAAATAAGTTCCTAAAAGTCCGAGGTTGATAATTTCTACGCCGACTTCACGTAGGCCGGTCAAGTTTTTAAAATATTTTTTTAAAATTAAAATTATAGAATAATTTATTTTTTAATTAGATTAAAATTTGAATTGTCCAGACTTAAATTTATTTGAAGTTGAACTCTTTTAAATAAAACAATGTTATTTTGTTTAGAATAATTAAAACTCGAGTTTGTCTAAACTTGATCCTGACATATGAACCAGTCTATTGAAAACAACTAAATTTAAGCCCATGAGCTAAAAATTACCATCCCTAATTCTTCACCTTCAAATATGTATTATACATGATATTATAATTCAAATATGCAATATCCATGTTTTTATAATTCCAACAAAGTTGCCCACTTAAAACTAAAAAAGCAAGATTGATGATGCTTTACCAACTTCACAGAAAAGAAGTTCGGCTAAAAAAATAACTCAGGCCTAAAATTGAAGGATGGCAGAATCAACTGGTAGCCTTTACAGAGCCAAAAAGTTTGCAGATTTCATCATGTTTACGAATATGATAAGGACATTTATACAACAAATCTTTAGCCTCAGAATGTCTACCTTCCTGAAAGAAGGATTTGAAAACATGAAGGTAAGCTGTGACTGATGGACATTGCTTTACACTCAATGCCTTCAAGAAACTGTTAGCATCCTCCACCGTCCCAAACTTGGCTATGTGCTGAACAATTGGCCCGGCAAAAGGTGGGTATCCATGTTTCTTCATCAACTTAAGAAGATTCATGGCTTCTTCAAGTTTCCTTACTTCTATAAGCTTTCCAATGAGAAGTTTATAAGTAGATTGCCAAGGTCTTAATTCAATCTTATTTATCATCTCCACAAGAAATGTATAAGCACTATCAATCCTTTTCTGACCAAGGAAACCATTTAACATGACCTCAGCCAAATCAGCATCAGCAGTATAGTTTCTCTCCATCATCTTGGCAAAAGACATTAATGCCTGGTCAAACTGATTTGAAGCAAAATGCCCCTGAATAAGAACGGTCCAAGTCTTAACATCTGGAATACAACCATCTGCTTCCATGTTGTCCAGAAACTTGCGTGCTTCCTCCAATCTCCTAGCTTTACAAAGTCCAAAAATCAATTGACTGTATGTGATGTTGTCAGGTTCAAACCCTGCAATTCTCATTACCTTAATAATCTCATCTGCTTTATCAAACTCCCCTGCACTAGTCAGGGATCTATGTATCCCATCATAGACAGCTTTAATTAAGTCAATCCCAGCTGCTTCACATTTCTTTGCAACTCTGAAAACTAAATCCAAATTTGGGTTATCACCAACTGAAATGCTCCGTAAGAGAATGCTACAATCTTGAACAGAGGGCTTAAATGGGCCATCCATCATAAATTCGTAAAGCTTTACGGCATCCTCCATCAACCTGCTCTTCTGAAACTGCCTTGAAATCTTTATGTATGTATCAATATCCATGTCGTGACCAGCACTTTTCATCTCTTTAATGATACCCCAAAACTCTTCAATTGAATCACTCCTTCCTAGAATCCTAGCAATGGCATTGTACGTGACAGTATTGTGCTCATAACTTTCACAGCTACCAATCCAGTTAAAAAATTTCAAAGCTTTTAAAGGAAAATGCCTAAGCTCCTTTGTCACCTTTATTACAAAATTATCAGTAAGCACAATACCCATATCCCTAAGTTTTTGCTCAACCTCATTGCTCCACTCCACCTCCAAAATACTATTAACTACATTCTTGACGACACCTTCCATAGCATTTTCTTCAAGCATCCTTTTGTAGAAATGTGACAAAGCAACCGAATCATTAATCATCTTTTCATTTTTTAAAATTCCCAAAATTGTCATATAAGTTTCCTCGTCAATGTAAAATCCTTCCTCTTTCATTTTCGTCAAGGCAATCCAAAATTTCTTCATAGAGTCCTTCCTAACTAAAATCCTGAGCAACAAGCTATACAAATGGGAACTGGCTCTAAACCCATCTCTCTGGGAAGCCCAAGTAAAGAAATCCCATGCATTTTCTGGGTCTTTATCTAGTTTCTTCAAAACATAAACAACTATCTCGTGGTTCACTGTGGGGCTCAGGTTCTCTAACTCATTTTTCAACTCAGGTGACCACTCATTGATCGACAAGAGGTCAACAACCAAGTTAGGTTTTGAGGAAAAGTAAAACTTTTGATGGATATTCCAAACATAATATCTACCGAATTGATTGGAAACAGAACATGGAGAGAGTGGCCAGAAGTGAGGCACCTGAGTGAAGACGTGATGAGGAGGTCGTGAAACCTTCGTCGAGAGTCTAAGAAATGCTAAAATTGTCCTCGATCGATTCATTGCTGACTTATTCAGGATCAACCCTTTCGACACAAACAAGTTAGCAGTACATTTCTTGAAGATCCTTCATCAATATTCCCCATGTAAAAGTTTTCAGAACAATACTCCGCTGGTTTGCCTTGATTAGGGTTTAAGACAGGGCTTTGGTTCAGTGTCCAAAGAGACTTGGGTGTTAGGTCACTCACCATTTCGTACTGGGCCGGGTAGCCCAATTCATACCCATCAGATTAGTTTTAGCCCATTACTATGAGGGTTTTTGCGGGCATTTTGAATATTTATCAAAAAACGATGGTTGTGACTTGTCCTGTGAGCCCCACGTTTTGATTGTCTTCCACGCGAGGAAAAGGTCACTCTGCCGTCCCACCCACCACCTTCCGCTCCCACTGATAAGGGGCGTGCAAGGGGGCACCATATTCTTTCTACACGTGTCAAATATTTATTGGTCACCAGACAGGTGGGTCCGTCTTTACTATTGAAAGAACATGCTTCATAGAACATAGCCACGGTGGTCCTCGGGTTGGAAAGAGCCATCCGATCCGATGACACGAAGAGTCTATTCCACAACATAGCCACGGTGGTCCTCGGGTTGGAAAGAGCCATCCGATCCGATGACACGAAGAGTCTATTCCACAACCTTGCATCTTCTACTAGTAGTAGCCTAATAATGTCGGTCTAGGTTTAAATTCAGATACGAATTTTAGGATTATAATCTAAATTGTTGAATTAATTTAACATGATTACCTTCATTTTTATGAATTGGAGCCAGGTAGTCAGAAACTTTTTGGGGATAACTTGAGATTTTGAATAAGAAGCCCTCCACATCCACATGCCAATCCAACACATACGAGAGAAAAAAGGGCAGTAAAAACTAACCATTTGTCCTTTTTGACAAGCCAAACTAAAGACTAAAAAGGGGTGAAGAAGAAAGAACCCAAAAGACCCTTTTTTGGCCCAGCTTTGAAGCAACATGTATTAGTCTTTACCGTCAATTTGTTTCTGTTGGCTTGCCTATGAAAGTGTGCCAGCAACTGCACACTAAAGAAAGGATCGTGCATGCGGGAATACAAAAGCTTAGCTAAGATGGTTACTCTCTACTGTATTTGCGTCCACTTTATTATCACATTATATACAAGCTTATTATCTTATGCTCATGCATATTGTTTATTTTTGTGTGTGTGTGGATATATGAATGTTCGTGTCTCTATCACCCTCGCTCCCTCCTCTCTCAACCAAATCAGTTGCAAAGATATGAGTCCCCTTCTACATTTCCACACCATGATTGCAGATTTCAACTTTGTACTGGTTCTCGGGTTCATTTTGCTTCTCCAACAATGGCAGCTCGCGTACTGTCTTCTCTCCCATTTCCATGGTGCCCCTTTCATCTTCCGTCCGATGAAGCTAGAGGTCTTTCCATGCCAAGAATAACAATGTCATGGAGGAATCATCTCCATGGAAGGGGAATGGAGCGTTCCTGGTCCGACTGCCACCGCTATCTATATATATATACATATGCATACTTTACTGTTATTAGATCTTACTACGGTTGTGATATTGTACAACCGTCATGGATCTTACTGTGTTGCACTCTTTCATTTCCTGCAATCCTTTTCCTCATTTTTCAGATAAGAATTTCCAGTGTTTCCCTCTAGATTTACGATGATGTTTCTTTGTTGAACAGTTGGAAAAGAATTTCTGTAATAATGAAAAGAGTGGATGGTAGCCACATATGTTCGTTTTTTGTGTTGAAGCAAGCAGCTAGATGTGAGAATGAGTTGATGTAACAATCTAGTCTGCAAGTGTTTGAGGAACTAAAATTTGTCGCTGTACTTCAATTGATTGTTTATAACAGAGCTATTTGTTTTATCTTCTCTTCGACATTTCTACTTATAAACGCCTCAAGATTGAAACCAGACGATCACTGGCAGAAGCTTGAGTTTGTATAGATTCAAATGGCATTACCAGCAACTTGGCTAATTCTTCCATAGCTGAAAGTAAATACCAAAAGCAATCTTGTTAGCTAATATTTAATGAGCATGATGACATTCTTTATCAGTTTGTCCTTCTTTACTCATTACTGAATTTATATAGGTTGACTATGTGCTTTGGCTGTGCCTGTTGACTCATGGGCAGATTCCCCATTTTATTCTCTTTGTTGATTGCAATCATTCTATCTCTTTATGCCTTTTGTAATAACCAAATGATGATAACTAACAGCTAAAGCTACTGTCTGGCCTTAGTCAGGTCTCATGGGGACGAGGGCTTGTGCATAGACATTTTTCTGCTATTATTCTCATTAAGCTGTGAACTTTAAGTCCCATCTTGTCTGAAGGATAATATCTGTTTGCAAAAGGTTCATCTTTAGTAGCTTCAGTTTCTAGGGTTTCTCAAAATGGCTCTGTTTGTCTATATCACACGTTGATTTATCATATTTACTTGGCGATTATACTTTTTTTAATAAGAGAACATGGACTAGTTATTTTTGGGATATGCATTAGATAACTGACTAGGAATATATTGCATAAATTTTATGGTTTTCGTATTATTCTGTTCGATGTCAGTCAGTATATATGTACCATACTAATTGAGAAATGGTAAGAAAAATAAATTAGTTTACCGAACTATGGTTTTAAGTCTTACCGGTCCTTTTCAGTTTGTACTTGTTGATATAGTAAATTTCAGGAATTCAAATCCTCTGTACCCAAAAAATTGTATGCCCCTGTTTCCTATAAATCTCAGCCATTTAATAAGTAAGAAAGGATGGTTGAGATTTACAGGGAACAGAAGGCACATCTTTTTTGGGCTAAGAGGATTTGAATTCAAATTTCAGTTAATATTAGGTAGAAGATGAAAAATTTTAAAAATAATAATTAAATAAAAAATTGTCCTTATTTTCTCCCGAGTTCCACTCCCACTCCTCATTGTTTCACAATTAATCTCTAAATTGATTTTAGCCATAAAAACAACTCTCACCTTATAACATACACGTGATAGACAAAAAAGCGATTTTTTTTCAATTATATGAAAGGTTTGCAGTCTTTTTATACCAAGTTTTCATATAATAAAGATATACAAGATAAGGTAAAATTATTGAGATAATAGTAATATTCACCACAAGAAAATGAGTGTTTAGCGACAGAAATTACCGACAGAATGTGAAGATTTTTTGTTGGCAAGTAAATTAGCATGAGTCGTCGAAGAAACGACTATCAGTAATCTTTAGTAAAGGAATAGAAATATTCAGTCGGTAATTTACTAACAAAATTTTTTTCGAATTTTTAAGTCTGTCGGTAACTTTATTGACAGAATATTTCTATTCCATCGGTAACTATTTTTGACGGACAAAATTTTGAAAATTTGTCATAACATTTAACAACGGTAAGTTGTGTGCTGTCGGTAAATTTAGCGACGATTAAGGTATTGAAGTTCTGTCGAAAAGTTTGGTAATGGTAAGTGGTGGGTGTCAAACCAACAAAAATAATTTCCTTTCCCACAAAATACTATAATTAATATAATATAATGGTGAGCAGG
>JANIIA010000008.1:45096243-45114508 GCA_027478495.1 Erythroxylum alaternifolium
GAACAGTAAATGCGGTCCGGCGAGTGGTTACGACGGCGGAGGAAGAGGAGGTAGTGGTAAAAAAGGGGGAGATAAAGGAAGAGGAGAGAAGGGTTTTGGGGGTGAGTTTGGTGGGTTTGGTGGAGAAAGTAGAAGAGAAAGTGGCGGCTGAAGAAGGTGTGTAGCCTAGTTTAGAGGAGGAGGATGAGGAGACGGTGGCTGAGGCTGAAACTGCCATGAGCTTCGTTGAGTTGCCTCTGTGAGAGAAAAGGGAGAGAGGAATTGGTGTTCGTTATCTGTTTGATGAGAGGCTAAAAGAAGCGCTCTTATTTGAGGAGCTCACTCTATCTGTAATCTATCCATTACTTTCTTACAAACTACTCGGTAACATTGGAATGTATGGTTAGGTTGTGACAAGTGGATTAACCTTTAAGTTCATGGTGGTAATAAAAAATACAAAACTTTACAATAATTTTATTCATTTTAATATAATTTATTAAAATTTTTATTGAATTATTTTATTAAAATAATTGATATAAAATAAGTAATTTTAATAATATAAAACATTTTAAGAGAGACGTTTCTTTTGCTACTATCAGAATGTTTGGTTTAATGGAATAGCAATTCTATTCTTAACGTATTCCTAATATGTTATTAAACCTGTGTTTGGTTAGATATAAAACACAGAAAAGATAATCGTTAGGAATATCTATTCTTAAAATATGAGCAATTGATAAAACCCCTCTCTATCTATCTTTAATTTTTAACGAATCACTATTCTTCTTCAAGATACATTTATCCTTCAAAGCCTCTCGAAACTTCTCTTCGATGACTGAAACTTCTTCGAGCCTCCCTCCCAAAACTTCTCCTTCTCACGCCCGAAACTTCTTCGAGCCTCTTTCTCAAAACTTCTCCTTCTTCGACATTTGAAACTTCTTCGAGCGTCCCTCCAAAAACTTGTTCCACTTCTTCAAGCCCGTGATTCTCTTATCCAGTTCGTGATTTTTGTCTTCTATAAGTGGCTATTTTTGTGATTTTTTCTTCCGTAAGTTCATGATTCCAATAGGGCCACGAATAAGTTATGGGTTTTTTTTTGTCTTCTGGTTTCACCTTTTTGTCACTGCCCTTGTTGTATGCGTCTTTAGTTAGTGTCCTGATATCCATAGCTTCTCATCCTTTTATCGATCTCCCAATGCTATTTGGAAAAACCCAGATGGAAGTTTAGGTTAATCTCTATCAAAGAGAGGAAAATATGACTAGGTTGAAGCAAAATGACTCTGTGTCGCGCTGTATCTGAGAATTAATTTGTATGGAGTTGGAATTCATGATGTGTCTTTTTTCATTAGGTTCATCTCAATTGCAATAAACTAGAAAAGTGTAATAATAATAATAATAAAGAAGAAGAAGAAGAAGAACTTTAATAATAAATATAAATATAAATATAATTGATAAAATTAATAATGATAAGAATAATAATAAGTAGAAACTTAATAAATAATAACAATAATAATAATAATAATAATAAAAAGGGAAGAAATTTAATAATAAAATAAATATAAATATAATTGATAAAATTAATAATAATAAGAATAATAATAAATTATAAGTAGAATAATAATAATAATAATAATAATAATAATAATAATAATAATAATAATAATAAAGATAAGGATATTTTGGTATTTTTGTTGGTTATTTCTTTCTCATTCTAAGTTTATATTTTCAAACCAAACATTGGTATAAAAATTATTTATCTATTCCATTCTTTGAACCAAACAAAGTAATACCCATTCTATTATATTCCTCATCTTTTTTATTCCTAAAAATAACTATTCTATTCCTTACCTATTCTATTCCTTGAATCAAACAAGTTATAAAAGTGTTAGTATTTTCTTTTTGTTTGTATTTTTTAAATTCTTAAATGTACAATAATGAAAATAAATGAACATGCCCTTACATGTTACAATAATGAAAGAGAAGGGAGGGGGTTTGAACGTCAAGTAAAGGGTGTGGTTGAAAAGGAAGCGAGAGGAGTAGAATGGTTTATGGTTTGGGTCTCAAATGTGTTGGTGCTTATGTAAGTGCCACGTTGATGAGCTCAGGTCCTTCCAAAATTTTAGAGAAACAAAGCACCCTTTCCTCGACCACAAAGTCTAAAACCTTATGATGAGGGAACGGAGAGGTAGAGTAGCTTCTCCCTTGAGAATTGGATGCTGAATGCTGGAGCGTATGTCACTCTGCCTTTCACAATATTGAAACAATAACACTTGCTTCAAATTAAAATGGAAGTGAATGTTATGTACAGCTATGCACACAAAATTGCTATCACCAACATGAGGTTGAAGAGATTAAAAGGGCCGTACATAATGTTAAGTAATATTGCACGA
Organism: Erythroxylum alaternifolium; assembly: GCA_027478495.1. NCBI lineage: Eukaryota > Viridiplantae > Streptophyta > Magnoliopsida > Malpighiales > Erythroxylaceae > Erythroxylum > Erythroxylum alaternifolium. The sequence goes on from JANIIA010000008.1 coordinate 45,098,610, forward strand.
ATTCAGAACTTCACTTTAAATCTCAATCTCATCTCAGCATCACAAACTGATTAATGTGGTGGTCTGCCGGCTCTGAGCCTCCCTGGGTCGCTGATCTTTATCATCTCGGATTATTGTCTGTGACAATGATCCATCTTTTCCTATCATCCAGCGATGACAGATCAACTTTGACACAGCCTATTAACAGACAAAAACTTTAACACACATGCAGCAGGGACACTTTATCCTACCAAGTACCTTAATCACCCTCTATATGATTTCAGGCTAAAAGCATACTTTGATGATCTGAAATGAAGATTTTATTACCATTCTCTATATCAATTTGCTTCTATCTTCCAGCAGGTATTTGGATGTTAAAAAGCGGGCCGTAGTCTGTAAAACGATTAGTTTGTATGATGAGGTACCTTCAGCTTACATATATTCAAAACCTCCTGCCGAATTTCAAGACAAACTTCATTCAAAAAGGTTGATATGGCTAATTCATGCTTTCTTTTCAGTTCATCTAGCTCCTCTTGCTGCTTCATCAATAGATTTTCAAGTTTTTCAGCAATTGCCTTAACATTTGAATCAGCGCCTTCAAGTATTTTGCTACTCTCCCCAGCTTGATATGCTTGACTGTCAGCTTCTTCATGTTCCGATGCGTCATTTCCCTCACCAAATTGTGAACCTTCAGACCCAGTAACTTCTTTCCATTCAGTGTTACTATCATCAGCCTCCAGCTGTTGAGGAGAATCATCTTCATGTGGACCATTGTTATCTATGTGACTACATGGAGAAGCATCACTTAAAAACAGGTTCAACTGTCCAAGTCTGCATGGAGAACTTCCATCAGCAGACTTAGGCAAATCAGACCAGTACTTACGACCTGATGGCAGTCGTTCCAATGCAAGACTACCAGAAGGAGTAGAATCATTACCAAGAGGTGAACGAGCGACAGATGAAGCGTCATGTTTGCTTTCAGAAGCATTCGTTTCTGTGCTCGAAAACTGTCCAATTATATTATATGGTGATATTTTTGGAGGCATCCAATCTGGGATGAGGGACCGGATTTCTGATTCAATCATTTCTGCAATTGCAGAAACATCTTGATCTGTCAGGTCTAATTCCTCGACCATTTCACTAGCTACAGCAGTTGCTGTATCCACCTCAGTGTCAAATGGGAAGTGAATGTTCCGAAAATGACCTAGGGGCATACAGTTAGCAGTTGGAAACAGTTGATCATTTCAAGTAAAGTAAAATTACTGAACAAAAATGAGGGGAAGAGATAGAACCTGCCGAATCAGCTATTCTCAGTTTCAAAAATATTGTGTGAACATCTTTCCTCTGACCTTGTACAGAGAAGTCCCTACTCGTCTCAGGTGCAGAATCATTGGCAGATGCATGAGCCTTGTTTTGATCAGAACTAGTCTCTGCAATATTTTTTGGTGTAGAACTATGAGAGGCAAATTTTCAACATTTCATTTCTGGATAAAAGTAAAGTAAGCAAAAAGGGAATAACTGAGAGTAAAAAGCTTGCCCTCTAAAACGTGGGGTTCACAAAAAGCAGCAGAAAAAGTTAACAGAGTTTCTCCACAAGAATATCATTAATTATATTCCCTTCGTGATTTCTTAAAAAATCCCCAAAATTAAAGAATTTACTCCTTTCCATCCTTTATCCTCCAACTGTTCTTTAATCACATTTTTTTTCCAATATTCAGAAAAATGGAAAAGAACAACTTCAAAATCTTATACGATACCATATATTTTCAATTTACCTGCACGAGGCCTTATGGGTCGCAATAAGCGGCCTATTATTTCATTTCCCTCATCAGGCCGAAGAAAGGGATCCATCAAAAGTTCCTCTGCTGGCAGACGTTCAGACACTTTTGCAATACATTTTTCAATAAATGCTTTAACTGAGGGATCCTTCACCTTTGCCAATGATGCTGGTTTTATACCCTACCAAGAGAAAAAGACTCAGAATGACAACACACAGTCATGAAGGTCAATAAAGTTCTGACTGCTGATAGCTGCTTTACAATAAGTAAAAGGATAAGTACTTGAGATTTATATTGCAAAATAAAAGGAATTTCTTATGGAGGGGATCATAAAAAGACTTGACTTTTTGGGCCCACATTATTTTGTTACGTTCTTTGTTTTACATTTTCTAATACAAACTAAAATGATTTCCAAACTTCTCTCTGATCTAACAACATATTTTCTATCATGTAGTCATGGTATTTTCTTTAACGAAATTTTTAGTTTAATATTGACAATCAATTCAATTAGGAATATCTATTATTGAATACTTAAATGATCTCCATGGGCATAAAATTGCCCCATATGTGCTGAGAATCTAGGGTGACCATTGCTAAGGTATCCTTGGCTTTATACAAATTCCCTGTTATTCTTCTTCCTCCATCAACCCCTTTTACCCCCATTTACCAGAGACTATAACATTTTGAACAAAAGTCATACTGAAGACAATTGAATCTTCTCAAACTGTTCCATTTGGGAAATAAAAAGATGCATGAACAAACGCTGGATGCATTATAGGTAGTCATAAATGATAAAGAAATTCGTGCGTTGGGTCAGAAGGAAGTGAATAACTTTTAAAAATCTTGTGACATGACTGGAAACACTGTAAAACACTCAGGTAAAAATATTCTTGTCAAAAAAAATTCCCAGATGCACACAAATTTCCCGCTGTTAACACCCAAGTTTACATCTTCATCAAATAATTCAGTAGGAAAGGATGCATTCTTTCTTTTGAATGATTAAAATTCAGAAAGAAGTGTCAAGAGGGTAATATTTAATGTTTCCTAGTGGCCTAGCTACACTTCAATTCATTAAAACCAGATTCACATTATCAGGTAACTTAAAAGAATTTTTAGCTACTATGGAGTTCAACCAATCAACATGGTATGTTGCATGGGCGATAATAAAATTTATGAATCATCACTTTCACATGAAATAATAAAATATCACATACCCATATGTTCTTTGGCCACCAATTAAACTAGTTTCCGTATCAATATGAAGAGAAGAAAGTCTCTTGGACATCAAAGTCAGTCAGGAAGGTATAGGGTCCAAGACATTTGATAAAGTATAACACAATACACAAGTGGATCAAGATTAGGCACAATTCAACACTTAACGAATTAAATATTCAGTAATAGGTCGAAATTAGCCCCCCAAAAAAATTTCTTGAAAAATGGGAAGAACATAATAATGATATTGATGATATAGCGAAGCAAAAAATATGGGCACTGTAATACATATATAATTAGCCCATGTATGGATCTAATTATGGAGGATGGATGAAGTTGAAGTCTTACAGATGACACCTTCTTGTATATTTGAGCAGCATTGGTACATTCAACATACGGGTACTCGAAAGTTACTAGCTCTAGCAAGCACATACCAAAGGCATAAATGTCAACCAGCTCATTGTATTCCTCTTCATAAAGCTCTGGTGCCATGAACTCCGGGGTTCCTATGTTGACATTGGCAATAAGTTTAATAAATCTGAAAAAAAAGACTCTATAAGCTTATAATTTCCTAAAATTACTCAAATTTTCATAGCATGCTCCTCACCAATGACGCTATGAGCTGCACGAGCTTGCTGAAGAATTGCAGCCAAACCTAAGTCACCAATTTTCACTTCACCTTGGTTCCCGTTAACAAAGATGTTATCACATTTCAAATCCCTATGAATGACTGGAGGATCGTGACTGTGAAGATATAGAAGGCCTTCTAGGATCTGCCTGGACCATTTCTTCAATGCTCTCAAATCAACATGCTTATGTTTCTTCCGGTACCTACATCATGATTCCAAAAGTTGTTTAATGAGGAAAGCACAAACCAAGTTTGCGTTGAGAAAAAAATAAGGTGTAATGGTCAAGAGCATACTGCCGCAAGGTCCCAGAAGTGAAAATCTCAGTGATGAAATTGATTTTCTCATTTTTGGTGTCGACCCACGAATTGTAGAACTTGATGATATTTTTGTGCTTCAAAGTCTTGAGCAAATGGACTTCTGAATATAGACGCTCCAAATCCACGGAATTACGCAGTAGATCTGCAACCTGAACTTGATTCCAAGCTACTTCTATTCCTTCCAATTCATCAAATGCCCTATATCTAAGTGTTCCAAAAAAATAAAGGATAAACACGAGCAATACACACAATTAACAAATATTACTGACATTAAAGGTTACGTCTTTGTCTAAGACAGCAAGCTGATAACACTGTTCAAAATCGTGCGAAAAAGGATACACCTTCTTGTAAGCACCTTTCCCTAGAATCTCTTTGTACTGCAACAAACAAACACAATAGAGGGGCGGACAAGGTTAAGCAACAAAGTTAAGCCAATTTCTCACAAGGGTATTTAATCAAACTAAAGCGAAAACAGAAACAGATAGCAAAACATTAAAAATGAAAGAAGGGGGGAAATGTAAGAAAATACAGACCCGACCATAGCGACCAGTGGGGTCAATCTCGATGAACTCGACTTCGGCATCGTCCGGGTCTTGATCGGACGACGATTCCTGCGGCATCCTGGTCTCTGAACGCACAAATCCAACACCCAAGAAGGAAAAAAAAAAGCAGCTTCTTTTTCAATCTACAAGATGAAGAGATCAAACTGTAGACCTGAGAATCGAATTCCAACAATATCAATTCCTGACCCTGAAAAGTAAGAGTCACCCACGAACAGGGAACATGAAAATAGATGAAGAACCCAAATGAAGAAAAATGAAAACAAAGCTGAAAATGACGAGTTGAGAGAAATAGAGAGAGAGAGAAGGAGAAACAGAGAGTTTGCGAAACAGAGAAGAAGAAAAGCTGAAACGTGGAAGGTAAGCGTAGCAGCAGAGGAAAATCTTGAAATATATTTATATACATTATAAATGGAGAAAAAGCCAAAATAGAGATTTACCCGAATCAGCTGAGCTGACTGTTACTTCTTGGCTCCTCAGTCACTGTAACATACTAACATTTTTTAATTAATTAATAATTAATTAAGAAAAGGATATAAATAAATAAATAAAAATAAATTTGTATCCTAATTATATTGTTGAAAATTTTAAATGTTAAACATATTTAAATTTTCCATTAAATTTAATTTTAATATTTAGTAAAATATTTTTAAAATGGTAAAATCAGGCATGTTTTTACTACAGTTCGAAATATCAATCTAAAAAGACATAATTAGCTGCAGTTCAAAATGAAAAGGGCATGATAACTTCTGTTCAAAAGTTGAAAGCCATTAGGGTTTGATCATTTGACTGCTGATTTAGTGAGAACACGAGTAAAGATGACAATGGACTGACCCATGAGTTAACTCCCGTCAAATTTTTTAAAATAAAATTTTAAAAATTAAAAATATAGAATAAATGTGATCCACGGAAAATAAATGGATAAATATTTATAGAATAAGATAAGAACAAATTAATACAAACAGGTGATCTAAACCCCATTAAACACACGAGAATAACTGCAACAGTAAGGTTAAACGGGGCCTTCAGTTGTTTCCTTGTGCAACAAAGGCAACCATATGTCCTGATCTCTTAAAAGTTTAAGCTCTTACTGTACTAAGTGCTAACATCACATGTCCACTTTCCCCCTGTGACCCAGAAAAGGTTTTGTTTCCCTGTGGCCTGTGGCTACATTACATAAGAGATTGTTGTAACAGAGAAGAAAGAATAGAGAAGGTTTGTTAATTCTAAAATGAATATGAATGAAAGCTAGAAGTTCCTAGCAAGCAGCAGCTCACATGAGAAGTTTTTAAAGTATTCTCCAATGTAATTATGAGACTTTTGGCCACCTTATAGGTTTCCAGATCATCAACCAACCACAAGACCCGGAACTTTAGTAAAGAATATGGTTGACTCCAAAGAGCAATAGAATAATCTCAACAGGCAGAATTTTCTTCAGAGATGGTTATCTGTAATGATTGAAGGAAACTGCTAGTGAATTCCCTTATAATGAACACCTCAAGAGTCTACAGCAGGCGTTTCAGTCCCCGCAACATGGATTAAGAAAATTTCGCCCAACCCATTGGTTCTGCAACTCCATGAATGTGAATTAGTACTTATTCACCCATCTGGTGCAGTATCCAACATACTGTGCCCAGTGTGCATAAAGGATATGATAAGCTGTGCTGCACTATAACATTAAAAAAAGCAATGTTGTACGGAACATAATGGATAGACCGGGAGCCAAATATGTACTTGTACAATTCCTCGTGATGGTTGCGCTGCAATGTCTACTGACAAATCTAAGAGTGATTGGAGACAGGCTGTGAATGCCAAAAAGGGAAGCACCAGTGTGCATACATCTTATAATCTAAGAATCCATGATTATATCTCAAAGATATTGAGAAAAAAAGAAACATACAACTATAATTTGAAATTGCTCTCACCAATTTATCTGGCCCAACCATCTTTATATTGAAATGAAAATTGGATCCACAAATGTGTTCTGCTTATCCTTTAAATTTTTTTTCCTGGATTTAAGAAATTTTTCTCAGTAAATGACATGGCGCAACTACTTCCATAATGGCACGAACAGTTCATCTCTGTGGATATTTCTTGCTTATCCTCAACTTTTCTTCAGCGCATTCATCTTTTCCCTAAGATAGTAAAGCTTGGCCCTTCTCACCTTCTTCTTGTCCAGCACTTTTATCTCCTTTATGTTAGGTGAGTACCTGTTTTCACAAACTACTCTTAGGGTACCATGAAGAAATTAAAAGCAAATAGAAAAGAAACAAGGACAAGGACAATCCTTTCTGGTAACAAACTGTAAACGAAAATTATTCATAATCCCAACTGCAAGAAACTTTAGTCTGGATAATGTCCTAAATATCAATAACAAAGGGTTAGTTTGATGTCCAAATAGGAAACAGAGTAAGCACCAGGGTCAAATTACTACAAACTCTTATAGGAGATAACGGATACCCAATACGAGATAATGTTGTTGTGCCAGTATTCCAACTCCCAACCCTCTAAATTAGTGTGTAAGTTAGCACTCTCCGATTAGAGTGTTCCTGTAACTGTGAAATTTAGTTAACTGATACTATGCACATACCAATAGTTCAATTCCAAACTTCAAAAAAATGAGAAACAGAAAAGTTAAAAGCATAGAAACTTCTCTTTATTTATTCACTTTTCTTTTCTGCCAAGAGTTACCTTCTCCTTGATTTTGATTTTTGTCATTGACAAAGATGTAGTTTTCATATAAGATCAGTGAGTGTTGAATTCAGTCTCCGAGCGATCTACCAAGTTCACGCTGAAAATATTGGTCTAACCCAATACAATTACAGATCTAGAACTAGAAAAGACCCTTTAACCAGTCATGAATTCATAAAGCACAATAAATTTGTTTTTCTTGCATGACCCATTCAACGATTCAGAACAGAAAGGAAGCTGATTTATTAAGTGGAGCATATATTTATTGTGATTTTTCTTGCAAGATCCAATCAATGATTCAGAACAGAAGAGAAGCTGATTTATAAAGTCGAGCATAGATTATCAAATCACATGCTCTTCCAAGCCACTCACGAGAAGAAAACAGCAAAGATACAGAGTGAATTTCTGTATGATAGAATTCAGTGATAGGCAGCACCACATAGGTAATTCATACCTAGAACTACAACTAGATCAAAATGAACAAGGCTGTTCAGGCTTACAGTGGATATAGAGATTCAACACCAATTCCCTTTTCCACTATCCTCCTCAATCTAAATGTAGTATTTAGGCCAGCATTACGTCTTGCTATAACAATACCTCGCACAATAGAAACGCGTCTCTTATTCTCAGGTACTTCCTGCACACCATAAAAAGGAGGAGAGCATTAGGACAAAATAACTTTTAATATTTTCTTGTCACACATCTGGAAGACTGAATCAAGAAATAACTTGTCATACCACTTTGACTTCTACAATATAACCAGGCTTTATATCAGGAATCTCCCTGTGTGATCTTACTTCCTCCACTGCTTCCTTATCCAGAATCTGTCGGTAAAAGTAAAGATGCTAATTGTAGTGAAGAATGAAATCGTCATAGTTATGCTATCCTAAATTACAAATATAAGGAGATGAATACACATGCCTGCATTATGTGCTTCGCAGTTTTATCAAGTCTCTTAAATTTGATTCGAGGAGCAACATCAGTCATGGGTGCCGAACAATCTTGCAAAGCTGATTCCACTGAATTTCCCTCAGTAGCTATGCTCCTAATTGGGCAATGAGGCCTGAGTGCTGCCCAGTATGATGGATCAAGGCTAGGAATTCTACTATTACTGACAGAAAACGGGAACATGTCTGTTTGATGATACAACTTCGACTGCCAAAAGATTTTCAAATCTATTAAGCTCCTGATAAAGAAACTTTCTAAACACCCAAAAGTTAAATGGCTGATCGTTTCACAAGCAATCCCCACAAGCAAAACAATAAACTTATTCTATAACCACAATTTCCATTCAATAGAAAATTTCACAAAATTGGTATCTTCACTAATATCCCAGCAACACATACGAATAAAATTGCCAACTGATCATTCAAATAGAACCAAACAAACTAAAGTTAAACCTAAGCTGTATCCCAATCAATAAAGAACTAAAAACCCGATTAACTAAAAAATTATCCCATCAAAATAATGAAGCACGAGTTGGGAAATAGAGAAAGGTGCGCATTCAAAATGTACCGCAGGGTGAGAAGCGAACTGGTGAAATGACCGTAAACATCGATTCTCTGAAGCCGAAATTGTATGTGGAACTGAAGGATCGGACTTTAAAACAGCCAATTCATGAACGTTATTTCCGCCACCACCAGCTAAATACCCTGTACTATATTTCAAATGGGCAATACTAGAACTATTCAGGATTCGTCTCCTAATTAAGCTCCCGCACAGAGGGTGCATTTCTCCTTTAAAACAGAACCTAAAATTCATTTCAAGAAACAGAAAAGATAGGACTGTTAACACTGTTTGGCTGACAAGAAAACGAGGGAAAGTATGGCAAAATGTAAAAATGATTTCGACTTTCTTACGTGCTCAGAGGGTTGGCTCCTGGGACAAATCGAAAAACCCTGCCAGTTAACTGATTTCTTTTTAGTGGAATTTGGGGTTTATGATCCAAAAATATTACATTGACCATCTTACCCCTACCCTAAGGGCCTAACATTGAGCCCATAATGTATTGGGCTAAATCAATTACATCGTAGTGATTGCGAATTTTGTCATTATTTTAAAAAATGCAATCAAAATTATGAATCTATCAAAAAATAAATATTATTTCAAGCCTGAAATATTGATTTTAAGGAGATCATCCTCTAGGGTAATTGAACTAATCTTGATTTAAGGCGATTATCCTTTAAGGTAAATAAGGGGTAGATATAAGAAGTTAAACCAATAAAATAACATATTTAAAATTTAGAAGGTTCAATGAGAGTGTTATAAAATTAATTAAAGATTTAATAAAATTGAATAATTTGAAATATAATTGAAGAAAATTGTCATCACTCGTCAAAAAATTTAAAATTTAATTAAAAAAAGAAAATCGTTAAATAAAATTAATTGATTTACTTTAGTTTGCAAAAATTTAGTAGTTTATGAAAATCGAGTAATTAAATACTAAACTGATCAATTTTAAATAATAAGAGTTATTAAAATAAATTAAATTGAAAAGTTGAAAACTAAACTAAAACAATTAACTTATTCAAGATTTTAACGATTGATCAAATTGGTTCAGTTTTTTAACATCGATACGACTAAATCAATGACACTCAAGTCAAAGTATATTATATCAATGGCATTTCAAGACTCACCAAGCTCCTTTTTATTCCTTACACTCATATAATAGTAAGAGCCGTCATGTACTGTAGAGATTTGATTCCACCATGTCTAGAGCTATGTTAACAGATAAAGTATACATTAATTGAAATTTAAACTTAAATTTAAAAAATTAACAGATAAAATATAGCATTAATTAGAATTCAAGCTTAAAATTTAAAATTTAGGTTTCTAAAAAAATCTAAAAATTCAAAATTAGATTGATTTAAATTAAAATTAAAAATTTTAGACTAATCCGAACTCCCTTAACTTAAATGCTACCCCAAAATCAAAGGATTCTTTTCCTGTTAAACTTTTTCCTCAATATGTTGGAATGGATCATATTATTGATCAACCTATTGAAATTCTATCAATAATACCAAATGAATATGTTCATATTCTTATTGGAATTTTCACTTTAATATTAGCTAAAATTTGAAATTATGAGAGAAAAAACTATATGATTTGTCAAGCCTTTAATAATTTAACCACATATACACATTTCGAGGTCTATTTTTCATTAATTTTATCATAAATATTTTTTTAGGGTTGTAATTAGTTCTTGCAATTCACTTATGAATAAATCTTTACACTATAGATTCATTTGTGTATTTCTATGAATTTATATATTCACAAATTAATGAGAAATTTTATTGGATTATGAAAATTTCCAAAGGATTTAGTAGTTTCGCAAAATTTATGATTTGACTGCAATCGTTTCTAGCACCAATCTAAAACCAGAAAAATTAAACACACAAATATAAATCAACACTGAAATTTAGTGATGTAGTTCGGCACACCATATCTATGCCTACGGGGCCTTCACCTAACTTAATTACTTTCACCTGTGAAACAACAATAGTTTTAGTCAAGGCATTACAGAGCCAACTCACCCTACCCTTAATACTAGCCCTCATTCTCAATAGTACAACCGTCTCATACTAACCTTAATAGAGGATTGTCTCAACAATGTTTAATGATAATGATACGAAATAAACAACTCAAGTGATTGAACAAAAACTAACATAAACAAAGACAACACTTAAGATAAAACGCAACTCCCCTAAATATGTCGCTTCATCAACAAAAGAACAAGAAGTTGTCAACTAAGAATTTTTTTGTGAACTTTCGATATAGTCACTGAAACTAGCCACTAAACATCTCAAATCAACAAATGTTTCATCATCGAAACATTAACCCAATAGAGCTGCAACAACCACCACAACTGCTGAAGTGTTTTACACAAAACCAACAACAAAGACATCATCTACAAAGTCACGAAAAACTTCTAGAATTCTTTGCACACTAGCACCAAAAATGACAGTCACACAATTACCCAAGACCAACCTCAATTGTCATTCAACAATAAGAAAGAATGCAAGCCATCAATGATTATTCTGCTCACTAAAGTCACGCAAGACCCACACACAAAACGCAACAGTAATAATCACTCATATAGACAAAACAGATGGTCCAACCAAGTCACACATAAATCCATAGATAAATCTTAGCTGTAAGGCCATCCAATCATCGACAACTTGAGAAAAATGTAGTTGTAAGGATTTCATATTATCACCAAAAATCCCAGCCACACTAGACATGTGATCAGCTATAAGGATTTCACATAATCACTAAAAATTCCAGCCATACAAGTCACAGAAAAATCAGCAAAGATAGAATCATATCTTAACCCCCCAAATATCAAGTTAGATTTCCAGAAGATAACCATTGTCAAATCCCATCTTAAGTAGGATTTGACACTTATCAAACTTATTTTAGAAGAGTCTCACTTAAACTTAATTAATTCCAATTGTCAAATAATGTCCAAAATTAAATAATTAAGATATTGTAATCTATATCTTAATAATCTCCCTCTTTTTGGTATTATTTATCGCATATGAGAATCTCTCCCTAAAGGAGAAAATTAGACATATAACATTAATGTCACAAACCACATGAGAACTCACAAAAGAACTCCCCCTTAATCAGTCAATAAGATTCATTCTCCCCTTTAGGATAAAAAGATGTCAAAAACCAAGACGAATGGTCACGCATATACCTTGAAATCTCCCCTTGAATGGAACAATTACTAAAAACAATCTGATATCTCCCCTTTGGGACAAAACAATGCTAAAACGAAGAACGCCTTCAATGTGATCAATCTTAGTGAATAAAGAAACATAAGAATTAACAAAGAATCATAAACACGCTAAGATGAAAATTTACCACCAGTTAAAACACTATTCAAAGCATCATTACTTACATAAAAGCCATTTGTATATGATTGATTAAATTCAGAACCCTAAAAATGCATTCAACAAATCATAATCAAACTTAATCAATCTCCTCCTCACATAAACCATGTGAAAGCATATTGCACAAACTTATATAGCCCACGATATAGAGAGACACTATAATGAAACTTGAAAGATCCAAATCATAGAAAACTTGAATTTTCCTATAGGTCTCCAACCAAACACTATCATTTTTTTTGACATAACTCTGTAAATCAAAATTCAAGCATAATTCTCAAATCATCAAGCAGAGCCTCATGTTCACATCAACTATACTATTCAACAAGTAAGTAAAATCCAGGCGCACACCAATCAACTGAACCTTTGAAAACCAATAAATAAAAACTCAAAAAGTCTAGATGTTAACTCCTTCGCACCTCTTTTTTCAAAGAAACAACATCAAACTATACTTCAAAAATGTAAGGCATATAGTCCTTGTGCCTCTTGAAGAAATTCAAACATGGGCTTATTCCTTGTCACATTAACTTTTTCATCAGATGTCTGGTTGGTTTCTCCCTCAGAAGCATTTAACAAAACCTCTGTCTGACCAGTTTCTTTAACAACAACAACTAACTTTGAATCTAGACAATTTCTTATTTTTCCTTCATTATGTCTTTGTGTTTATAATTGACCCTTTCTAACCCAATTATGCTTCGGTACTATGGACTGCTACTCTTGGAAATTTAAAGGTGAGTGTATAGATTTTCAGTTTTGAGCCCTTTGAAATATCACTTGTAATAACTTATAGCATTTTTGCCTTATATGCCCGATAACCCCACAAAAGTGACATGTAGGTATAAACTTTCGCTTCCTCCTTATAGTTTCTCCTTGGATAGATTTGGCCGCGCCATTTTTCTCATCATTCGACTTAGAACATTCACCTTTATAGCCAATACCTTGAATGTCTCATTTAATCTTACCAATTTCTAACAAGTTTTCTAACTTTTCGATGCCTCCATTTAACATTCTTATCCCTTTTTCTATACTGACTAGCTTTAACTTTGTTTCATTTAGCTCATCTATTGTAAATAACAACTTCTTCTCAAGGTCTTGAATGATGTTCTTTATGGTAGAGTTTTCCTCCTTCAACTTTTCATTTTCTTACATGTTTGGACCTATTTAGCATACATTAACTCATAAGCTTTGCAAATATCCTCTCTCTTGTATCACTGTCATAACCTGAACCAAAATTATGGACTGATTCATTTACATTTTTCTCAGAATTTTAGATTGATTTATCCATAGTTTCATCATCAGTTTCTTCCTTCTTGGTTACTATTAAGCAAGCAATTGAACTTTTATTATATAAAGCAACTTTACTCACAAATTTCTCTTCACTACCATACTCACTTTTAGATTCAATCTCACTCCAAGTGCTAGTATAGGACTTCCCTTTTCTCTTCTTCAAAGTATTAGGACATTTTCCTTGCACATGTTCAAAGTCTTGACACTCATGACATTGAATTTTCTTCACTTTTCTTTCGTCCTTTTAAGTTTTAGCTTGTTGTTTAAAATTATTGTTCAATGAACTCCCACCATTTTACCTAAAATTAAATCTATCCTCCTTCACTTTCTTTAACCACTTGCTGAAATTCCGTATCAATAACTTCATATCCTCATTCTCATCAGATTCATCTCCTAAGTCATTCATGACTTTACCAATCTAGGCTTGCAATGCCAATCCTTTGTTCTTCTCTCGATTATCCCTTAACAAATTCATCTCAAAGACAGTAAGAATCTCAATTACCTTATCCAAAGACAATTCAGTGATATCATGGGCTTCTTTGATGGATGCAATTTTTCGGTATGAACCTTAGAGGCAACGATCTCAATGTCTTCTTAACCAGTTTCGAGTTAGAGTACTTCTTCTCAAGTTGATGTGCCTGGTTTGCTATGTCACGTAGTCTCTCATGAAAATCTCAAATGGTTTCACACTCATTCGTCTTCAAATCTTTAAATCTCATAGCCAACATCTATTTTGAAGCTGTCACAGATTTTGATCCCTCATATATAGTTTGCAAAGTATTCCACTCTTCTTTTGATGATTCACAGGCTAATATCATGGAAAATCGAACTTCATCAACTACACTGATGATGGCGTGCAAGGCTTGAGAATTTCCAAACGCTCTCTCTTCTTTAGCCCCTATCCATTTGGATGCATCTTTAAGCACTAATTCTCCCTTTTTATCAGTCATCATTAGATGTGTCTAGCTATTTAAAATTGAGTTCTATGCTTTTGATCCTTGTGCCTGGATGAATACTCTCATTCATGATTTCCATGTAGGATAATTTGAATCATCTAATAATGGTGGCCTAATGATTGATGTCATTTCTCTTATAACCATACTTGCGAAATACGAATCTGCACTAACTTACCGTACCAAATTCTGATTCGGTGATCATCTCTAACACCAATTGAAAATTTTCGAAGGATTTAGTAGTTTTGCAAAATTTCTGATTTGACTGCAATCGTTTCTAGCACCAATTTGAAACCAGAAAAATTGAACACACAAATATAAATCAACATTGAAATTTGGTAACGCAATTTAGCACACTGTGCCTATGTATGCGGGGCCTTTTCCTAGCTTAATTACTTTCACCTGTGAAATAATAATAGTTTTACTTAAGCCATTACAAAGCTGACTCACCCTACTCTTGACACTATCCCTCGTCCTCACTACTCGTGAAAGTAAATCACATCCAATTGTTGGCCTTAGGTTTCGGTTCTTATTTCGCGGCGACAAGCTGCCAAAATTAGGGGACTTTTTAAAATAAAAAAATATATAACTAAGATCAAGATAAAAAGAATTAACTTCTTGGTGGGAGTAAAAACAAATAAACAAATAAAATAAATAAATAAAATGTAAGATTTGCCCCAAAAATGCACGGGCGTGCATTTGGAAATGCACGGCCGTGCATTAAACAATGCACGACTAAAGGAATGAATAATTGCGATCGTGCATATGCACGATCATGACATTTTATAAACAGCAGTGGTTCGTCGCGATCGTGCATGTGCACGATCGTGCAACCCTACTGCATATACCAATTTCAAATTATCATAACTTTTAATCCCGAAATCTAAAAATTATAAACTTTATGTTGTTAGAACAATAAGAGAAAGACCTACAACTTTCATGAAGAAAATTTTATCTAATTATGCCTAGATCATTACAGTTTATTCATTAAAGATTCAGAACACATTTGTTTCCCCCTTTTTCTTTCTACTATCTACAAAAACTACTACCTATATCAAAAGCCCCGAATCTAACAAACACAATCCATACACACAAGACTCCTAACAGAACAAACTCCCAACCCAACAATTTACTTAAGAAGAATTTATCCGAAAACCTTACAACAGCATACCATTTCATTTCCAAACACCAATTACAACCCAACAAAGAAGAAAATTCTGCATATATACAAAAGAGAAATTCTTCACCTCTTACCACCATTTCTCAAACAAAACAGAGTTTCATTTCTCAATCAACATAATGTTTATACATAACTTCAATTACAAATTAAGAGTTAAAACAATAGCATAATCTAAAAATATAACATGAATGCTCATACTTGATATGCTTCTAAAGTACCAAAAGTTTCAGAACTAACTTAGTTACAAAAGATAATAATAATTCTTAGATCTGCCAAAATTTTTACAAGGTTCAATGTCGATCTGCTATTTCTGCACCTGAGCAGTGGAACGATAAGGGGTGAGTTGGGAAGCTCAGTGGCTAATATGTTTATAGCCATCGGTGATGAACCACACACACACACAACTAAGCATATTTATATA
>JANIIA010000008.1:45139478-45151016 GCA_027478495.1 Erythroxylum alaternifolium
GGGGGGGGGGTGTGAGTGTGTGTATATGTATATGTATGTGTGTGTGTGTGTGTGTGTGTGTGTGTGTGTGTGCCTTGTTTTTACATTTATTGGCAACATATATATAAATGAATTAATTGAAATAACTTAATAACTTTTGTTCCTTATTGAATTGTTTTCATACCATTTTGACAGGTTGACATTATTCATAAATAACACTATATTTAGGTTTTTAAAGGATCTTTTTGACTAGTCATTTATTCAATGTTGTCCCATATGACTAAGTCTAGTATGCCATAAAATTAGCATCAAAATCAAATGCATTATATAATGTAAGTAAAGAAAAACTAATTTTATTCATTTGATAAATAAAATTACCCATCATAATACTATAATCCTAATAATCAATATCAAGAAAATGTCTAATCCATCATTATAAAAGTTAATTTAAAAATCAATAGTAACTAAAAAATAACTTAAACAAGATTTCACAAATTTTGGAAGAAAAAAATTACCTTATATGGGATAAGAGTTTAATTGTTAGACCCCTAAGTTTAAGATAATGGGATTGTGTGGGCATTGGCGAGCCTTGACTAGTGTTTGACACGCGAAACAATGAAACAATGTAAGGACTTGCGAGGAGGTAAGGACGAGAAGGGGCCATGTCAAGCGTGGACATACATTGATGCGCATTGGCCAAAATCTTCGACGAGATGGAAGATTCAGATGCGAGACCAAAAGAAGGCTTGAGACAGACATCAAGTGGAAGGTTAGCTCGATCACACACTTGATGGGAATATGCGAGAGTTCCAAGGTGACTTAATAAGTAGATAAAGCATGGTGCGAGTTTTAGGAGAGTTTCGAACATTGTACGAGCTGACTTGGCTAAGGCTAAGGCTAAATTCTTGATAGACTAAGGACTTAGTGTGTGCTCAAGTGGACGAACCATGGCTAATGGAGTTGGCATGGGTAAGCATTAGACAGACTAGTGTGCTATTAGCTTGGATGACTCATCATTAATGGTAGAGATGAGGAGATCATAGATGATGTGAAGGATAAGATCACAGTGGATGAACATCAGCTCTAAGAGATAAATATCATGTGAAAGGATCATCTGAAGATAGAGGAGATCTTTATGGATATGGATAATCATTCCTAGATAGTGTAATTTTTTATCTTGTTATTGTGATGTAGCTTAATCCTAGCTTAATCCTGTTAGATAGAGTCCTAATGGATGAGGATGTCATCTATTGGTTAGTTCGATGTAATCTGATAAGAATAAGATATGATAAGATTGTGATCTTGCTAGTAGAGTGTTATTACGATTCTAACTTAGTCATCTAGATATGCCTATAAATAGCTCATTTGAGCATTACTCTTCTCATGAGAAGTGAGTGTGGGAGACACTTAGAGTTTGAGAGAGTATTCCTTTGTATACTTTGAGGGAAGTAATAAAGGTTTGCTTTTAAGTTGTATCTCTTTCTCGCGTTCTTATTGTTGTCACAATTATTTAGTTCTTTGGTAGTTTTCTTACAAGGGTGTGAGAGTGAAACACTACGAGGGTCATGAGGTGTTTGAGAACAAGTAGGTTAGTCGACGATCACGGGACAATGCTAAATCTTGCTTTAACGAAGCGAAGTGAGATTACTATGAAAAGGAGTAGGCACAACTTGTGGATAAGTTAGGTGCTTAAAAAGACCTTTGTAACACTAACCATCATGTATGAATGTAGATACTTATCCTTTGAACTTCAACTTTGGAATTGTCTCTTATAGGCTAAAGGTATGGTTTGCACCATATAAAAAGTCTAAGTAAGTCCCTACCATTATTTTCTATACACCCTAACGTTACTAAAATGGTACTTATTACACCCTAAAAGTGGTAACAGAGATAATGACAGAAGTTTATTTAGACCTTTTATAAAGCATTAAGTTGAAAATTACAATAGGTCCAAATTACTTAGTAGTTAAATGATATAGGCTAAATTTGTGATTCATACAATAAAATTTTCCAAAAACTTAACTTAATTAAGATTTAGGGTGTCACTAGTACCATTTTAAAAATGTTAAGTTTTGACATGATACCATAGATAAAGGTATGGATTAACTTAGAAATTTTCAAAAATATTAGGAGGCAATTTGTAACTTTTTCCTCTCTTTTATATATCCTTCTTATCTTATGTGGAACTTGTTAAAATTATATAAACACATCTTTTTCATTTATTTAATGGTTTGTGGCTATTGAGTTTGCAATCCACAGTGAATGTGATTCATTTAGAAAAATAGAACTTAAGATAAATATGCCATTTCTATCTTTATTATATCATCAAACCTTCTTAGGCTCATTACTAGAAATGACAACAAGCAAGGTTGGTTCATGCTTTTCGATAGCCTGGCCCAATTTATCCCTCTTATGGCCCAACTTGAGCCTGAATTAAAAATTGATCAGACTTAGATGATACTACCTAAGCATGAGCTTAATTAGGCTTCGAGTGGCTAGAAGTTTAATCAAAGCTCGAATTTGTCTAAGTCCCACCCAACTTGACTTGACCTAAATGTTTAATGTCAGCCTTACCCTCACTACCCCACAACCTTAATGCATCTCTCAACCAAAGATTAAGATGAAGTAAAGAAGCCTAAAAACCAAAGGAATGGCATATGGTGTTGAATCATAAAGAAAGGTTCCTATAGAAAATAAAGTTAGAGTAGTTAAAGAAAAAAATTCCCAAAAGTAAAAATGACACACTTTGATCATTAATAATGCCACCATTTTAGATCTTGTCCACCAAATTCATATGTACTTCATGAAAAACCCACAAAAAATAGAGTCAAGTTTATAAACAAAGGTATAGAGATGGTACATAAAGACTAGTGAGACTATTAAGCTTATTTTATAAAGAGAGATAATCAGAAACAACCTTTCTACCAATTAGGGGTAAGACTGTACACTACTGGACCTCCCTAAACCTCGCATTTCAGTAGAACTTTCACTGAGTTATTGTTGTTATTGTATAAAGAAAGAAAGAAGGTTAAGATATATTACTAAAGAGACGAGAGTGGTCTGTGAGAAGCAAAAAGATGGTAGCAATAGCGGCGACATAATAGAAAAATGAACTAAAGAGTGAATAATAAAAAATTATATATTACCAGGCTTCGAACTGAACTGAGCCGCATAGCCTAAATCTGAACTTCAGCTCAAAGCCTCAGGTCAAGCTTGTTAAGTTTGGATTGGGCTAGGTTAAGCCTGAGCTGTTTTTTCATCTTGACTTGGGACAATCACAAATGGAAGTGATAATTATAACATTTCACTTTCTTCATATTTTTCCTCCTAAAAGGAGTTTTTCCTTTCTCTTTGTAATTTTAGCCTTCTTCCAATCTTAAAAGTTATGAAAAGCTTTCTTCATTCTTTTCCACTTAAATCCATTGTAATGCTTCCCTTCTTATTTTTATCTATCTATGAGATAGACTTGGTCATATACAACTTAATATGTAGCTTGGAAGTTTCAAGACGGTCCTCTTCTAGTAATAGGTGCATTATAACATATTCTATCATCTTGATATTCTCATTGTGGATAAGGTAGATTTTCATTTATGCCTAAATTGAGGCAATGATCATATAACATTTTGCAATTATTGCTCATTTGATAGGATATGAATAGAACCCCTTAATTTAATAATAAACTTAAAATTAGCCTTAAATGCCTCTATATTGAATGATTTAGCTATTTTGTTGTATGTGTTAAACTTAATAGTGAGTGACTTAACTTACTTATTGAGGTGCTATCAAAATATGCTACCAAAGTACACTATAAGTCCTTAGAATTGTTATACCTTTTAAAATCTTGCATGATGTCATCGTTTGTATTACTTAGCAATGATATGCAAGTCAATGAGTTCTTTCTTTATTTCACGAGACTTACGCCTTACAAATTTTCTTATAATGGATCGTAGCGCCCTTTTTAGGAATTTACATGATTTCATTCACTAGTTTAAGGGCCTCTTTCTCTTCTAGTACATATTGAATTTTCATTCTCTAAATCTCATAATTGTTACTATTTAATTTTTTGCATATACTGAGTTATACAATAATATTCTCAGAAGTCGTAGTCATCCTCCTAAAATAAGTAGTTTCCATAATGACACATTTATTATTAGGTTATTATTATATCTAAATAATTTGATGCACTCTTTCTAAATATAAACTAAATTTTTTCTCAATTACATATGAAATCAAAAAGTAACTAGATTCTATTTCATGATCACATAATAATTAATTGATAATTACCTATTATATTTAGATATATGTTTCATAAATATCACAAGTATAATATATAAAACATATGTAAAATACAATTAATTATAACTGTGTTCAAGTGAATAAATACTTTTCGTAAATTCAGTAATTGTATTAAACAAAAAATAATAAGAAAACATTAAAAGATATGTACTAAACATTAAAAATATTCACTGGTAAAATGGTCAATTTAAATCTTAACATTTGAACCAAATTTTAATTTAGACTAGAAAATTTTACATTGTTTAATGATAACCTTAATGTTTCAAAAATGTTTAATTTAAACCTTAAATTGACATAATTCATACTCCCTATAAGAGTTTCATCAATGTTATTAAGCCTAACATTGTTTATTACTAGTTTGTTGGCTCCCATGTTAGATGAGCATCCTACCTTTAAGGGGGCCCATACACATATGCCACTCTAGCCTTTTTCCTAAAAAAAGTTCCAAAACCTCTTTAATTTGAATCCTTAATTGCACAAACACAATGATGCAAACTAGTGAAAAGAAATCAATAAACGATGGGAATGAGCAATGTGAGAAAGGAAAAAAATGAAAAAGTTGGATAATAACTAGATGGAGAAGAATACCTAAGAGAGAGGAAACAAAACAAAGGAGTTATACAAAATATAGATGATTATTGATGAAAAATGGAGAAAACTTGAGAAAATTATAAAGAGCGAGAAGATATGATCATAATGATACCAAAATGAGGAAGAGAGAGAGCCAAGAAAATGGATAATAGATAAAGCAAGGTGGAATGTAATAAAGAATTATATAAAAATCATTTTTGAGTCATGGAGAAATAGGAAGATCTGGGCATCTAAATAGATTCCTCACTCCCCTAACTTCTTTTAAGGACAAATCCAAATCTTTTAGACTCTCATTCTGCAAAAGCATTCCAATGGCATTGAGTCCTAAAAATCATATGCTATAATTTAGTGTCTTTAATTGTTATATCCCTTTTTATCTTTTACATTTCTTATGATTCTCTAGTTAGTTCCATATGATGATAATAAAATAATCTCACCACTCGCTATGTCATTTAAGGTCAAGAAAGATGCCTAGGAGTTTTACCTTCAAAGTTGATATTAGGGTATGAAGGAGAAGACGAATGATAAAGGTTATATGATTAATAACTGTCAAGCCCCAGTGAAAAAAGCTCCATCACCATATTGACAACATCCATTGTAATCACTAATTTAAAACAACAAACTTTATGGGATCAAATTATGGGATGGACTTTAAATATGGTATTGCTTTGGTAACAAGAAAATGTTCATTTGGGAAATAAAGGTAGATATTTATAGGCCCCCTTACAAATTAAAACCCACAAAAAATAATTAAAAGTGTCAAGTTGGATAAAATTGACAGAACTCTATTAAGGAGTTAGGTTTCTATCAATTTAGAGTCTAAATTAAAGGCCTTTTGAAATGTTAAACTTCTTTTGAACACTCTAAAATATTAACGACATGTTTGTTTCCACATTTTTTTAGTTTTTAGCTTTTGTTTTCAAGTTCAATCAAGAAAACTTGTTTGCCTGAGTTTTGGTTTTGATTTTGGTTCCTTTCAGTTTTCAAAACTTACGAAAACCATAAAAACTATGTTTTATTTCTATTTTCATTCTTTGGTCATAATTTGATGTATCATCAACTAAATATTCATTATTTAATTATTTAATATTAATTACTAATAAGATTTATAATTAATATAATATAATATATTTTAATTTTTATAATTCTTTAACTATTTTTCAAAAATAAAATATTAAATTTAATAATTATATATTAAGTTTAAAATATCTTCAAATGTATACATTTCAAATTAAATTATTTTTAATAATTAAAAATATAACAAAAATAAATATTACTTATAAATAACTTTACTTATTAAATTATTTGTTTGAATAAAATGTAGTAGATCTTTACTAATAATTATTATTAAGTATTAAAATATATTTGATTGGGTGTTTGTTTAAGTTTTAATGATTAACCTTCGATAATCTGCAAGCGCACGATTCGTTAGCGTAGTACCAAAGGCGTCAATCCCATGAGGAGGGTCTAGCCTAGTCCTAAGTCATCTAATGCTTAGAGAGAAGAATAAAAAGAAATAAACACTGCAAAAGTGAACACGGAAAGTAAATACTGGAAATTGATTCAACAATTATAAAGTGGAAAATTCAACAAGACATAATTAAACTGAGCAATCACACAGGTCATAATGGAAATCCGTCAAGAGGGTTAATCGAGTTAAGAGAGAGGGGATTTTATCTATCATTAATGCTAATCTAACCATTTATGTGTTTATGAGATGTCAGTTTTAGAAGGTTGTAGGGTTGATTACTCTCTCTCGAGTTATAACTATTAAACCTTAAATTGTAAACCCTAATCAAATTATGGAACTTACAATCTCTCAATTAACAAATTACCCACAATTCTAATTCGTTTTAAAGCTCTCTAATAAACAATTGGGTCTGCGCAATCTAATCATTTTTATCTGGCTTACCCTCTTAGTTTGTTACTGAAACATGCAAATACATTAATCAATCATAACACCCAAACCAATAAACACAAGATAACTAAATCAATATTAACTCAAAGTAAAATCCTTAAGGAGAGTTGAGAACATTATCAACAACCCGAAATCTATTTCCATACAATCCATCTCAACTTTATACAAGTAAATGAAAAAGGAAATAAAGAGAAAATGAAATTTAGTTTGGACAAATCAGGAAGTCAGCGACATTGGGATACCACCTGATCCGGGGAATAGCAGCATCGGGATCCACTTCTTCCTCCACCTTCTTCCTCTTCTTCTTCTTCTTCTCTCTCTCTTTCTTCTTTTTCTCCCTCTTTAAGGTTTCCAAGAGTGGCTGAATGTAAAGCTCTTTTTATACTTGTTTTCTTGTTCTTTAAATATCCTCTTGTGTTTTGGGTAACCCTAGGGGTTTTTCGGAGTCTGAAAGGTCCAAAAAATTCCTCAAAACTGGATGTTCTTGAGTGTCTGCACGTTTGCTAGACGTAGGTCACGACCGTGGCCCTGTAGGCCACAATCGTGGGCTATTATCTTGGCTTGAATGTCTTCCAAACTCCTTTGTTCTTTGATATTGACCCTGAAACATTGGGAAACACATCAAGGTACTTCGAAAACATAATATTTAAGCTTAAAATCTTTTACTAATCCATAAAACACTTAAAACACAAATAATTAACAAAATAACACAATTCTAACCTAAACACATACTAAACGATTGGATTAATGGCTAAATACATATCAAACTATGCCTTAAAACACGATGTAATTTACACTTATCAACATCCCCACACTTAAACATTTGCTTGTCCTCAAACAAACAAAAACAATCAAACAAATCAAGAAAACACAAAACACACATATGCAATAATGAGATAATGGCTTCAACTTAGCGAAACAAATTTAACTATAAACACAATCCTTCAAGTCGTTCTAACTTATTAACAGTGAAATCTGTGTCTAAGCACTTGGACTAAATATATAAAGTAATCAAAATTTTAGTATTAAGTCTATTCACCTCTATAACTTGCACACATATATTGATAATGGTCAAAACAAAAGTGTAGCTATTCCTTAGTAGGTTTTCATGAAAAATCAAGCCATTAACTAGTATGATAGGTTTTCTTCATTTGACAACATTCTTTTTGTTGATTTTTCTGTAAAGACATGAACCTAGTCTTTTTACGCGGAGGAAAACATTTGTGATAAATGTCGATCCGGTTACTGAACTAAATCATATTGTTATTAAACTACTTGGTTGGAATATCATTATAGTCTTTTTATGCAAAGGCACACAATTATGATTCGTGTTGATCCAATTCCTCAGCTACATCACATTCTCAACTGGCTACTAGCTCTATTTATAACCCGAAGGCTAATAGAATAATTATTTTAGCTAAACTTTATACAACTTTTTTCTAAACACAAAATTTTAGCTACCTTATTATTGCTTTAGCTAGTCATTCTCATGAAAACTTACTAATAATTTTATTTATTTGATTAGCCTCAGATTATAAATGAGTATGGCAAATTGCTAGGGTGAATGGACTAAAATCATATCCTAATTAACTAGTATATTTAGCCCTAAGTAACTTACGTTACTAATTTCATAAGCTAATAAATATTCGCAACCTAAAAGGCTATGTTTAAGGCTAAATCTATCCAGTTAAATCCTAGCCATTTACGCATTCACAAAATTCACATCATGCAACCTAAACAAACTATAATATAATACGTAAAATTTACACTCAAGATAAAAATGTACAACCTTCCTCACACTTAAACAACATATGGTCCTCAATGTGAGAAGGGTACACAAACACATTAGGGGAAATAAACACAATATATGAAAACATAAGAAGTAAATACTAAAAAAAATGAAAAGAGAAGGGTTAGAACACAAACTCATTATGGTGATGTGTCAAAGGCAGAGACCAAATGCACTTGATGCCTGAGATTGTTGCCCTATCTTATAATTGCTTTAAAAGAGTAAGAGAGTTAGCACTCCAAAACATTCCAAATCATTAAGAACTTATTTTTGAAATTTGAAACAAATCTAACTATGCAACAATTTAAACCTAACTACTAAACTTGCCAATTTATGATCATTAGCTTGACCATGTATCATTGGAAATTCAGCCGAGATCAATTATGAGAGGCTTGCTTCTACCTTTTTCATTCAACATCAGTTTTGTAGCCTATAAGTAAGCTACAAATTGCAAAATGATCAAAAAGAAAATGTTGATAAAATTATAAAAACCAATTAAGCTCAGTAATTTCATTTTTTTGAGCGAACTGTCAACAAAACAGGGAATAAAAAAACTTCCTGAATATTCCATAGAATCCAATAGTTTTCTTCGTAAGAGGGTGAGTTATTCTCCTTTTGGGTCTTCCTCATTCACCCTCATCTCCTCTTCTTCTTTAGCTTCTTGAACAAAGACTTTCATAGCTTCTTCAAACTTGATGTCCGTTCTCATCTGTTCTTTGTCCTCTCGTTCCTTCAAGGATTCGAACACATCAAAGATTCTGAATTAGTCGCCCTCCTCCAGATTCTTTAATACATCATTCATGTTGAATGTCACTTGGTCATTACTAATCTAAATGATGAGGTTCTCTTCATGGACATCTACCCTAGTGTTTTCAACGTTAAAGCATGGTATGCCAAGATTAACGGAATAATAGTGAGAGTTGTCATTCTTTTCTTCATCCTCTTTCCTCATCTCTTGTTCTTCTACAAGATTGGGTTCAACATGGTCTTTCACTGGTTCTTTTTGTTCTTCCCCATTTCTAAGTTTGATAGCCTCATATTGCTCTCGTTGATATAATTGCATATTGGTTTTAGCGTCTTCCACATTTCTCTTACAAAATTAATAGGAAAGTTGTCTCACTCGATTCTTTAGGTTGTGAATAGACTAGGCATAATTTTCCATTACTTGCTCAATTTGCTCTTCTAGTCTCTTCTGGCCCTCTTCCATGTCCGTTAGCTTATCCAGGATCTTGTCCAATTTAGAATCCCATGAATGGGACTCATCTTACTGAAATCCTAATAGGTCTTGATGTCCTAAGTGAGTCCTTACATTATTGGACTGATAGAAATTTTGATGGTTTTGCCATCCTGGAGTGTACATGTTCCAATAAGGATCGTTACTTCACCAACCATGCTATGCCTCATTGTAGTTCGCAGAAGTTCCTTGCTCCTTATAATATCTATCTTCCACCATTGTTCTTTCCATTTTTTCTTGGCATTTAGCTCTTCAGATGTCTCATTCTCACTTTAAGATGTCTTGCTATATCTTTACTTTATACCCTAAACTTCTTCTTCTTCTGTTTTTTTAAACAAAAGATAGTGAAAAAACTTTATGCTAAAGAACTAAACTAATCGCCTCCCCAACAACGGTGCCAAAACTTGATAAGGTGTTTGTTTGTGTAATTTTTAATGATTAACCTCTAATAATCTGCAAGCTTACTGTTTGTTAGAGTAGTACTAAAGATGTCGATCCCACAAGGAGGTTACTAGCCTAATCCTAAGTTGTCTAAGGCTCAAAGAAAAGAATAAAAAGAAATAAACACTGCACAAGTGAACATGGAAAGTAAATACTGGAAATTGATTCAAGAATTGTAAAGCAGAAAATTCAACAAGACATAATTAAACTAAGCAGTCACATATATCATGATGGAAGTTCGTCAAGAGAGTTAATCAAGTTATGAGAGAGGGGATTTACCTATCATTAATGCTAATCTAACCATTTATGTGTTTACGGGATGTCGGTTCTAGACAGTCGTATGGTTGATTACTCTCTCTCAGGTTATAACTATTGTAAGCCCTAATCGAATTATGGAACTTGCAATCTCTCAATTTACAAATTACTCACAACTATAATTAGTTCTAAAGCTCTCTAATAAACAATTAGGTCTCATATGGGATCTCTCTCTATGAAATTACCAACTAGATTGACTAAGCGGTCAATTAGATCACCTAACTCTTATTAATCTGATCTAATCATTTTTATTCGGCTCACCCTTTCAGTTTGTTACTTAAACATGCAAATACATCAATCAATCACAACACCCAGGAGAGTTTAGAACATTATCAACAACCCGAAATCCATTTCCATACAATCCATTTCCATACAATCCATCTCAACTTTATACATTTAAATGAAAAAAGAAATGAAGGGAAAATGAAACTTAGGTTGGACAAATCGAAAAGGTAGCGACATCGGGATACCACCTGATTTAGGGAGCAACAACGTTAGGATCCACTTCTTCTTCCTCATTCTTCCTCTTCTTCTTCTCTCTCTCTCTCTCTCTTCTTTTTTTCACTCTTTAAGGTTTCCAAGAGTGGCTAAATGTAAAGCTCCTTTTTTGCTGCTTTTCTTGTTTTGTAAATATCCTCTTGTGTTTTGGGTAGCCCTAGGATTTTTATGGGGTCCGAAAGGTCCCAAAAATCCCTCAAAACTTGATATTCTTGAGTGTTTGTGCATCTGACTGATGCAGGCCACGATCGTGACCTACATCTAAGCCTTCTGTCCACGATCATGGTAGCCGTTGTTTTGACTTAAATGTCTTCCGAACTCCTCCGTTCTTCGATATTGGCCCTAAAACACTAGAAAACACATCAAGATACCTCAAAAACATAATATTTAAGCTCAAAATCTTGTACTAACCCATAAAACACTTAAAACACAAATAATTAACAAACTAACACAATTCTAACCTAAACACATACTAAA
>JANIIA010000008.1:45231256-45245803 GCA_027478495.1 Erythroxylum alaternifolium
TTGATCTTTCTAATCTAGGGTTTCTTATTGAATAATGATAGATGTTAAACTAAGTACTGAAAAGTGATGTTTAATGTCTGAATCGCTAGATTAGACTGAATTGAAAGAATATCTAGAAATAGAATTCTTCATTAGGGGTACTTGGAATTAACCACTGTGTTCATTGGGTTGGATTTGATTTTTGGTCTAGGAAACTGGTTTAAAAATTGGAATCAACACGATAATTACTTCGAAAGAACTAATTACTTGGATCAATATTTTATTTCATAAGGATTACATGATTTCTTTGTTGAGATTAATTCCTAGAATATTAGCTCAAATTCTGTTAATCGTGCATTGATACTTCTCTAACAACTGAATTTCATATTTGATTGCTTAGCAAATTTAAAAGGTATAAATTTAGTACTTTGACGTAGTCCTTGTGGATCGACACTTGATTGCTGCAACTAAACCCGTACACTTACAGAGCGTATCAACTGGGTTAGTTAATTAAGGTTAGGCCAATTAGTTAAGGCTGGGCTGCATTTGTTTTCTTTTGTGGGCTTTACACCGGCACACCTAGCTCGTCTAATTTTCTAAACCATTACCTAATGTGAAATATGTTATAAGTTGGACCTTATTGTAACCCATTATCGTTTTAGGTATTTCAAGTCTAAGAATCAGCCAACTAGACCTCCTTTTTATTTCACTTCCCTCAACACAACCTTTTTTACTGTGGACATCTATGACACTAGGGATACTCAACAATTTAACTCCAATAATATCACTGAATGTTTAACAAATACCAATGTCACCGCCCACATGATACTCGATCCTCATCTTATGGACTTTATAGCTCTGTATGATGGTTCGAACAAAGTAAATATTGGTAATGATCAAACTCTTCTAATTTCCTCTACAAGTCTTGTTACATTCTCTCACTACACCAAAATAAGGAGGTTTTAGACGCTTATGTCTAGACACATCTAATAAGTGTCTTAAATAATCTAAAAATTGGTGGAGTTTTTAGACATTTATTTAAAACAACAAAATTTGTTTAAAATATACTTAGATTCTAAAACTTCTAAAAAATATCTTCCTTACTTAAAAGCTTGTGAAAAATACTCCATAAATATATCATAATTCAAGTGCTTTGAGAAATGTAAACTTGGGATAAACTCAGGGCAAGCATATAATGATTTTGGAAAAAGAAAACAATTTGCTTTTCATTTTCACCAACAGACAGACTTGTAGGGTAAGTCTTTGATTTGTGCTCTAATGTATGTACAGTAGCTAAATGATTAATACTCAATCCCGGAGAGTATGTACGTATCTGTATAGCCCAATCCATGGTCATTGAAAAAGCCCAAAAATAAAACGCACACATTTACACAAACAGAGGGCAGTCCCAAATCCCAATCCCAAATTGACATTTTCTGATTTTCCAAGTGAGGCAAGAGAGAGAGAGAGAGAGAGAGAGAAAGATGGGAAATGTGGAAGACATTGGGACCACTGAAGAGTTCTTCAAGAGGAGGGATGAGTGGAGGAAGCATCCAATGCTAACGAATCAGTTCTGCCATACCACTCTAGGTATCTATCTCGTCGACAAACAAGTCTATAACAAGTTCTACGCTCCTTCCTCTTCTTCTCACCACCATCACTCCGATTCTCACTGATTCCATTGCCCATTCGTCTGTTTGATCAAAGTTCAGTTATTGCTTTGTGCTTTTCTAGTTCGCGTTCGTGTAGAATGGTTAAAATAAAGCTTTCTTTAGATTGCTTTGAATTTGAATTTACAGTTTGAAGCATCTTAGGGTTTTGTACCAATTCAAGTGCTTTGACATTTTAGCTTTAGATGATATGGCAATTGAGAAGGCAATTTACGCAGACTCAATGTGTTCACCTTTTGTCCATCAGTTGAATTAACTATAATTCACCTCTTTATGGATTCGTTGCTTGCTGGTTGAAATTTGGTGGCAACTCAATGCTTAGACATGTTTTTTTAATTTCCTTCATTCAACAAACTATTACTGGACTTTGAGGACTGTCATTTTAGTGTTTTTCTCATCTTTATATATTTTTAATTTCTAGGTTGTTGGTACTCCACTAATGGCTACTCTAGCTTGTATAATAAACTTTCATCCTCTACTTTTGCTTTTCTTCCTTAATGTATGTTTGCATCTGCGTGGTTCTTCTGACCACTGAAATTTATTTGAAGTTGGGAAAACTTAGACATCTCTTTGATGACTCATCTTTTGTATGATAATGCATGTTTCTGATTTCAAACATCTCTCGTGTTTAAGAGCTCAGGAAGTAGTGTTGCTTACAAAAGATTGAACTATTCTTTATCTATTGATACTGTGCTTTATCTTCAGACAAATTGGTCTCATGCATTTTCTATGCCATTCATAAAGATCTTTGTTAGTCCAAAGTGCTATAATTTTGATACTATTACTAGAGAATTTGTGCTCTGATGTCAATCTGCTATATATATATGAACTTTTACAGTTATGTGATTTAATCCTTTAGTTTTAACAACAGGTGGTTTATACAGGCAAACCTTTTCAAGAATTGTTTGCTCTTTTTTGCAATTTTTTGGGTGTGATGATTCTTTGTGTCTGTAAAAGAGTTTTTCTAATTCCTAGGTTTTACTAAAAGCATTATTTCGTAGTTAATGGTTTGCAAATTTCATAGTTTTAAGAGTCATTTGTATAGTAGATGGACAAATTTGTATAGAATATGCATTATCATAGAGTTAATTTCCTTTTCATTTCTGTTTTTCGTATCTAATAAATTTTTATCTTTTCTGCGTTTTGGTTTTAGGATTAACTGCTTTTGGGCCTTTATGATTGTAGCTTATCATGTTTGGCTCCACCAATTATAAGTTTTTTTTTAATTATCGGCTTTATGCTCTGTATTTTTGCCATGTTTGTACACATATTTAGAAAGCTGTGAAGCTGCTTTTCTTATTTTCATACTTTAATTTATTGATCGGTGTTGTTGTGATTTTTTTCCCTTTCTTTGTTACTGTTGCATGTTGAGTCATAGATTTTCGATTTTTCTATTCATAAATTCAGAAACAGATCTTACTATTTCTTTCTTTTTGTCCTGTATTTTCTACATTATATTCTTTTTGCTCTGTTGTTGTTCTACTGTGAAATCCAATGTTGCTCTGCATCATTATTGTTCTGCTGTGAAATCTAACTGATGATAGCAATGGTTTTTAATTACTCTCTCTGGCAGTTAATTGCCACTACTGCTCTATTTCTTGCTATGAAGTCTGAGGAGACACCACGTCCTTTAAACAATGTGTTGAAAGCTTCTTGTGAAATTTTTCATAAGCAGGATATTGCTTTCTTGACATACTTGCTCCCTTTTGTGAGTGTCACGTATATTGACTTCTTTTACTCCCTTTTTTGAGTGTCACTGATGCTGAGCATTTGATATTGACCACTCTAAATTTTGAACTCAATGTGTAGCATCCATATGCATCTCTTACTTCAGTCCTTAATAAATTAGGACTTTCACAAAGTCTTTTGGTGAATATGGCGTTAAACTTGGTCAATGAAGGGTAAGGATATAATTGTTAACTTTTTCTCTTTGGATTTTACTACACTGTTACTCAGATAAGCATTTACTCAATGGCTTGTTGGATGGATTTTTATATTTTGTTCTTTCTTTTGAGAAATTCAATTTATACTTTTATGTTATGAGCTTGTCGATTTGTAGTCTCTGTAATTAGTTGAGGTAGAGACAAGACATGGTACTTTTAGGACTCGAAATTTCAGATAAGTTGTTCTATCCCTGTCTGTAAATTTTGGGCTGTTAAGCTTTCAAATCTCAAACTATTAAAAAAGAGATCCTAGGTTGGCAAATGGAGGATCGAAATTCTGCATTCTTCTTGTTAATATTGTCCATCTCTGCTTCTTTTTCGTAACATTTTTGAAGAACTTTCTCTTCCATTAGTGAGATAGTTTGAACTTGGTTAGTTTTAAAATTCTCTAGGATTGTTGTTAATCATAAACTCAAATCTAGTTAAATTACAAGTGTTGTCATTTTGTCACTCATTACGTGTTCTGTATACATTCAATGTTGATATCCATTGGCACAACTAGTTTTTAGGCATATTGAGTTTATGAGAGGTAGCTTGTTGAACATGTATTCCTAGCTATTTAGTATTCTTTTTTATTTATATGTTTTCATGGCTAGAAGTTATTGTGCAGCGAAATATGATCTATGTTAACTATTCAACAACAATCAGAAATCGGATTTTCCAGATTTACATTTTTCCATCGTTGGTTCCTCTAGCTTATCAACTGATATTCGCTTCTTGAAAGTAACTGTTGTTGCTTGATACACTTATACGTAGTCGTGATGTTCTAGGCAAGTTATATGGCAATGTTTTGTCAAATATGCTTCGCTCCTTTTGCTTTCATAGCTAATCCAGAACTTTGACATTGTAATTTTCCATCAAATCATATAATTAACTTACATTTGCAGTGTTATAAGTTATTTTTCTTCTCTCTATCTTTCAGGTGCCTTATTTTCAGATTAAGGAAAATAATTGGACTCTAAATGCAGACATGAACGGCCGATAGAATGTGAGGTTTGACTTGTAAGGAAATGTACTAGAGATGTTCTTTTGAAGTTGAGATTTGCAGCTGCAAAGTTCATATTCTTTTTGTTTGACTTAGTTGTGAATACTATAAGATGTCTAATATGTACTAGGTTGCACTTCTTATGTATACAAAATAAATCCTTGAATTCATTTTTTTTCTTTTCATGTGATTAATGAGCACACACGCTTAATAATGTTGCATCTATAGCAACTTCTGCAGAGGAAGACCTTCAAAGTAATGTAATCAAACCTCAAGGGCAATAATGGAATAAATATATTGATACTTCAAGTCAAAGTGGCAATAATTGATTAACAAAAGTGTTAATTTGTTATAATAATATTTTAGATTAATTTGTAAAATTTATTATAATAATAAATATGTGATTAATTTATTATAATAATATGTGAGTGATCTGAAAAAAGATGCACAATGCAAATTGTAAGCTTATTTTTTTACTAAAAAATGTTGAAATTTTTCGACGTAAAAACTGTCTAAAAATGAAAAATATCGACAGAGAAAAGCATCTAAAAGCTTACACAAAGCGTCTAAAATAACATTTATGTGTCTAAGAAAACTATCGAAAATGTATGTTTTCGACGCATAAGTGTAAATAGATTTTTGACGCTTAGATGTGAAAAATGTATGTTTTTTCGACGCATCTACGTGTCTAAGAAAATTGTCGAAAATAGTTTTTGTGACACTTTTTTTATACACTTTATAAAGCGTCTAAAATTATTTTTAAGACGCAAAAAATGTCTAAAAACTTCACCTTTTGTATCATTAAACTCCATATTTTGTTGTAGTGTCCTCCAACCCTGTTTATCTTATAGAATAAAATTTTTAAAATATATTTCCTTTCATTATTGGAAGAAACTTTGCACATTTAAAAAATATTATTGAGAAAATCAATTGTTATGTTTATTTCTAGTTATCCACTAAGCAAATGGTTAGGAATAGACTTATTAATGGTCAAATATCACATTATAGTCAACCTTTTCCGAATTATATAAGATACTTTTTCAGCTTTTGTATTGATAGATACATGAATAAACGATTTTTCTTTAATCATCACTATGTTAATGTTAGCCATCTCTAAAACAAACTTCACATCATGTTTCCACTTCTTAAAATTGAAACCAATTAGGGTTTTAATGGAAACACTAATGCGACTATAAAACTTATATTATATATAATCATTAAGAAAAATATAGGACAATAATGATACTAAAAGCTATAAATAATATATATTATAAGCATCATATCAAACATATTATGAAATTCCTATGAAAAAGTATAATACATATTGATAAGATCTTCACATAAAATTGGAAAGAATAAACACTAATAATTCTTGTGATTCTATCACCTATGAGTACATAGATCACTTAAGCAATGACTATCTCCTACCAAAAGCCTTTATGCAGATATCAAAATTTTAAATAAGGTTAAAACTTGTAAGTAGAATAACCAAATGAGATACATTCGTTAACATTTAAGCAAGAGTTCAAATACCAACTTGAAAGGTCATTATGGTAATTATGTTGTTATTAACATTAAAACAATTCTATAATTACAAGGGATACAATCATATGTTATAATCCCATTTTCCTATATGGGCATAAATTTATAACAAACTTACTGCTAGATGATGCAAAATCTTGATGCACTAGCTCATTATCATATAAACAATGATGAAAAATTATTAATAACTTTTACTTGGAAAATTCATAGTAAAAATATCTAAAAATAATAAATCATGCAATGTATAACAATAAATATGCCAAATGAGAGAATAAAACAATATTTATTTCCTTGATTTCCATCCATTTTGCATAAAAATTGACTCAATTATGAATTAAAAATTTTATTTAAACTTTTATGAAGTTAAATCTTAATTAATACCAATGTAATAAATTTAGAAAAATAAAAATAAAAATAATATATTTATAAGACCCTAAAAATGATTTAAAGGACTATGTTGAATATTCTAAAACTTTTAGTGTTTCTATTATGTAATGCATTGACATCAACATGTTAATGCTAATATGGTCGTATGTGGGTATGGTGCGTACGCTATATATGAAGAGTTCCATTAGCATTGCTAGAAGCATGGGAGCGTGTAACTCATATGCCAGACAAACAATGACAATCTTTAACCCTTTTGGCGTGAAATGCAAGCACATGCCAACAACTGTGCCTCCACTTTTATAGCGTGTGAGATATACGAGCCCGAGGTGCACACAGGCACCCAGATCCACATCTGCATATGTGACACATTTCAAACATCTCGCCTCTACATGTTGTCAGATTTCGTATGTTTTAAAGCCCACAAGATGAGATTTGGGTCCAAAAGATTCTTTTAGAGCATGTTGGAATCTTATAGAAGGTTCTGGAGTATGGTAGAAGCTTATAAAAGACTTTGGAAGCTTTTGGAACATGGTAGAAGACTATGGGAGCTTGTGGAAGCTTATGGAACATTATGGAACAACATGGAATATTATAGAAGATTGTAGAATATTGTAGATATGTACATCATGTACATGAAGTATGTAGAGTAATGTAGATAATTCTAGAAGGTGGCTGTAGACTATTAGATCAAGTAAACCTTAATCGTCCATGTTAGGAAGAAACAAGTATAAGTACCCTTAGGGGTGCCTCATTTGGAACATAAAGAATAAGAGAGAGCATCGTAAGCATTATAGCATTCTTAAGAGGGTTCTTTAATAGAAGTATTCTTACATTCTCCCATATTCCTTCCTCTCTTTAGCAAAGTGTTTCATATAGAAGACTATCTTAGGAAAGATAGCATACTCAAGTGTCGAACAAGTATTGGTGAAAATCCTAGCCCATTAAAAGTGGTACCAAAGCAATGTTAGAGATCCTTTGGGTGTCGTCAAGATGGCTGGTTCAAGAGAAGTGACTATCCATAAAGGAAGGGAGGCCAAGAGGGTTCCTCCTACTAACAAAGGAAAGAGAGAAAGGTCTACTACAAGGGACGCCATGACTGAAGTGATGGCTAAGCTTTTGAAGTTAAAGATCATCGTAAAGGAAGATTGGGAGAGGATTGATGACTGGGACCAAAGAGTAGAGGAGTTGGAGAAGGAGCAATCTCTACTCTGGGAAGAGATGAATGGGACCGTCAATATCATTATCTCGGATGCTTCCAAAAAGGTGAGTTCTTTGGAACTTCTCTTGTTGCTAAAATTATTATACTTGAGGAAGCATTTGCTAGTTTGTCTGTCGAGTTGAAGAAGGTAAAGGGAGATTGGAGTTTGTTTAAGATGGCAGTGACACAAGGAGTTTTGACACCTATTGCTTCCACCGCTTCTGCCAAAGTTAAGGTCTCAAAGTCTAAGGCCTTTGGAGGAGAAAGTGATGCAAAAGCCATTGACATCTTCTTCAAGAGTATAGAGCAATACTTCAAAGCGCTTGGCATTACGGACCATGCCAAGATGATCAATAGTGCTTCCCTCTAATTTGTAGACACGACCATGGTATGGTAGAGAAGAAGGTACAACGATATTGAGAAGGGGACTTGAACCATGAATACATACGATGACTCCAAAAAAGAGTTGAAGAAGCAATTTTACCCTAAAAACATAGAGAAGGAAGCTTGAGCCAAGTTGACAACACTCACTCACTCGAAAAGTATTTGAGAGTATGTTCGAGAATTTCAAGAAGTGTTGCTTAAGATTCTCGACTATCCGGACAAGGAAGTTTTCTTTGCCTTTTGTGATGCCTTATAATCGTGGGCTAAGACGGATTTGGAGAGGTGAGGTGTGTAAGACCCTGTTAATGCCATCATAATAGCCAAATTCCTTTAGAAAGTAAGAAGGGATGTCTAGCACTTTAAATCCCAAAAGAGTGACAAGGGAAAGGTGGGGAGAGAAAAAGCAAGGAAAAGATGGAGCTTCGAAGAGTGGCAAGCTGAAAGAAAATTAAAGCAAAGGCCATAAGGAAGACAAGGGTGGAGAATGACCCATATTGAAGCGCTACCTTTATAATGGACCTTATCAAATTAAGGATTGTCCAAAAAAGAACAAACTTGTCCCTTAAAATTGGCTGAGGGAAGATGTGGACCCTTAGAAGTCCTTCATTCCATCAATTCCAAAGTTGAGGTACCAAAAACTGAGAAAAAGGGATGATTGTTCATAGACACAAAGATTGGTAAACAAGGTACGAGAGCCTTGGTAGATACTAGTGCTACGTATAACTTTCCGAGGGAAGAAGAAGCCAAGCGGTTAGGAATTAAGTACATACCAGCTGATAGGTGGATTAAGGTAGTGAATTTAGAGGCCATAAGCATATGTGACATGGCCAAGAACATGGAAATCCATATCGGTGAGTGGTAATGATTATATTAATTTTTCTATTGTTCTCATAGATGATTTCCATGTGGTGTTGGGAATAGAATTTATAGACAAAGTGAAAGCTATTCTGATTCCATTTGCAAATAGCATTTGTATTATAGAGGAGGGAAATACAAAGATGATACCTTTGTCTCGAGAGGTACCAACGAAGAAAAAGACCATTTCAGCCATGCAATTTACCAAAGGAGTGAAAAAGGAAAAACCAACATTGTAGATATATTCATAATGTACATGAAGTATGTAGAGTAGTGTAGAGAATTCTAGAAGGTAAATGTAGACCATTAAATCAAATAGATCTTAACTGTCTATTATAGGAAGAAACAAGTATAAATACCCCTTGGGGGTGCCTCATTTGGAACATAGAGAACAAAAGAGAGCATTGTCCTCATTTGGAACATAGAGAACAAAAGAGAGCATTGTAGCATTCTTTAGAAAGTTCTTTAATAGAAGTGTTCTTATAGTCTCCCACATTCATTCTTTTCTTTAACAAAGTATTTCATGTAGAAGGCTGACTTGAGAACGAGGGTATACTCAAGTGCTGAATGAGTGTTGGTGAAATTCTAAGCCCATTACAATGTGCTAGTTACCCATGCGTGTAGATGCTATTGATGTGAGCAGGAGCAAGGACCACCATAGAGATGCTGTGTGTGATGGGGGAGAGCTTATCATTCTAGTTGGACCTATGTACAGAGCTAGGACTGAGAGACTCAAGGAGGCTCTCTATGTACATGTGGGCCAATTTATGGAGAGGATGGAGTGCACCAAGCCTATTAGAGGAGAGATATCTGAATCACAACCTAAATTAATTTATTTATCTCGAATCCTTGGATTAGACTCACTTGGGACTTGAAGACGATTTTATTGGACTGCACATTATTACTTAAGTCAAGAGGAGAGGCGTGCCTATGATCAGACTTGGGAGTACGTTAGACCAAGCCTAGGCATGTTTTTATTATTATTCTAATTTGGACTTGTTTTAAGTTATTTATATTTTGGGCTTCCATCTATTTTAAGCCCAAGTCTTTTAGTATTAAGCCTAGGTATAAATACTTATGTTTTAGGATTTTTGAGGAACTTTTTGATCATATTATTTCTTGTGTGCCGCTGGCCATCTTGAGAGGAGAAACCCCTCTTGTTCTTTTCAACTTAGAAATTAAACATCACTTATCAACTGAATCAGATTGTGGATTGATTTTGATCCTAAACAACTTTCTTGGTTTGTTCTTTACCCGTTATCTAGGTTGCTCGAGACAAGTTCTTCATGAGGTCTAGTAGGTAAATTTGAAATCCTATCCTCTTCTTCTTTCCTTGAATCCAAACTTTTCAATCTTTCCATTCCGTGGTGTGCGTTAGTTGGTATCAAATATTAATAGAAGATAAAATAAGAAAAAGAAGAAACCTTAGGCCGAAAGTTAATTCACACCTGAATTAATGAACTGATGATAATTGGACGGTAATGGGCAGCAATTTCTTGAATTCTGATAGAGTTGAATAAGAATTCTCCTCCACACTAATGCTTTAATACCAATTAACACGCACTATGAAGTGTACAAATAATGCTGTTTTTGATGTAACTTTTGCTTGATTAGTCTCAAAAATCAAAGTTAATTACACATAAAGTTTAAAACCATGCATAGTTGAATGATTAGGGAGAAAAACTGTGCATGTTTAAATAAACAAAAAGCTTTGTAAAAGTATTTTCCACAGTCATGCCACAACACACACATATTGAAGAGATTTGGGAGATCTAGCAAGTTAAATTGCTAATAATGTCATCTATTTCTTTACCTAAATGTCGTGTATTATAGAAGTAGAGATTCTTGAATTGTAAAATGTAAAACAAAACAAATTAAAGACTGACAAAAAGGATGTTGACTTTGTTAATCAAGAAAAATCATCATTAAGCTATGTTAATCAATCTTGAGGTATAGTGGTTTATAGGAGATGGTATCTTGAGATGATGGCGTAGAAATATTTTGGATAGTAAAATACAATTCATATGCTATGTTCCTGTCATTTTATTTCTCATTATCATCTTGTTCATATGGATTTTTTATTCACCTTTTAATTAGTTTTTTTAATTTTCTTTTTGCCCCTTTTCATCACTTGTTCTATGTGATGAAAATACTTAAATCGAGCAGATGAGCTCATGATCATCAAGCCTTGGAGAGTCTTATTACATTCTTAATATGATGTAGTGTTTAGTATGGTGTTTAGTAAATGATTTATAATGTTTTATTTATGTGAGGGCATTATTGTTGGAAAAGACTGTCATCCGTCTTCAGGTTTGATCATGATATTGTTATAGCAGTGAGTTCCATCGAATTAACCAAATCCTTTTCGTGCTAGATGATTATAAATGATTAACAATATTATCATAACTATGTCAATTTTATTTTTCTTCAACATTACACAGTAAATCAAAGATCATACTTCTTTTGCATGGAACGTTGGAGGTTAAGGTGAGAAGAAGATGACTATTTATGTTACACAGTAACTTTGAATTTTGTACTCCAATAGTTAATTTCTTTGGTATTTCTGATGTAAACAGATACTGTAAAGTTTAATGACGCTGAACAGGGGATATTAAAATATGTTTTTCCCTTAATTGCTCGTTGATAAGTGTAAATAATGACACAATAATATACAGCTATATAGAGAGAAAAGTGCAAGAAATTAAAAAAATTATGTCTGGCGGTTGAGTAGCAACTAATCAGCAGTAACAAGTTTGAATACATTCTTATAACATCAAAGTTTCTTTTATTGTTTAGCTTGGTATATCAACAAAACATAAAACAATTATAGAAATGCAAACTTTAAGTAGTGAAATAATCTATAATAATATTTAAAATGGTATTTAATTATTTTTTAAAAGTATCTATATCTTATTAACCTTAATTCATTTTTGTAGTACTTTAATCAATATAAAATTAAATCATAATAATCATAAAATTCTTTTTGTGAGAGTTATAATCACTATTTTATAATACTGGTAGTATACTTTTTATTTAAATTTATCTTTTTTTGAAAAATGAATAATAAATTTGATTATCAATAGCCAAGCTATTGCAAAATTACAAGTGTACACCAATCATTAAAACATAGTGTTTGTGTATCTAGACACTTCTGGACAAATTAGAAGATAATCATATGACTCACTAAGATATATATACACTGGTTGTTTAATAGCCAAATGTTAGATTAATTTAAGGTGGCTTATGTAATATATAATGGATTGATTCTAATTAAAGACCCAGTATGATGGTTAATGGGTTTACAGGGCAAAAGAATCAAATGGGCCTAATCTGAAGCCCTTTCCCTCTTCCTTTAAATGTTGCAGAAACAGTTTCAAGTTTACGAAGAAACTGAAACATTATAGCATTTTCTAACCATCGGAAACCCAAGCATCGAAAGGAAGGAAGAGAGGGACTAAATTATCATCAAGAACATTGATAAACTATGGATTCATGTTTGTCTTTATGTTGTTCATAGATCCATAAAAGTATTTCATTGGTGTCAGAGCCAGTGATACATTGTTTGTGTTCGTGTATGAAATGTTGTTTTCGGTATTGTACTGGAACGAAGGGCAACCTACTGTACTGATTTTGTTCTTATATCCATACATTTCCAAACTTGTTTTTTCAGTGTTACTTTTGTGCTGTGTTTATAGTTATGGATTCAGAATCGAAAGGCATGGTTCTTGAACCGAAAAGGTTGATTATTTACATGTTCGAAATTGTTTTCATGAGTTTTATTTGTGTTGTTGGAGTTGAATGTTTTCAACGTAGAATGATGACATCGTCTACATGTATTTATGGTTGTTCAAACGAAACGAAAAGTTTTGATTCTTGAAACAAAAAGGTTGAAATTACCGTGAGTTTTTCTTGAATCAAATTGGTAGACATTTTTATGAGGGATATACCGTTAAGAAGGGATGGCTTGTGGTAGGAAAAAAAACCCATTAAAGCATATAAAAAAACGTAGAAAAACTAGTCGAAGTCGGTATAAGGAGGAAGCCATCTGAAGAGAAACTGCAGTGGCGAGCGCATGCAGTGCACGCGCCAGCCACTGCACACGCTCATCTAGGTACTGACGCGTGCTCTGTACGCGCCAGACAGGGCCTTTTGGCCCAAAATGTTATTTTGGGTTGGTTTTTGGACCTTTGGGCCATTAAAGGATTAGATTGGGTTATTAAACGATTATGGCCTAATTTTATAGACTTTAATTTTGGGTTATATTATGCAACCTTAATTATTAAGGAATTAAATTATGGACTTTAACCCTAAATAAAACAATTTTGGGATATAATGGATTATTTAATTCATAATTGATTTATTTTCTTGCATAATATAATTTTGAAAAATTAGTGCCATATTATATGTTTATTTGGTACATTGAATATTTTATATTATGCAATGTTTGGAATTAAATTTTCCTATTATATGTTGAATGTGCTGCATGACATTATGGTAATTTAGAATAGTTTGTTAGTTGTCAAACTGACCAAATTAATTAAATTAAATTTCGTCATGTATGATAATTGTCGAATTAAATGTTTATTACATGGAAAGCTTGTTAGTCACCAAAGTGACCTAGTTTGAAAATATTAAATATTTAATTGTGAATGTTTCAAATGTTCATGTTGATATGATGCTATTAAAATGACATAAAGGTTGAACTGAACATTTGAGGTTATTAATTATAATGCTAGAAGGTCACTCAAAGGTGGACCATTGCTTATAATTAATGATATTAAAGGGACTTTATCAATATATTTGGTTAATATGATTGTGTATCCAAAGATAACATGCATGTTATTGATTGTCTATTATAGTGACTTATATTTGCATCATGATAGATTACAACTATATATTTAAATTTCACCTAAAGGAGAATTTAAATGCATAATCAAAGTTTATTATTAGTTTGAATTCATTTAGGTATACTCAAAGCATTAATGAGTGAGCTATATGTTGTATTTGCAGCATCTTCTAATTTGTTCGCTTTAAAAAATGGCTTGATCAAGTTTAATGGTCTGAACTATAAGGACTGGTTCGAACAAATCCATTTCCAACTGGGTGTAATGGATTTGGACTTGGCCATAGTTTCAGACACAAGGCCCACAACCATAACTGAGACTAGTTCAGAAGCTGACAAGTCTTATTATGAGGCTTAGGAATGATCTAACAGGCTGATTTTGAATTTGATGCAAATGACAACCGCAGAAAACGTGAAGCCATCAATCCCTAAGACAGATAATGCAAAGAAGTTCATGTTAAAGCTTAAGGAATACTCCCAATCTGATATAGCTGACAAGTCCATAGGACTTTAATGAATGAGCTAACGACTAAGAAGTTTGACTAGTCACAGCCCATTCATGATCATATAACTCATATGTCAAACATAGCAACAAAGCTGAAATCTATGGGTATGGATGTGAGTAAGTCCTTTTTGGTATAGTTTATTATTAACTCACTTCCTCTAGAGTTTGGTCAGTTCCAGGTGAATTATAACACCATTAAAGAAAAATGGAACCTTCAAGAAATTAAGGCCATGTTGGTTCAGGAGGAAGGGAGATT
>JANIIA010000008.1:45313694-45328836 GCA_027478495.1 Erythroxylum alaternifolium
TCTTTTTTTTCTTAAAATAGCTTTTGCGGTAGAAAAAAGTGCTTTTCTACCTCCTAAAAGCTGAAACAAACAGGCTCGTAGTGTCTTCACGAAGTAACCTACGATCAAAGAGCTCCGTTTTCTTGCCCATTTGGAGGATTTCTAGGGGAAGTGTAACTGTGTCCTCTAGATTTGTATGTGGAATGTATTAGAATAGGTTTACAGGAAGGTTGGTGATGGGTTCAAGTGCATTTTCCATACCAATCTAGAAATAAGATGTTCTATGAAAAAATTAATCACATTATATAACTATTAAATAAGAGTGTTACTAGAATTAAAGACGTCATATATAAGACATATTAAGAATAAAATATGACTATGTGATATAAATCAAGATGAAATTCATCTTCTACAAGCATGTATAATGTTTTAAATTACGAATTTTAGCATAACTTTTTCTATGATATTAAAGTCATTTGGAAGCTAGATAGAATGGCAACAGCTTTACAGAAGACATCGACAGTCAATTTAAGGTTCGCGGAGAAGATATAAATATACTGGACAGAATGAGGCGAAAGCCCATCGGTTATATTGTGGATAAAGTAATATAGGACTCGTTTTTTTTTAGTTCATTGATACATGTTTGACCATCTTAAAATCTAATGAATGTATTTAGTGAATGGCTGATTGGTTGACTTATTTAACATCAATAAGCTGATTTTAAAAAAAACTTCATAAGAGGTAATTTTAGAAAAAGCGTTTTTTATATTCAGCTAAAAATTAATAGTAAAAAACTAATCATACCCTCCTTTCATAATTTTTGAATTATGCTAATTATGCTATAATGACATTATGAAAAAATTATGTATAACTAAAAATCATACATACATTCTACAGTGATAACTTTTTTTAAATGAAGTTTTTTAATTACAAAACTTGGGAGTATGTATTATGCTAGTCACAAATACTTTTTACCAATGAAATAAGTTTTCTGGTTACATAATAAAAAATATACTACGGTGACAAAATTTTTAAGAATGTTCTATGTTTTTTATTAGAGTTAAAAACTTAATTTTTATAAAATTAAATATCTAATCATGACTTTATAAATTCTTTTCTTTAAATCATACCTTCATAAGTCATGTTAAACTTAAACAGCTAATATTAAGTAGTTAATTTTATCAAACATCTTTAATAAGTAGTTAATATTATCCACTGATCAAATTAGCTGAGCGAATCAACTATTAGCTAACAGCTGATTCACTAATAGAATCAGCTAATATCTAATTCAATCCGCTAATATAATAAAATTGATACAGTAGTGGAACTTAAACTAAAGCCGGACTTGTTACACTTTTAGGTAAAAAGTTAAAGAATAAAAATAAGAGCATTTCCAATTTGGTGTTTGACATCGGTTACACACTAACTTGAGGCCAAAAAAAAAGTTTTCATAACAAAGCCAGTTTTAATGTTAATGTTGGTAAGAATGGAGGAGATAATAATTTCTCTATTTTTTATTTCTTTCCCTTATAATTAGTTAGTTTTATGCTTTGAAAAATCTAATATATCAATTAACAACCATTAAAAATATTCCTAAAATATTAAAATTTATCAAATTATAATTTTCAAATTTTCAAAACTTCGAAATCTTATTGTATAATTGACAGAATTTAAGTTATTCCACTTTTCTTGACTCGCGGTGGTAACAAAGCCATAAAATGTTCGTCTACTTTTTCCATTTTGTTTCTATCATTTAATTTAAGGGAACGATTATGTAACCCGCGGTTCATTGTCATCCAGAAACCACAAACCATATAATAACATAAATTCAATTATAGTTTTTATTATTTACGCAGCCACAAACCATTTTCCTTAATTTAATTTAGTAACAAGACTTTTGCATTTTATTGAAAATGAGAACTCAATAGGCTTAGGATTGGATTGGTTGAGAACATGACATGCCACGGCATTAATTATTATTACAAGTAGCATAACGAGGTGAACAATTGAATCATCCTCCGAATGATCTAAAGGGAGAATAGCATGAATTATTATTACAACTAGCATAACGAGGTGAACAATTGAATCATCCTCCGAATGATCTAAGAAGAGAATAGTGATGGGATGAGGCGAAGATGGGTTTTCTTGGAGACAGTGATCCCAAATGACTCAGTCATCTCCAATTCCTCTGGAGGATTAGCATCAGGCAATTTCCAATCAAACCAGTACAAGAGATTCGCAAGAACAGCCTCTGCTGAAACCAAAGCAAAGGACACCCCAGGACAGGCCCTTCTTCCACCACCAAATGCGAGGAATTTGTAGTCCTGACCTTTGAAATAAGCGGGGTCGTTCACAAATCTTTCTGGTATGAACTTTTCCGGGCTGTTCCATACTTCAGGATCCAACTGAATTGCGAATGCATTGACAAGCACTGTTGTCCTTGGAGGAATAGTGTAGCCTCCCAACTCAACTTCCGCTGATGTTTCTCTAGGAAGTAGAAGAGGAAGAACTGGATGCAATCTTAGGGTCTCTTTGAT
This sequence comes from Erythroxylum alaternifolium, assembly GCA_027478495.1. Taxonomy (NCBI): domain Eukaryota; kingdom Viridiplantae; phylum Streptophyta; class Magnoliopsida; order Malpighiales; family Erythroxylaceae; genus Erythroxylum; species Erythroxylum alaternifolium. The sequence continues at coordinate 45,316,211 of JANIIA010000008.1, forward strand.
AACCCATTTCAAGTAGGTCATTTTATCAATATCCTCTGCTTCCACATTTGATTTGCTTCCTACAACTCTTCTTACCTCCTGCTGTGCTTTCCTCATTGCATTTTGATCTCTTGCTAGTTCAGCCATTGCCCACTCTAGTGTTGTTGCAGTTGTATCAGTTCCTCCAGCAAACATGTCCTGTAAAGTTTTGGATCATGGCACAATAAATGCGTTTAAAGGCCAAGGTCATAGAGAGTAAATGTCTAATCATAGCTCGGAGAGAAAGTAGTTACCAGTAGAATTGCCTTGATATTGTCCCGCGTTAGCTCAATACCGAGCTTGCCATTCTTTTGAAGTTCAAGGATAATATGGACTACGTCTTTAAAATCCAATTGTTCATCATAATGCTCCATACTATGATCTTCAATTACTTGTTCAAGATAAGCATCTATCTCTCTAAACGTTGTTCTAAGCTTTGAAGTTATACCTGTCAGCTTATCCATAAAGGCCATGGTAGGAAAGCTATCAGCAAAGCTAAAGGTTCCAAATTGTAACGTCATCCTCCTCAGTAACTGTCCAAACTCACTATTATCTTTCCCCCCTGCAGCCTTTCGACCCATTACGCATAGAGAAATTATGCTATTGTTAACACCAAGCAACATCTCGCCGATGTTTACAGAGGCTCCCCTATGACATGCACAGCGAATTTTACCTATCAAAACAGCGATTTCTTTGTCCCGTATGGATTGGTAGGATCGCACCCTTTGCGCACTCAGAAGTTCTATAACGCAAAGTTTCTTAACCTGCCTCCAGTACTCACCGTAGGAAGAGAAAGCAACGTCACCACAGCCATAGGAAAAGGTCTCTGAAGCTGTTCTTTTGGGCCGATTCGCAAAGACTATATCGTGGGTTGTCATTACTTCTCTTGCTGTCTTCTCAGAAGAAACCACGAGTGTTGGATTCTTGCCGATGTCCAAGAGCATTAGAGGGCCATATTTCAATGAGAGAGATCGGAGAGAGCGGTGAGGCAGTTTGCCTAGTTGGTGAAGATTTCCAAGTATTGGCAACTTCGGAGGGTAGGGTGGTAGATTGAGTTTATCACCTTTGCCAAGCTGTTTCCAAAAGATAAAGCATGAAACTAACAAAAGGCAGAAAAGCAAAGGATTAGAAAATTCTGTTACTTCTAGTTCCTGCCACATTAGCTGCATTTTTTGTAGCATAGACATTTTCATTTGTTACTCGGTTTGTACATAATGTGACCATCGGACCAGTTTATTTATAATGATAATGGATCACGGACTTCACGCCAAGCTGAAGATAAGCACAAGGCCAATTGCCGACGATCAGCAAAATAATAAATTCAGGTAAATTACGACATGATCTGTTCTTTTATAATGAACTCCTTTCATCCTCGCTATGCTTCAATTATTACTTTGAAATTTCGAACAGTTTATGCATTGATTGTTCTTCGATTCTCCTCCAAATCTAGTCCGACAAAGAAAATACTCGTCATCTATTTTAGAAGTCCAGTACTGTTTTAATTCAGCGTTTCTTGGAATTATCAGATTGTTCAAAAAACATGACAATCAGAAAGTGCAATATTCTTTTTAACCCCGTTCCCTTCATTAAGAAGAAGTGTTGTAATATTATTAAGGAACAACAACATATGACCCTTGATGAAAAAGATTTGGGATCAACTCCATTTACAACCTTGTTATACCATTATTCAATTAGTTACCTTCCATTTATGAAGTCTGGAGACATTTAGCAAGTTGATATTCAACTCTCTATTTATTTCTTTCTTGAAACAAAATAAATATTTATGGAAAATTTTCAAGTTGGCTATTGAATGTTAATTTGTGAGCATTAGGTCATTAAATTTATGTATTCGTCATACCAGCATCATTTCTACTTTTTTTATATATATTTTGTCAGTACATTAAATTTTTTGTTATTTCTGTATTTTTATGAATTTTAATTTCTTAGAATTTGTTGGGTTGCGCATAATAATTTGGTGGATGCCGCTACAAGTAACTTTTCCTAAATGCAAAAGTTGAATTGTTTTTGGTTTATTTTTTGAGTAATGCGAGGTTTTTACTTAAATAGTAAAGTCCCAGTGACAATGCCATGCGTCCCAAATGTAACATAATTAATGCATTTAGAAAATGGATATAGCAAAGTGGCCGTGATGTAGTAAAAAGAGTTCGGAACATTATTCTTTTTATTCCTACACAAATTTACCATAGCATATATCGCCCAGAGAAGTAGCCATTTAGGTGACTGTATCGCCGATTAGCTTGAAACGGTGATATTACTAATATTTTTGGAAGAAAAGCCTTTACGTAACCTATCTTTATATCTCGGACTTTATATATAAAAAAAAAAACTAGAAAGTAGACACAAGCATGCTTGCTACAAATGTGGAGACACTAACGGAGGTTGGGACATCTAAGGTTATTATAGATAGACTTCTAGTAGAGGATAAAACTATTTATTGTTGTATCTGTAATAATTTGTCAAACAAAACATCTACTACTTAGGAGTCAAGTTACGTACTACTAAATATAGACTGTAATTGTTATAGTTGTATGAATGTATGAATTGGATAACTTCTAATTTAAAGTTCGTTCTACTCCATATATCATATTATTATATTAAAAAATTTTAAAATTTTTCATTACTAATTTTTGCAATGTTAATAAATACTAATGATTAATTAATACTACTGTTTAACACTTCAAAATATGTTGTGAGTTTTTTATTGCAAATAACACGTTGTAAACATTCAAAACAAATCTCCAATAAAACATATCTTAACTATGATAGATTATAAAAATGTGAGTTTAATAATTTATGAAAATTTCAATCATTTGGTGATGTTTACAATTAAAAGCAGTTGTCGCTGAATGTATACGGTTTCGTGACGAATTATAACTTTCATCACTAAATATTGACCTTTTGGTGACGTTTAGTAATATCGTAGCAAAATACATAACATTTAGTGACGATTTACGAAGATCGTCGCAAAATGTTTGATAAGTTATGGTGACGTTTCTAGATTGCCTCATAATTGCATTATTTCGCGACGAATACTGAAAATCATCCCCTATTGCTCTCAATTGTGTAACGATTTTCTCTGAACGTCGCGAAAGGTTTTATCTTGTGCGACACTTTTTGATTTCGTCACTGAATGTTAAGTTTTAGTGACGAATGCTTTTAAACGTCACAAAAGGGTTTCCTTTTGTGATGAATATTTTTTTGTCACAAAAAAAAATCATCGAAAAAGGGTTCCTTTGTTGTAGTGTGTGCTTAATGGTGCTGTGGATGTAGTTACTGGTGATGAAGACCATAGTAATCAACTTGTTGGTTTAAGGACTGAGCAAGTTGTCACACATATTTCAACTAAAACTCTTGACAATTTTAATGTAGAAAATTTGGAAATCTAGACAATGGTGTAAATGATTTCAGCTCTCAATATTTGGAGCATTTTGAGATGAATTGGGTCAACATATTGATTCCAATTGCAACTAGTGGGCAAACTGAGAATCAGGGGATAGGGGATATCGAACAAATAGAAGACTGTGATACCCTAATAGTTATTGCCCATGTCCCGTACGTCCCTGACAATTTTTTGTGAAATCCAAATCTTCAAAAAGAAAATCTACTAGGAAGAGAAAGCCAAATTCCAAAAACCAGAAATGATGAGTGAGCTTTCCAATGAAGATGGAACTTCAGTGGTGCCTATAATTATTTCTTGTTGTTGTCTATTATGCAGATAGTTATACTAGTTTCCTTAGAGAGTTTTTGTTCTTGGGTCATATTGCAATATGACGGTAGGCTTAAAGTCGAACTCGTTGTAACGTCGATTTAGTTTAACTATAATTAAAATTCTTTTCATTTTTTGAAAAAAAAACCTTAAGGGTATATGGAAAGTCAATGAAAGAAATTGAAAGTTTCCATTATTAAATTTCTCTAGCCGGTACTAAAAGTTAATTTGTGAGGATTAGGACACTAAACCTTCCAGTGACATCACATTTGTTATATAAATTTTTTATTTTATTGAAACTGAAAATATTATATTAATACCATCAACTATTACTTTTTTGAAATAAATCAACTTAGGCATGACTAGGCATTGGATAGCAACAACAAGTGGTTTCTTGATTTTATACAGAGTAGTTAGCCATAAAAGAAAGGAATGACTAGGCATGAGTAACTTGTGCCATATTATAAGGTACAAACCTTGGGATATCCTAGTTCTGTCATTCCTTAAATTTTGAGATGCTAAATTTGTTGAAGGCAGATTGAGACAATGGAATGTATCTTGTCTTCCGAAGTCTAGTTGGCAGATGGGAGTGAGATACTACAATTTTGTGGGAATAAACCATTGGCCCTCTATGATAATTGAACTGAATTTAGAGTTGGAAGGAAGTTCATTCCATGAATCGAGAGCTTGTGGAATTCTAGTTAGCGGGCCTAAACCTGTCCAGTTGTCATGCCACAAAAAAGCCTTCTCCCTATTTCTAAGCTTACAAAAAATCATAGGCTCTAAGATAGGTCTTAATTTCAAAAGCTAAGTCAATGACCAAGAAAATGTCGATTTTATATGAATGTACCAAAGGTTAGAACCTTTAAGAATGTAGTTATGGAACCATTTGGTCTATAATGACTTCTTATCCAATAAGATGGTCCAGAGATTTTTTAACTAAGCAATTCTATTAAAGGTCCCAATAGAGGTCAATCCTATTCCACCATGCTCTTTTCTCATACATACATATGACCATTTGACATTGGCAAAGTGGTTGTCTAAGTTTAAATTCCCCTAGAGAAACCTTCTAAACAACTTCTTAATAGTCTTGATGACTTATTTGGCCAGAGTCATATTAGAAGACCAATAAATATCAAAAGAATTCAAGATAGATTTGATGAGTTGCAATCGCTCTCCAAATGAGAGCACCTTATTTGTCCATAAGCCTAATCTTCTCTATATTTTCTCTACTAAAGGGTAGCATTTGGAGAATTGTATCCTTTTAGTAGTAATGGATAGCCCCAGACAGGTCAAAGAAATAGGCTTCCTATTCATACCAATGATTTAGGAGATTTGATCCTCCATCATGTTAGCAGTATTAGCTAGAATAAAATGGCTCTTACTAAGATTCACCTCCAAACCTGAAAGATCTCCAAATGCAAACATTGTCAAGATGACTAGTTTAATACATTTATTGTGAGCCTTGTAGAAGAGTAAATGGTCATCCGCAAAGTATTGGTTAATAAGCCTTATTCTCTTACATCTATTATGGAATTTAAAATGGTTATTGCTTCTAACTTTACGAAGAAACAATTGACTTAGTACTTCTTTGTATATGATAAAGAAATAAGGGGAAATTAGATCCCCTTTTCTTAGTCCTCTAAAGCCCTTGTAGATGCTAATAGGCATGCCATTAATTATAACCGAATAAGAAGGAGAAGTAATACAGGCCTTAACCCATCTTACAAACATATTAGGAAATCTCAAGGTCTCTAAAGTCTCAAGAATAAAGCTCCATTCAACATAGTCAAAAGCCTTTTTTAAATTCACTTTTATGATACAATTAGGAGAGCTATTACTCCTTTGATACCCTTTCATCAATTCTCGAATAATAGAGACATTATCCCCAATCATTCCTCTTTGAATAAAGGCACTCTGGTTATCAGAAATTAGAGAATCTAGGATAATCTTCAACTTATTAACCATAATTTTAGTAATTACCTTATATAAGAAGGTGGAGCACACCATGGGTTTGAAATCTTTAAAGGAAGAAGGGCAAGAGGACTTTGGAATTAAAAAGATATGAGTTTTGTTGATCTCTCCAGTAGCACTCCTATAGAAAAGAATTCTAAAAATGCTTTCTTCATCATAGGATCAATTTCCTGCCAAGTGTTTTAAAAGAAGTAACCATTAAAGTCATCAAGTCTTGGGGATTTGTTAAGGAATATTTGAAATACTACCTCATCTATCTCTTTCCCCTCCACAGGCTTAGAGAGAAAAACAACTTGTTCCTGAGAGATTCTCTTTTTAAAGAAAGAGTAAAGAGGAGTAGAAGTTGCTGATGTACGAGAACATCTATAAAAGCTTTTAAACTATCTCTCAGCTTTATACAGGAGTTCCCTTTGTAATGAAATCTCACTACCATTAGGAAGTTTAAGGGAGAAAATTTTATTTAAGTTTTTCCCAGGAAAAATAGAGTTAAAGAAGAATTTGGTTCACCTTTCGCCTCCTTTAATCCAACTGGCTTTGGCCTTTTGTTCTATAAGGCTATCATAGTCTCTAATAGTTGACAGGTAATTTCTTAAGAGAGTCATTTCAATATCCAATAAGAGAGAATTCGTAAGATCTCTGGCGAGTTTACCTTGAATGAGGGCCAATTCATCTTTAGCTTTAGCAATAGCTATTTGGGTAAAGGAAACTCTTTTGTTCATAAGATTTTTCATCTTAACTTTAATAGCCTTAAGCTTATAGAGATAGACAAATTAACGAGTTCCCTTAACCAAAAACTCCAATCCCCTCTATAGAGCCTCGAAAAATCCATCATCCTCAAACAAAAAATTATTAAATCTAAAAAGATCTCTTCTTTCCTGAATATGGAAAAGGTTTTCTACCTGTATTGATGATTGGTCTAAAAATAGTGGATTTATAAATGTAGTCACACTATCAGGAACTTGGGTTAGCCAATCCTAATTTACTAAGGTACAATCCAGTTTCTTCCTTAATGCCTATCTTCTAAACTGTTAGTTGCTCTAAGTGTAGAAATGCCCTTGGTATTTTAAATCAAAAACACCTAATTTGTCCGCATAACACTAAGATCAGAAAAGAAGTTTCTCAAGTTGTAATGTACACCAGATTCAGTTCTATATAAGCTAGAATTAAAGTCCTTACATAACAGCCAAGGTCCATTCACTCTCTTCTGAAAATCTAACAAGCTTTCCTGTAAGAGCTTTCTTTGAAAAACATAATTAGCACTATATATAAAAGAGGAGAAATGGTCTACCTTCACTTTGATAAGTTTCCATTTCAGGTTTATGACTTGCTTCTTTACTGTAAAAACTTCGACATCGACAAAAGTAGGATCATATCCAATAATGATTCTCCCATACCCACGGGCTTAATGGTTAGAGATAAATTTCAATTTAGAGCCTAGTTTATTTAGTATCTTATTTTTGTCAAGTATAATTTTGGTTTCCAAAAGAGAAAAAGATCCATAGATTTGAATTGTAGACAAAATCCCTTAAAACTGAGAGCCTTTTAGGGCAGTTGATCTCCTGCACATTCCATTCGATGACTTTCAAAAATCAAACAACTTTATTTTTGGAGCCCTTACCTTTTCTCCTATTAGATTTCCTTTTGGTGGAAAACAAAAAATCCCTATTAAAGGGACCATCCTCCTTATTCTCATCAGAGGGTGTGGGATTTGTCTCCATCTGATCACAAATATTTGTATGCTCATTAGGGTTATCAAGCAGCTTTTTCATGATGACTACTTTTTTAGCAGCAACTAAATCAATAGTTTTATGACCTTCTATTATGGAGGGACAATGAGTTGGTTCCTCTTATGCAATGCTAGTGCAAAGATTAGATCAACTTTAGGAGCTGGTTCCTCAGATACAATGCTAGTTCTAAGAACTTGATCAACTTTCCTTTCTCCCATTAGCTCCTCATAGTCGCCTCTTTCAAAAGTCTTACCCATAGGAATCCATCTTTTACCTTGGGAGATAATGGAAGGCTACCATTGGTATTAAGAGGGAAAAAATGCAATGAAAGATCACTAGAGCCTCTAACAACTTTTCTCCAAGTTTTCATGTCTGCAAGAGGAATGGATGAGGATGAAGTTATTTAAGCTAGATCTTGGGGAGAAATGGGGGACATCTATGCTGTTCTAAGGGAGGGTAAGGGAGGAAAATCCTCTCTGCCAAGGTTTTACTATAAGTGAGGTTTGGGGTCCTTCGTGGTAACAAAATAACTTTTGCAGAGACTGAAAAGCTATACAATTACTAAAAGAAGTAGGCTTAGGGGCGGGAGAGATACGATTTAAAGTCAAACGGCCAAAATAACTTAGTTTAACACCCTTTAGAAGGAGAAGATGCAAACAACGAGTTGAAGATCAAGAAAAGCCAATGGAATGATGATGATTTAGAGATGGACAAGGCATGGTTTAGAAGCTAGGCAATAAGGTAGCAAGCTAGAAAAGAAGAAAGGTAAGGGATGAGAATGAATATGATGGAAAAGATGGCTATAGGTTAGAGAGAAGTGATTTTGAATTATTCAACTAGATGGAATTCAACATTTAAGATGTTTGAGTTGACAACTGAGTATGTTGAGACAAACTGATTCTTAATATACTTTTCTACCAATAAAAGAGTAACAGAAGTACTTAGCTAAAACACTTTGTGCACATTTGTAGATAATTTATAATGCCATTAAGTTGTTGAACAAAAGTATCCAAATTTACACATTTTTTTTAGTCGAATACATGAGATCAAGTGAGCTTTATCTAATTAGATTTTGTTCCAATGAGGTTATTCAAATCATGGAAAAATAGAGGATGGAGAAACTTAATTCTTATTAATTTATAATAGGACAAATTGTAGTTGTCATTTCTATGTTAGACTCCAGATATAAGATGGAGGTATCACATTTTTATTATGAATAATTGTGTGGTGATTAGACTTAAGAACATATTGATATCGTTCAATTATGGTATAATTTGTTTATTAATTATCAACTACGATTGGACAAAGATTTGGATCACATTAGTTTAGTTTCAATATTAGCTTTAGGTTCGCCTTCATCTATTGTCAATATAACTGGTGTGAGTGTCAAATTTTAAGAATTCATCAAAGGGAAAAAAATGTCAAAACTTCTTATAATAAGGTCTATTTGGAGGCAGGTATTATGACCTCAGTTATGAAACATTAATTTTTTGTTTAACGTTATGAAAAAGGCGTTTTCCTTTTTTATCTCCATTTCCATGCATCTTGTTTAAGTAAATAATCACTCTTCATTAATTCCTTTATATATTCATTATAGGGCAAGCCTATAATTCATTAAAACCTAACTTTGTACAAATTTCTCCTAGTGAATAAGCATCATTTTCCATCGTCTAGTTCTATATTGCTTCGTGACTTTGTACAAAACCTATATAAGTTGGCCACGTTCCTAAATTGTTTTTGTTTATTTGGTTTTATCCTCACGTAATAGTTTTTTTGGCCTTAACAGAACAGAAAATTGGATCATTTTCAATGACCAAAATAGAAACAAAACTATTCTTAACTTCATTAACCATTCCATTATCTTTATTATATTTACTAACGCTAAAATAAAATGATCTTAGTTAAAAAAGTTTAACAATTAAATTATTCGTTTAATATAATTTCTAACATAAAAAATGCAAAATTCTAATATCAATTTTAATAGTGTGTATATCGCTAGGAATTAAAATATTTTTATATTGAGAAATAGCCATTTTCTAAAAATAATTTTACGATGTTAGAAAATTAGAATCATTATATTAATAAAACTTAATATTAATTACTATTCTACATTAATATCCTTAAATGAAAAATGAAAATGAAAAGTTTTGATTTGTTATAAGATAACAATTTAAAATAATCTTTATTTTTAACAAAGTAACAAACATATATATTTTTATTATTGATTTCGTATATTAGAAGTAAGATTGCGTACTTCTAAACATCTCTAGAATTTGCATATTAGCGAGATTCATATTGAGATTTTGTTGTTGTTATTGTTGCTGTTCTTGTTGATGATAATGTTTAATTGATACGACATATTTTATTATATATTACAAATTTACATGAAAAGTTTATTAATATATCTAAAATAACTGGCAAAAGTTTTCGTTTTTTAAATAAGAATTAATAAACATTTGTTCAATTTCAATTTTTTAATATTGGATAGATTCTTTTATTAAAATTTATTTTATTTTTAAATAAAATAAAATAAATTTAAAATTAATAATAATTAAAATTTAAAAAATTAGACCTTTATAGTTATTTTCAAGCTTAGCTTAGGCCCGATTGCTAAGTTTACTCTTTAAACAAATCTCATAATTTGAAAACATTAGTAAACTATATATGTTAGGATATATAGCAATTATTAATATTTAACATGATGTTAGTATAATATTCAAAAGTTTTTCATTTTTAAACAAAAAATAAAAAGTTGTGAAATAAATTATAAACGCAGGAGTAATGTTATATAACACGTAATACATACCACCAAAATGAGGTAAATTACTTGTTTAGTCATATATGTAGAACTTCCCTATGTTTTTATTTGGAAGTGAGTCGTGTAATATCTGTTTAAAATATACCAATATATCATATTTTAAAGTCATATCTTCATAATACATTATATATATAAACAATTAATATTAAACAATTAATTTTACTAATTATCTCTAATAATTAGCTAATGGAATCCGTTTGTTAAATCAACTAATATAATTTACTATCAACTAACATCTAATAGAATCAGCTAACATCTAAATGCAATTTGTCCGTATAACACAAAGGAAAAAATCAATGCCAATACATCAAGTGAGATTTAGATAAAGATCATGTTAACTAATTAAAGATGCATGATTTAACTAATTGGGAAAATTATATTCAACTTGGCCGTGAATATGATTGTCTCCCTATTGTTTCAGACAGATCACAGATGCTTACAATGTCAATCGCTTCAGAGTTTAAGTATTGACTACGGAGGCCATTTGATCACCTAAAGTTAATGTTAGAGTTTTTGTTTTTCTTTGGGGAAGCAAGCCACCATTTCAAGTAGTTTTAATGTTTTTTATACTTCTCTTTCACAATTATAGGTTAGTTGGATATCTGAATCAAAACACTACTGGATTTCCAAAATACGTTAATAGTATTTTCTTTGTCGGACTAGGTTTGGAGGAGGATCGAAGAATAATTAATGCATAAACTGTTCAAAATTTCAAAGTAATAATTGAAGCATAGCTAAGCTAAGATGAAAGGAGCTTATTAGAAAATAACAGATCATGTTGCAAGTCACTTTATGGCTATGTTTATCTCCGCGAGAGAAGAAAAGTGAAATAACTTAATTATGTCATTTATACTATACTAGCAGGTTAATACTGTGCATATGCGCAGTTATATTAATGCCCAATTATTTTTGGAATTATAAAGTATGTATATGTAGAATTTATTAAAGATTAAGGTTTTTTTTTAATTAACACATTCTTACAAAATGAAAGGAGAAATTTTAGTATATGAAAAATTTACAATTTACAATTGTAGAAAAGGGGTATGACTTAGGATGAGATAGAAGTATGAATTTATTGAATGCAAAAACCATAGAAATCTTGAAAATTTTACATTATTTCATAACATTTATCCTTGTTTAGAATAAAATTAGTTTACAAACCATATCGATTTAGTTTACAATGCCCTTTCAAAGTATAATCACTTGGTATTCATGACTGCAACATAATGCTTGCAAATGATAATAAAGAAAAAGCACAAAAGATATATAATCTGTTTAAGGTAGTAATATAAGAAATACAATATTAACGACAACAAGATCATTTTAAAAGAAAAACAAGTCATAGTTTGTATGGAAGTAGAACATCATGAAGATTGCTTTACACAGTGATAACGTTAATTAATATTTTTAAAAGATTAAAAAGTTCATGATAATTTAGCTTTTCACAACACCACCGACAATAAAATCCGTGACTAATCCATAGGAACATCCCAATAAGAATGAATACAAAAGGATGTATTTAATATTTATAAAGAAGGAAAAATCTACCATAATATCATTATAATTTACTTGCATCTATACTATAATACAAATTTCTTGATAATATCATGCATGGTTGTGCCAAGTTGTTTTGCCAATTAGGTTATGTGAGATTTACACACCTGTTGCAATCAGTACCTCTTAGAAGCACCAAAAATCATAGGCAAAGGAAAAAAACTGGGAATGCTTTACGTCTTAATCCTATGAATCTACAATAATTCTATTTGAAATAATTGCAGCATAAGTATATATTTAAGGCTCCATAGCAATTTGACATGTTTCAATCTTTAAGTTAAGAACAAAAATCTGATATAAAACTAATATAAAAAGTACCTTTCAGGTGCACCAAACAAGAGTCAGTGATGTCATTGAAGCCTAGGTTCAGTACTTTCAGTTTTTTGAATTTTGGGAAAAAAAGGCAAAGGAATTTAATAAGGACATAATGGTTATCAACGTTTAGAAAAAAAAAGGCAAATAAACAGCTAGAACTACATAAATGCAATAAACTTACTGGCCAATTTCTCGCACCCATCATCAGAAAGTTGGCATCTGTTAAGGTTCAGATATAACAAAGAAGTAAGAGCTGCACAAAAAAGGTCAGAAAATAGGTTAAGATTATCAAGTCCACCATCATCAAAGAATTGCCTCAGATACCAAAGAAAAATGAAGTACCTTAAAATTCACAAGTTTTGTAAAAGGTAATATACATGAGAAATAAATTTAGACTTATGCATAGGTGACCACATAATATGCACTGATTAAAATAAGTATCATTGATCACAAAAGTGTTGACCAAGTTAACTAATCCAACCAATGAACTCAT
>JANIIA010000008.1:45328936-45340089 GCA_027478495.1 Erythroxylum alaternifolium
TTGCTGCCTTGGCGGAAGAAACCACGAGAGTTGGATTCTGGCCGATGTTTAAGAACATTAGAGGGCCATATTTCAATGAGAGAGCTCGGAGAGATTGGTGAGGCAGTTTGCCTAGTTGGTGAAGATTGCCAAGTATTGGCAACTTCGGAGGGGAGGGTGGTAGATTGAGTTTCTCACTTTTGCCAAGCTTTTTCCAAAAGATAAAGCATGACACTAACAAGAGCAAGAAAAGGAAAGGATTAGAAAATTCTGGTACTTCTAATTCCTGCCACATTAGCTGCATTTTCTATAGCATGGACATTTTCATTTATTACTTGGTTGTGCATAAAGGGACTATCGGACCAGTTTATTTATACTGATAATGGATCGCAGACTTCACGCCAAGCTGACGATAAGCACAAGGCCAATTGCTGACGATCAGCAGAATAATAAATTCATGCAAAACCATGAAAATCTAGTCTTCCGTTTATTGGTTTTTAAGGGTAGGTGAAAAAATGGCAGGTAGTGACATCGTCGGTGGCTTACGACATGATCTGTTCTTTTTTAATGAGCTCCTTTCATCCTAGCTATGCTTCAGCTATTACTTTGAAAATTCGAACAGTTTATGCATTAATTATTCTTCGATTCTCCTCCAAATCTAGTCCGACAAAGAAAATACTCGTCATCTATTTTAGAAGTCCAGTGCTGTTTTGATTCAACGTTTTTCTTGGATTCATCAGATTGTTCAAAAAACATGACAATCAGAAAGTGCAATATTGTTTTTAACCTCGTTCATTTCATTAAGAAGAAGTGTTGTAATATTATTAACGAAAAACAACATATGACCCTTGATGAAAAAGATTTGGGATCAACTCAATTTACAACCTTGTTATACCATTATTCAATTAGTTACCTTCCACTTATGAAGCCTGGAGACATTTTAACAAGTTGATAATCAACTCTCTATTTATTTCTTTCTTTCTTGAAACAAAATAAATATTTATGGAAAATTTTCAAGTTGGTTATTGAATGTTAATTTGTGAGCATTAGGTCATTAAATGTATAACTTTGTCATTCCGGCATCATTTCTACTATTTTTTAAATATTTTGTCAGTATATTAAATATTTTGTTATTTCTGTATATCTATGAACATTAATTTCTTAGAATTTGTAGGAGTTGCGCATAATACAAATAAATTTTCCTAAATGCAAAAGTTGAATTTTCTTTTGTTTTATATTTTTGATTATTGCGAAGTTTTAACTTAAATATATAGTAAAGTCCCAGTGACAATGTCATACATCCCAAATGTAACATAATTAATGCGTTTAGAAAATGGATATACCAAAGAGGCTGTAATATAGTAAAAAAGAGTTCGGAACATTATTCTTTTTATTCCTACATAAATTTACAATAGCATATATCGCTTCAACAAGTTGCCATATTTAGGATTGTATTCCTGATTAGCTTGAAACGGTGATATTATGAATATTTGTGGAAGAAAATGTTGTGAAAATTGACCGGATTAGAGCAGGTTTGTAGCTAAATAGAAATGAAGGAATAGTAATGAACACACAGATTTTACGTGAAAAACTCCTAAATCTGGGTAAAAACTATGGGCAAAGATAGAAGAATTTTATTATTGAGAAAATTAGAGAATTACAAGGAGAAAATTACACTTACAAAAATATGCAGAATATTTTTATGTCTCTCTATTCTTTCTCTCTCACCTCACGTCTCTCTCCCTTTTTATTTTTGAGATTAGGATGCTTTCTATTGGTTTATCTCCTGCATTGAAGCTATGGTTGGCCAATTTGGCCAACCATTCTTTGTCATGTTAGCCATGTTTCGTGCCAAGCTTACTAAATTTGACAATTCTCTCACTTGAAGATTTGATTGAGAATCAATCATATCTTCACACAATCTTTTCTATCTTGCCGCTTCATGTTGTTTATGTCTCTGTCAGGCCGCATGAGGATCGACCCCACATAAACTTGCTAACGTTGATTGCTTTTGTCATAAAATCAGCTAGGTTATCCATTGTATGAATTTTCTGAATATCCACGTTCCTTCTTCCACCTTCTCACGAACAAATTAAAGTGATACTGAACTTGAATGTGTTTTGTTTTTGAATGAAATGTTGGATTCATTGCAAAATGCAAAGCCCTTTGATTATCACAAAATAGAGTAATATTCTCTTGTTTTTTCGCAAGTTCTTCCAACAACATCTTCAACCCCACTACTTTTTTACTGGCGTGTGTAGCTGCTACATGTTCTGCTTATGTTGTTGATATAGCCACAACTGACTGCAGTTTTGAAATCTAGCTTACAACTCCTCTAGCTAGTGTAAACACATATCCTGTAGTGGATTTACTTTTATCAAGATCACCTGCATAATCAACATCAACATATCCTCTGACAATAAAATCTGATCCTCCATAGCATAATGCAACATCTGAGGTTCCCATGATGTATCTGAGAATCCTTTTAACTATATTCCAATGCTCTCAACCGGGATTCGCCATGTATTGACTAACCACTTCCACTACATGTGCAATGTATGGTATTGTATAAATCATAGCAAACATTAGGTTTCCCACTACTGATGCATACGGTACTCAAGACATCTCCATCCTTTCTTCTTCATTGCTAGGACTCATACTTGAGGTTAACTTAAAATTAATAGGAAGAGGGGTATAAATTGACTTACAATCTTGCATATTGAATCGCAGCAAGATCTTCTTCAAATAATTCTTCTAAGAAAGCCAAATCTTCTTATTATTTCTGTCTCAGTGAATTTGCATCCCAAAAATCTTATTTTTTGGTCCCAAGTCCTTCATTTCAAATTCCCTAGCTAACTGTGCCTTCAATTTTTTGATACGATCATTGTTGGGGCCTGCTACCAACATATCGTCTACATATAACAGCAAGACTATAAATCATCTTTCTCAAACCTCTTGAAATATGCACAAGGGTCTGCATTCAGTCTGCTGTATCCAAGGCTCATGATGGAGGAATCAAATCTCTTATACCAACACCTCGGCGTCTGCTTTAAACCATACAGAGATTTGTTCAACCTGCAAACCAAGTTCTCTTTCCTTTTTTCTTCAAAACCTTCTGGTTGGAGCATATAAATTTCTTCTTCAAGATCTTTATGAAGAAATGCAGTTATCACATCTAACTGCTCAAGATGTAAGTCAACTATAACACACATAAACTACAGGAGAAAATATTTTATTAAAATCAATACTTTCTTTCTGAACATATCCTTTTACCACCAATCTATCACAATATCACTCCACTTGATCGTCACCACTCCGCTTGATCTTATAAACCCTTTTATTGCCAATGGGCTTTCTTCCTTGTGATAGCGATATTAGCTCCTATGGCTTATTCTTATGCAGAGCTTCAATTTCTTCCTGCATTGCTGCCATCTATTAAGATGCATCTGAACTATTCATTGCTTCTTAAAGAGTTGATGACTCTCTGTCCTCAATTAAGATACAATATATAATATTGCTCTCCATAATATAATATGAGTACCAACTTGTTACTCTTCTTGTGTGAGTTATTCTTCAAGTATCTGAAACATTATATTCGAATGGTTCTTACTCCTCGTACTCTAATGCAGCTTCAGAAGAAACCTTTTGATCAAATTCCCTTTCCACTTGTACTATTGTAGTCTCTAAATTCTCTTATATTGTGCCAACATTTGATACTTGCTCTTGATCCTTATCTTCCATGAAGATAACATCCTTGCTAATAACAATCTTGTGAGCTGTGGGATCCTACAGATGATACGCCTTTACTCCTTCAGCATATGCCAAGAAAATATATCTTCTGGATTTTGGATCCAACTTTATAGTTTCTTGGGCATTGAACATCATATAGGCAGGACTTCCAAATATACAGAGGTTGAAATAATCCACTGGTTTACCAGTCCACATATACAGAGGTTGAAATAATCCACTGGTTTACCAGTCCACATCTCCATCAGTGTCTTCAACTTAATTGCAGTTGATGGAGCTCGATTCACTACATAACAGGTGGTATTGACTGCTTCTGCCAAGAATTTCTTACCTAAGCTTGCAGTTCGCAACATCGCTCTTGTTCTTTCCAACAAAGTTCTATTCATCCGCTCTGCTACTCCATTTTGTTGAGGAATGTATGCCGTCATGAACTACCTTTTGATGCCTTCTTGCTTGCAGAATTCATCAAATTCTTTACAGTATATTCTCCTCCATTATCTGATTGCAAACACTTGATCTTCTTCCCAAATTCGAGTTCCATTCGCTCTTTGTAAAATTTGAATGTTAGAAACATATCTGCCTTCCTCTTGATAGGAAACACCTAACATCTTCTCAAATAATCATTAATGAATGATACAAAAAAATTTTCTCCTCCTAGGGACATAACTGGTGCTTGCCATATATCAGAGTGAATCAATTCTATAATTTCTTTGGTTTTTAACTTTGATGTGTTGAACTTCAATCGATGCTGCTTACTCATAATGCAATGCTCATAGAAGGGTAGTGATACCTTTGTGAAACCTGGAAGTAGATTCTTCTCTGCAAGTATCTTCATTCTTTATTTTGACATATGTCTAAACTTTTTATGCCATGTCATTGATGATTTGTCATCTGGACTAGTCACAGCAACAGATGTCTCTCCTTCTTGCAAAGTTACTCCCTTCAGCATGTACAGATTTGCAACAATCTTCTCTGCTTTCATAAATACTAGTGCTTCTTTAGTCACTTTTATGATCTTGTTTTGAATATCAAACCTGAAACTGAGATCATCCAGTTGTCCTATAGACAACAAATTCTTCTTTAGACCCTCCACATGTTGTACTTTTTCAATAGTCTCAGTTGTCCCATCATACATCTTTAGCTTGATGGTGCCGATACTAACGATCTTTAGGGCTTGATCATTACAACTATACATAGATCCCTTAGAGATAGATTCATATTGATGGAACCAGTCTCTTCGAGAGGTCATATGAAAAGTAGCTGCTGAATTGAGAAGCCATACATCAAAAAATCTTCTCTTATCTCCAATAGTCGTTGCAGCTTCACAGACCATTGTATATCCATCATCTAAAGTAGTTGCTGCATTTCCTTGAGGAATATAATCTTTCTTATTCAGATTCCAACAATCTTTTTTCTGTTCTTGTCACAATTGTAGCACTTGAAATTCTTCTTACTCCTAGATTTTGATCTACCATGACTATGACTCCCACTCAAGCCACGTTCTATTGATCTTCCTCTCGTCACTGCCAAGGCCTTCGCTTGTTGTGAATTTGCCAGCCTGTCTTCCTTACTTTTGTGCCAACTCTTTTCTTCCAGAATAACAGCTGCAATATTGTCAAAGACTAAAGTGTCTGTGTTGTTTGTTAAACTGATGACGAGTTAATCATACGAATCTGGTAGACTTTGGAGTAGAAGTTCTGCACATTCACTTATCTCTATTGTGTGCCCCAATAATGTGAGTTGGGAAAATAGAGTATTTAAAGTATTTAAGTGCTTCGTCACTGAAATAGATTCCACTATGCATAAAGTGTATAGTTTTCTCTTCAGAAAATTTTTTTTGTGGAGTGATTTGGCCTCATACAATTTTTTAGGTGATCCTAAATCTCTTTTTCTATCTTCTTCTGACAACACCCCATCTGCTGCCAGATGAAGATTTGAAATAGCATTCCTGTCCATCTCATTCCACTTTTTAGCTGTGACTATAGCTGGCTGCTCATTAATAGCTGCCAGACAATTATCTTTTCTCAAGATGGCCTTCATCTTTAACTTCCACAATGAGAAATTACTCCCATTGAACTTTTCAATCTCAAATTTTACTGTCATTGCTTCTATCACGAATGGAATTTAGCTCCCTTTATTTCACGTGAATAGTATTCTATCTATTAACGGTACCCGTATATGTGAATAATACTGTATGCATATGTATGAATAGTATAAGGTAAGTTCCCTAGAAAGAGAGGTGGATCACAAACGGACACACTTAAGTACCAAATCTTTCCTTAGCCAGAACTTTCTTAGACATTCACTTCCACACTACCACACCAAAACTTGGCTCTGATATCACTTGTTGTGAAAATTGATTGGATTAGAGCAGGTTTGTAGCTAAATAGGACTGAAGGAATAGTAATGAACATATAAATTTTATGTGAAAAAAACCCCTAAATCTGGGTAAAAACTATGGGCAAGGATAGAAGAATTTTACTACTGAGAAAATTGGAGAATTACAAGGAGAAAACTACACTCACAAAAATATACAGAATATTTTTATGTCTCTCTATTCTTTCTCTCTCACCTCACGTCTCTCTCTTTTCTTATTCTTGAGATTGGGATGCTCTCTATTTGTTTATCTCCTGCCTATAAATTGGCAGGAGATTGAAGATATGGTTGGCCAATTTGGCTAACCATTCTTTGTCTTGTTAGGTACCGAAATTCACTGCCTAATATGCCAAGTGTACCAAATTTGACAGAAAAGCCTTTATGTAACCTATCTTATATCTCGGGTTTTATAAAAACTAGAAGGAAACCTTAAGGATTATGGAAAGTCAACGAAAGAAATTGAAAGTTGCCATTATGAATTTCTCAAGCTGGTACTGAAAGTTAATTTGTGAGGATTAGGACACTCAATCTTCTAGCGACATCATTTTTGTTATATATTTTTTATTTTATTGAAACTACAAAAATAATTATGTTAATACCATTAATTAATACATTTCTGAAATAAATCAGCCTTTTCTTATTTAATAACCATTAGGAAGGATAAGGTTAAGTATAGTACTCCTTTTAGATGATATGGTTGGACTAGAGATTTTGACTTTTGAATTTTGATGTTTGATTATTTTTGTATTTTTTTAATGTACTTCAAGTTCATGCATGTAATAATTTTGCAATGTGGTGTATTGGAGTGTGATACTCAAAATATAAAAAATTAAAGAAATTATTAGTTAATTACATAAATGGGAGAATGTAAGTAGATTATGATCCAAGTGTAATAACCAAAACAATATCACATAACTAAATGCATCAAGATACATAAAAACAAAAACTCTGCATTTTCCAAATAAGGTTAGGGAATATGACTATTATTCACCATATCCTCAAATCACCCAAATTAGGGATTTGAGGATTTAAAGCCACCAGAGATGGGACTCAAATCTCTCTCCCACTTATTAAATGGTTGGATTTTACGGAGAACATGAGGCACATGTTATTTGGGTACAGGTGCTTTGAATCTATGGAGATGGGACTCACCAGGGGATGTAAGGCGAGATTGTATAACAAGTCTACAGGCAACTCGACAATGCTTGCATCAGAATGTTGAACAAGCTTTATACAGAACTTCCAGAAAGGAGGATGGAGGGGAACTTCAAGTCTATACTTCGAATATCAGTATGGGTCATCTCAATAACCCCAACAGGTACATTTTTCCTTAGTTTATATGTTAATCAATCTTTCCTTCCATGTGAATGCATGCAGTAGTATAAAACTTAAGCAATTTGCCATTAAATAACTAGATTATGACAGCAACTTACATCTCTTAGGGTACAAAGGAGATTCTCCCCAATTCTAAAAATTAAGGAGGACAAAACTTCATCTCTAGAACGTGAAATATTCTTAAAACGTCTTAGGTTCCTCTCTCATCGGATCTCCTTGATCAACAAGGTGAAAGAGATAATGTAAATTTCTTTTTGTGATTAGGAGTATTGTTTTACTTCAGTATCCAATTTAGACAATCCATGAAGACATTTTCGGTATTAGAAACTAGACACAGTTTTTATACCCTCTCCTATATCTAGACACAATTTTTATACCCTCTCCTATATAAATTGTGAGAAAGGACATAAGAAGAACAAGTTTCTTGATTCTACCTCGCTTTCACAGAGGACACAAGTAGAATTGATAGGGATGAAGTGCATCATATCCAACATGCTCAGTTTATTTAGAGTAGCTAGCCATAAAATAAAGGAATGACCAAACAAAACTTGGGATATCCTAGTTCTATCATTGCTTGAATTTTGAGAAGCTGAATTTGCTGGGGGTAGATTAAGATAATGGAATGTATCTTGTCTTCCCAAGTCTAGTTGGTAGTTAGGAGTAAGACATTGAAATTATATGGGAATGGCCCTTTATAATAATTGAACTGAATTTAAGCTTGCAGAAATCCAATTAGGGGGCCTAAACTTGTCTAGTAGTCAGACCACAAAAAGACCTACTCCCTATTTCCAACCTTACAAAGAATCGTAAGCTTCAAGATAGGTCTTAATTTCAAAAGCTAAGTTAAGGACCAAGAAAATATCGATTTTATTGGAATGGACCAAAGGCTAAAACCTTTAGGAATGTAACTATGGAACCATTTGATCCATAATGAGTTCTTATCCAATAAGATGTTCTAAAACTTTTTTAACAAAGTTATTCTATTAACGGTCCTAATAGAGGTCAATCTCAGTCCATCCTCCTCTTTTCTCATACATACATATGACCATTTGACATTGCCATGTTAGAGGACCAATAAATATCAAGAGAATTCAAGAAAGATTTGATAAGTTACAATCACCTTCCAAATGAGAGCACTTTATTTATCTATAATCCCAATCTTCTCTATATTTTCTTTACTAAGGGGTAGCATTCGAAGAATTGTATCCTTTTGGTAGTAACGGGCAATTCAAAATAGGTCAAAGGAGTAAGCATCTTGTTCAGTGATTTAGGAGATTCTATCCTCCATCATATTAGCACTA
Organism: Erythroxylum alaternifolium; assembly: GCA_027478495.1. NCBI lineage: Eukaryota > Viridiplantae > Streptophyta > Magnoliopsida > Malpighiales > Erythroxylaceae > Erythroxylum > Erythroxylum alaternifolium. The sequence goes on from JANIIA010000008.1 coordinate 45,337,675, forward strand.
TTAGTCAAATAAAAGGGCTCTTATTCATCCACCTCCAAACCTGAAAAATCTCTAAATATGGACAATGTTGAGATTGGTAGGTCAATACATTTACTGTAATCCTTGGAGAAGAGTACAAGGTCATCAGCAAAGTATAGGTTAATAAGCCCTACTCTCTTACATTTGCTATGGAATTTAAAGTAGTTGTTGCTTCCAACTTTATGAAGAAACAATTGGCTTAGCATTTCCATACATATGATAAAGAGATAAGAGGCAATGGCATCCCCTTTTCTTAGTCCTCTAGAGCCCTTTAAAATACTAATAGGCTTACCATTAATTATAACTGAGTAAGAAGAAGAAGTAATACAGGCCTTAACCTATCATACAAACATAATAGGAAATCCCAAAGTCTCCAAAAGTCTGAAGAATAAAGCTCCATTCAACACAGTCAAAATATTTTTGAAATCCAGTTTTATGATACAATTAGGAGAGCTTTTATTCTTAATTTGACACCCGTTCATTAATTCTCGAACAATAGAGACGTTATCCCTAATCACTCCTTTTTGAATAAAGGCACTCTAGTTGTTAAGATTAGAAAATCCAAGACAGTCTTAATTGTATTAGCCAAAATATTAGTAATTACCTTATATAAGAAGTTAAAGCATACAATGGGTCTGAAATCTTCAAATGATAAAGGGCAAGATGACTTTAGAATTAAATAGATATAAGTTTTATTGATCTCCTTCAACAGCACTCCTATATAGAAGAATTCTAAAACTACTCTCTTCATCATAGGGCTAATTTCAGACCTATGGCCATTAAAGCCATCATGTCTTGAGGATTTTTTAGGGCTTATTTGAAAGACTACCTCTTCTATCTTTTTCCCCTCCACAGGCCTAAAGAGAAAAGCATTTTTTTCTAAGAGATTCTCTTTTTAATGAAAGAGTAAAGAGGAGTAGAAGTTGCTGGTATATGAGAACATCTATAAAAGCTGTTAAAGTATCTCTTGACATCATACAAGAGATCCTTTCCTGTGAAATCTCACTGCCATCTGGAAGTTTAAGAGAGCATATTCTATTTGAGTTTTTCCTAGGCAAAATAGAGTTCAAGAAGAATTTAGTGCACCTTTGACCTTTTTTAATCTAGTTGGCTTTGGGCCTTTGTTCCATAAGGCTATTATAGTCTCTAATAGTTTACAGGTAATTTCTTAAGAGAGTCTCTTCAGTATCCAATAAGAGAGAATTGGCAAAATCTCTGGTGAGTTTACCTTGAGTAAGGGCCAGTTCATCTTTAACTTTAGCAATAACTATTTGTGTAAAGGAAGCTCTTTTGTTTAAAACTTCTTATAATAAGATGGAGTTTGATAAGTGTTTGGAGGCAGGTGTTATGACCTCAGTTGGAAATGTGCAATTAGATGTATTATTGTGGTGGAAGAATCATGAAGGTACTTATCTAATCATATAAGCAATAGTATGGAACCCCTTAGCAATTTCAATAGCTATTGTTGCTTTGAAGTTTACTTTTAGTAGTAGCTATTAGATAGTTAATCCATAACATACTTTATCCTAATATTGTGGAAGCCCTTATATGCGTCCAAAATTGGTAAGGGAGTGAAGATCTTTAAGGTAAACTTTATTATTTATAATGAGTTAATTTTGTTTACTTTAATAACTTTTAACAACCATATATTATATTATCTTATATTGTCTTTTTTATATTGATACAGGTACGAAAACCATTCTTCTAAATGAAAGTTTCTTTGAACAAATATTTGATGATGAAGATAAATTTATTTGTTAATTATCTTGTATTGATTATTGATTTAATACAAGTTTTTGTATGATCGAGTATAACTTACATAATAATTTTTCTATATATAGATGAAATGGTGTTAAGTTAACAAAGAAAATTATATATTATTGGCTTTATCCATTAGCTCAACTTTAGTCTCTAGCATTAATTGATTTTTTATTTTTTTATTTAGATAAAAGCATTATAATACTCTTTAATTTTGAAAATAATAGAATTTTGATAGTAACATTGTGATACTCTACAGAATTTTGAATTGATATTATTCTTTCATATTTTGAATGGTCCAAGTATAATGATTAAATATTTTTTCTTATAAAGCAACACAAGGAAATATTAATTTTTTGTTTAATGTTATGGAAAAGGCATTTTCCTTTTTTATTTCCATTTCCATGCATCTTGTTTAAGTAAATAATTACTCTTCATTAATTATTTTATATTCAATGCATATAGGGCAAGCCTATAATTCATTAAAACCTAACTTTGTACAAATTTCTCCATGTCTAGTGAATAAGCATCATTTTCTGTCGTCTAGTTCTATATTGCTTCATAACTTTGTACAAATTTCTCCATCTCTAGTGAATAAGCATCATTTTCTGTCGTCTAGTTCTATATTGCTTCATAACT
>JANIIA010000008.1:45536132-45553529 GCA_027478495.1 Erythroxylum alaternifolium
ATATGGGATCTAAGCTCCGCGACACTGTGGTCGCACAAGAATGGGTGACCTCCTGGGAAGTCCTGCGGGAGTAATGCCCTAAAGAGTCTTACACGCTAGAAAAACAAAACCGTGAGAGCACGATACCCTAGAGGCCGAGGCTCAAAGCGGACAATATCTGTAAGCGGGTGGTCTGGGCTGTTACATATTTATTTATTTATTTATCATAGACTTAGTCATTTTACGCAGAGGCAAACATTGGTAATAAATGTCGATCCAGTTACTTGACTAAGCATGTTTTTTATTAAATTGCTTGGTTGAAACATCATTATAGCTTTTTGACGTGAAGGCACACATTTATGATGCGTGTCGATCTAGTTACTCAGCTATAGCACATTTCCAACTAGCTACTAGCTCTATTTATAACCTGAAATTCAGTGGAATAGTGATTTATTTCACAAACACTTTTTTTTACTGCCTACCTTGTTGTTTTAGCTACACATTTCGATGAAAATACTAGTTAAGCTACTTAAGTTGAAGGCCTCAAATTGTGATTGAATGTGACAATCTACAGGGAGCTAAACTTACACTAAATCCTAATTAAGCTGTATATTGATCCAAAGACCCCAATTCACCAATTTTGCGTGCTAATGATTATTCATAACCTAATAGACTATGTTCAAAATTAATTAAATTTCAATCCACCTAAGCCATTGAAACATTTAAACAATTCACAAAATACAACCTAACACTATTATACCATACGAAAAATCACATTCAAGGTAAAAACACACATCCCTCTCCACAATTAAACAACATATTGTGCTCAATGTAAGAAGGGTACATAAACACACTAGGGGGAAATAAAACACAATACAAGAAAAACATAAGAATAAAATACTAAAAAAATGAAACGAAAAGGGTTAGAACACGAAACCATTTATGGTGATAGAGGTGGTGATGGCGATAGTGTTAAGACCAAATCCGCTTGACATCGAGAGTGTTTCCTTATCTTATAATTTATTCAAGAGAGCAAAAGAAGTAGCAATCCAAACCATTCCATATCATTCAAACTTATTTAATAATTTAAAAGAAACCTAACCACACAACAATTTCAATCTAACTACTAAACGTGCTAATTTATGGTCATAAAGCTTGGTTCCACCCTTCTCACTCAACATCAGTTTTGTAGTCTGTGAGTAAGCTACAAATTACAAAATGATCAGAAACATGATATTGATAAGGTTGAAAAAACCAATTAATTTCATCAATGTCCTTCTCATTAACAAATTGTCAATAAAATAGGGAATAATGAAACTACCTAAATCTTCCATCAAATCCAACAATTTATCTTGTGCCAAGGTGAATTGCTCTCCTTCTTCCTTAATCACCTTCGTTTCCTCAGCTTCTTCTGCTTCCCAAACAAAGACTTCGGTAGTTTCTTCAAACTCGATGTCTGTTGTCAACTGTTCTTCACCCTCTTATTCTTCAGAAGATTCAAACACATTAATTATCCTAAATGAGTTACTAACCTTCCGATTCTTAATCACATCATTCATTTTGTAGTGGCCCCAAGTCTCTGTCCTTATTTTGTGGTGACAAGGAGCCAAAATTAGGGGACTTTTAAATAAAAGTATATATATATAATTAACATTAAGAAAAAAAGAATTCAATATATATATATATAATTAACATTAAGAAAAAAAGAATTCAATATCTTAGTGGGAGTAAAAAAAATAAACAAATAGTTAAATAACTTAAAAAATGCAAAAGTCACATACGTGACTTAAAAATGGTCACAGTCATGACAATAAAAGTCACAACTATGAGAGGTACAAGTTGCAGTCATGCTTACGCTCGATTGCGAAATTCCACTAAAAATTTCGTTTGAAGCACGACCGTGCAATTCAGTGAACAGTGCAATTTTGCACATCCTTTTCAAATCTTCAAACTTTCAATCCCAAAGTCCAAAAATTATAAACGTTACGTCGTTAGAAAGCTAAGAGAAAGATTTACAACTTTGTCAAATTCTACCTAGATCAATACAGTTTATTCATTGAAGTTTCAGAACACTTTTCTTCCCCTTTTTTTCCCTTTCTGCTATCTGTATATACTTCTATGCAATTTCCAAAAGACTCAAAAACCAACAGTACAATCCTTAAATACAAAACTCCCAGTTTAACCTTTTCTTAAGAAAAATCTATCTAAAATCCATCAACATCTATTAGTTTCATTCCCAACCAAAAATATAGCAATTTTTACAGAAGAGGAATTTGGAAATGAACAGATGAATATTTCTTCTAACTTTTACTGTCATTCATTTCTTAAATAAAAATAGAGTATGTACATTGCTCCAATTACAAACAAAAGCCACGTCAATAGCATAATACAAAAATACAATCATGAATGCTTGTGTTTGACATGCTTATAAAGCTACCAAAAATGATCTAAACTAACTTAGTTACAAATGAAATATTTCTTGGAGATTTTTTGAAGTTTTTGCAAGGTTCATTGTTGAACTGTTGATTCTTACACATGTGAAGTGGAAAATGATGGGGTGAGCTGCGAAGCTTAGTGGCTAATATGCTTATAGCCGTCGGTGATTAGCCACAAACAATCAAGCACATATGTATATATATATAGCACTTTAATCTAGAAAATTTTCACATAACCATAGTTCCAGCTCACAGAGCACATAAAAAAAATATGTTACCACATAAATCATATCATGAATTTTTCAACCACTAAAACAAAGCATTCAATCATATATCATGCTCGGCAAATCACAATGAAATGTACAAACAACATGGCTTGAGAGAATCCCATAAAACAAAATGGCAAAGCCAAAGTTTACACCATGAATAGAATGAGTCCATTTTTTGAAGCTCATATGCCAAAAGCAGCCAGTCGGGAGAAGGCTTTAGATCAATGTGAATGTGACGAACAAAATGATATCTCTCTTACCTACACAAGCAAATGTTACGAAACTTACATATTCCATATCATACTCATGCTTTCATATTTTTTATGATTTTCTTCTATTCATTAATACCAAATACAATAAAATCGTTCAAAGTAAACATGATAACAAATCACAACGCATTTTGCCCACATTCATAATGTTTCAAAAACAAGCATTTAAGCACATATAAACATATAATAGATCCGCCCATCATCATGATAACCATAAACATATTACCCACCTCTTTACTTATAAATCCATGTTAAAAAAACATAATTTCATTCAATCAACATACACGAATAGAACTTCCATAAAGCTCTACTATCCAAAAATGAGCTTAGACATAATCTACTCTTAGTTTATCTAAGCTAGAAAAAATAAGATCAAATTAAAAGTTTATATAAAAAAATCTAAGAACATATATCTCTTGTTGCTCTTATTTCTCTCTTTATTTTCAGCACATAAAAACCTAGTTTTTCTGCTTTCTTATTCTATCAAAACAAGATGAAAAGATAGAGGTTACCTAAAAAACTCAGCTGAATCTTCTTCTTCTTCTTCTTTTTCTATTTCAGTTTTTGCTTTGCTTCTTCTACTTTTTTCTACATTTTTCTTCTCTCTTTCTTTCTTATTTTTTCACTACTCTTTCTCTTTTTCCTAACCTCTCAAACACGTCTCGATCTTTTTCCTTGTTGTAACACGACTCTCTTCCTCTTTATCTAGCTTCTTCTAGGTTCTTCTTTTCTTCCTTTCTTACTTTTACATGTCTCTCACGCACACACCCTTCATTTACTTCTTCTTTTATTAATTCAAGACAACAATTTTTTTTATCTTTCCAAGCATACCCTTTTATATTTGATTTAATATCTTTTAACTCCTTAACTTAATTCTAATACTTTTGTTTAATCCAAGCAACCATATTTAATTAAAAAATATTCATAAATAAACTTCATAAATTTACTCATGACTAAATGCCAACAAATTCTCATTTAATAATTCTAACTTCAATGAAAAGTTCGAGGTCTAACAATTCTTCCCCTTAAAGAATTTCATCCTCGAAATTCTTACTTGAGTTATCAAACAAATGGGTTAATGTTGCCTTATGTTTTCCTCAGTCTCCCAAGTAGCTTCTTCACTTGAGTGATTTCTTCCAAATGACTATATCTAGTGGAATCACTAGATTTAGTTGCTTATTCAAGTACCCTACTATCTTAATTAATTTGTCAATATATCTTAGGTTTCTCGCAATTTCACTCCCCTTTTTGCCGAATTGCAACACACCTGGTCAAGGCAATACAATACTCTCAAAACACTTGTATCTTCTACTTGCTACTCCATATCTCTTCAGCATTGATCCACTTAACTCTTTTGTTTTTCTTGAGTAGCGCAGATTCTACTATAGATCAATTTTCACATCATATGTAATCATTCACTTGCATTTATCATATACAATCACTTTCACATTTCAATTTTTTCAGACCTAAGTTCCTTTAACAATAACAACATCACCTCAAATTTATAAACCTAATAATATAGGTAGGCTAATTTACATTAAACAGAATTCATGCACTCTCTATAGCATATTCAAATTCTTATGCCTGAGTCCTATTTCTAAATAACTCCAATAGTTACTTCAGATTTGTTTAATAGTCATTCATTCCTAAAAATGGAACATTTAATCTACACGATATGATTCGATAAAACATCTCTATCATAAAAAGGTTTCGTACCTCAATCATCTACACTATTTCCATAATCTATCAATCAATTATATTTATCATTGCTACTTCAACCATTCTTAATACCTTAATAAGATCAATTTCAACTATTCATGATATTTTAATAAAATTAATTACTGTCACACTTTATATGATTAGAATATTCTTTATAATGAAGCTCATTAAAACAAGAGGTATATTCATTTACTCTTACATTTTATGTACCATCAAGATCATTACATCTTATATAGAAATGTATTTTTGACAAGTCACCAATTAATATGTCATGCTAATGGTCCTTTAATTGCAATTGATTCTGAATAACATGTGAATATTTTATGACGATTCAAAAGTTACTTCTCTATAGTAGTTACCTTTTCAACATACCACTTAATCCCACACTTCCATTGCCCTACTTTGATTCATCTCATGATTTTAACTATAGGGATCATAGATTACCTCCTATATCATCCAAATATAGTTTTCATATATGTTCAATTACATTATCCACCAATGTAACTGCATTATCGAATACGTACTCATAATAACTAGTCAACATAACCTTGAGAACTTCTACATATATTACTATCATTTATTTCATCTTTCATACGTACATTCTTAATCAATTCATAACTATAGACACATAGCCATCTTGGAATTCTGGTCTCAAATCCACTAACATAATCTTATACCAGGTCATAAACCTTATCATATTAATTAAACAATCTTTTTAAATTCCAAGTTCAACCTTTCAATTCCACTTTACTTGTCTACTTTAAATCTTGTTATTTCTACCTATGTCTCTATTTCTTTCTCAGTGAATTCATGAAAATATATTTAATATCCATATCGATTCAAGTACATATCGACAACAAAATTTTGTTACCATATTCGCTGGCATTACCAAAAATACTAAATCTATGTCTATCATATCGGACTATGTAACTTTTCTTATTTCTAGATATCCACAAAACTTCATTGTCTTACACTCTAACAAATCACAATTCTTCTTATTATTTTTAATAGCCCAAACACTTAACGAAAGTTCATACATGTGACTCATGAGGTTGCAATTACTGAGATTCTATACTCATCAGTACCCGTCTCTAAAGGTGGGAAATTAGGTGCAGTAGACCCTTGCAAAACTCCTAGTGTTCTTCTATGAGGAGGTATTTTACTCCTTTAATCTAAACATTATCCTTAATCTCACTTTTCATTTTAATCTTATTTCCTACATATATGCATGATATGCATGTCATTTAATACAACCAATAAACTCAACAATGCAAACAAATAATTAACACTTTTTCAAACATCATATATTTCATAATATAACATATTCTGAGCTTAGGAATCCTTACAAACCGTGGGCTCAGATACCCAAAGATGTTGGCCTCAAGTCTCAGTCCTTATTTCGTGACGACAAGATGCCAATAATTAAATAAATAAAAAATGCAAAAGTCACAGGCATGACTTAAAAAAGGTCATGGCTATGATAATAAAAAATCACGGTCGTGAGAGGTAGAAGTTGCGGTCATATTTATGCATGATCTCAAGCTTCCACTAAAAATTTCAAGCACAACCGTGTAATTTAGTGAACAGTGTAGTTTTGCACATCCTCTTCAAATCTTCATAACTTTCAATCCCGAAGTCTAAAAATTATAAACCTTATATTGTTAGAAAGCTAAGAGAAGAGGAATATAGACATAAACAGATAAATATTTCTTCTAATTTTTACTTTCATTCATTTCTCAAATAGAAACAAAGTATGTACATTGCTCTAATTACAAACAAAAGCCACATCAGTAGCATAATACAAAAATGCAATCATGAACGCTCATGCTTTACATGCTTATAAAGCTATAAAAAATTATCCAAACTAACTCAGTTACAAATGAAATATTTCTTGGAGATTTGCCGAAGTTTTTGCAAGGTTCATCATTGATCTACTGATTCTTGCACCTGAGAAGTGGAAAATGGTAGGGTGAGCTGTGAAGCTCAGTGGCTAATATGCTTATAGCGATCGGTGATGAGCCACAAACAATCAAACACATATGTATACATGTATAGCACCATAATCTATAATTTTTTAACATAACCACAATTCCAGCTCACAGAACATATAATAAAAACTATGCTATCATATAAATCACATCATGTATTTTTCAACCATTAAAACAAAGAATTCAATCATATATCATGCTCAGCAAATCACAATAAAATGCACAAATAATATGACTCGAGAGAATACTATAAAACAAAATGGCAAAATCGAAGTTTACACTATGAACAAAATGAGTCCATTTTTCGGAGCTCGTGTACCACAAGCGGGCAGTCGGGAGAAGGCTTTAGGTCAACGTGCATGTAATGAACAAAATGGTGTCTCTCTTGCCCACACAAGCAAATTTTCTAAAGCTTTCCAGATTCCATATCATACTCATATTTTCATACTTTTATGCTTTTCTTCTATCATTAATACCAAATACAATAAAATCTTTCAAAGTAAATATGATAATAAATCATAGTGCATATTCCCCACATTCATAATGTTTCAAAAACAAGCATTTAAGCACACATAAATATATAATATATCAGCCCATCATCACGATAACCATAAATATAATATCCACATCTTTACTTATAAATCCAAGCTTAAACTTGTCTTTTCTCTTGCTTTTGCCTTTATTTCCTTGATTCCCTTCAAACAAACATATTTTCATTCAATCAACATACACGAATAGAACTTCCATAAAGCTTTACTATCCAAAAATGAGCTTAGACTTAATCTACTATTAGTTTATCTAAGCTAGAAGAACTAAGATCAAGTTAAAAGTTCATATAAAAAATCTAAGAGCATAAATCTCTTGTTCCTCTTTTCTCTCTCTTCATTTTCAGCATATAAAAACCTATTTTTTCTGCTTTCTTCTTCTGTCAAAACAAGAGGAAAAAATAGAGGTTACCTAAAAAACTCAGCTGAATCTTCTTATTCTTTTTCTGTTTCTATTTCTGCTTCTCTTCTTCTCCTTCTTTCTACATTTTTCTTCTTTCTTTCTTTGTTATTTTTTTACAACTCTCTCTCATTTTCCTAACCTATTAAACACATCTCTCCCTTTTTCCATGTTGTTACATGACTCTCTTCCTCTTTCTCAAGCTTCTCCTAGGTTCGTCTTTTCTTCCTTTCTTACTTCTACACGTCTCTCACGTACACACCCTTCATTTAATTCTTCTCTTATTAATTCAAGACAATAATTTTTTTATCTTTCTAAGCTTACCCTTCCATATTTGATTTAATATCTGCTAACTCCTTAACTTAATTCTAACACTTCTATTTAATCTATGCAACCATATGTAATTAAAAAATATTCATAAATAAACTTCATAAATTTCTATTTCAAGAATTTTGATTTTTACTCATGACTAAATGCCAACAAATTCTTATTTAATAATTCTCATTTCCAAGAAAGGTTCAAGGCCTAACATGTTGAATGTCATTTGATCATCATCAATCCAAAAGATAGAGATCTTTTATGAACATCTCCCCAAGATTTTTTGATGGTCACATATGGTATATCAAAAATTGGTGAGTAAAAGGAAGGATTGACATTCTTTTCTTCAATCTCTTTTGTCGTCTCTTTGTCTTCAGTAGGGTAGAGCTCAGTTTGGTTTTCTACTAGTCCTTCTGGATCTTCCCCATTCTTAAATGTGATAGCCTCATATTAGTCTCATAGAAGTAATTCCATGTTTCTCAGGGAGTCTTCCACACTTCTCTTTCAAAACTCACGGGAAAGCTATCTTACTTGAATCTTTAGGTTGTCAATAAAAGTGGTATGATTTTTCGTTACTTAATCAAATTGCTCTTCTAGTATCTTCTAATTCTCTTTAATGTTTGTTAGCTTATCCATGATTTTGTCCAATTTGGAATCCCATAAACTAGACTCATCTTACTGAAATTTTGATAGGCTTTGATGACCTAAGTGAGTCCCTACATTGCTGAACCAATAGAAGTCTAGGTGATTCTACGACCTCAAAGTGTACGAGTTCAAATAAGGATGATGATTTCCCTAACCAAATTGGGGCTCATTGAAATCTGCAAGAGTCCTTTGCTCCCTATAATATACATCCTCCATGATCGTTCTTTTGATTTCTTCTTCGCATTCAACTCTTCAGTTGTCTGATTCTCACTCTAAGATGTTTTGATGTTTCTCTACTTTACACCTAATTTTTTTAAAAAATTCAAAAACAAAAGATAGTGGAAAAGCCTTAGACTAAAGAACTAAACTAATCGCCTCCCTAACAACGGCACCAAAACTTTGATCATTGGTTCCTATATAATAACTTTTAATATTTTTAAAACTTGATATTTCTGCAAAAACACATGTTCACGTAGTATCTAAGGTATCAATCCCACGAGGAGGGTTAATCTAATCCTAAAATCTAAGGCTTGACTAAATTTCACAATAAATCCAAATAAACAACTAATGCAAAAGTTAACCAATCAACAATCAATATCCAGAATTGAACTCATAAAATATAAACAAAATAGCAAATTTCACATCCCTATCCATAATCAACCTAAAAACTATCAATTGAGAGAAAGGGGGTTTTAATCCAAATTAATAGAAATCTAATCAATTATGGAATTATGGAATTATCGAGTCTAGACAGTCCTAGGGTGGAGTACTCTCCCTCGAGTTATAATCTTTAACCCTAATTTATAATCCTTAATTTAAATTATGGAATTATAATCTCTTAATACCCAATTTACCCAAAAATTAAATTAGTTCTTACTTTGTCTAATAACCTACCAGAAATCTATGCTTAATTTCTCGTTACACGATTTTACCGGTTTGATTCAATTATTATCTACCAAACTACCTAACTCTTATTAGCCTAATTTGATGATATTCACTTAGTTCACCCTCTTAGTTTATTACCGAATTATTAAGCACATATATTGAATCGCAAATAACTCAATGAAAACACAATAAATCAAATTTCATTAATCTCAAAAATCAAAATCTTGAAGGTGAGTTTAGACAAAATCGACATTCAACAACAAATATTCTCAACAATTATCCCAATTCTATACATCAATAAAACTAAAATAACTATGGAAAATGTTATCAGAACTAACTCATGGAGGTAGTGACTAAGGGAAAGCACCTGTTTTGGGAAGTACTTCGTGTCAAGTTTCTTCTCCGTGTCTCTGTTCCTTCGTGTCCTTCCTCAAATTTCTTGACATGCTCTCTAGGGTTTTAGAATTTACTGATGCAAAAAAGGCTGCTCTTCTATTCTTTTATGTTCTATTTATACTTTGGAAGCCTAAGGGTTGATTTAGGGTTGAAATAATCTGAAAAGTCCCGTGAAACTTGACATTTTTACCTGTTTTGATGTCTACCCGATGCAGGCCACAATCGTGGCCCTGCCTGCCACGATCATAATTAGCACCTAACCACGAAACTCTTCAAAACTTCTATGTTCTTCGCTGTTTACCCTAAAACACTAACAAATACATCAAGGTGCCTAAAAAATATAACATTTAAGCTCAAAGACTCATACTAACCCATAAAAATACTTAAACACATGTACTAACACAATTAAAACATAAATACACACTAAATACTGAAATTAACACTAAATACCTGACAAATTGATCAGAGTTAGAACCCTAAGATATAATGCATGAAAGATTATTGAGAATTTAGAAGTGCATTTATGGATCATATGACATTCACATATACGTGAATAATGTTGTCACTAATTAAAATAATTGTACATGCATTCATTGTCATTTTTCAGGTATAAGTGATTTTTAATGTGATTAAAATGTGAATTGTGAATTAACTGTTTTGCAAATTGAATTGATGTGAATTAAAATTATTTTCACATTTTTAGTGACATGTCGGATATTTTGGAAATTTATCAAAAAATTTAAGGTATTTTAGACTAGGAAAAATGTAGAAATAAAAGACAAATGGAAGTGAGTCATTTGGAAACTTAGATGGAGGATAAATGGTCTAATTATGGATTGACAAATGGACCTATTAAGGTGTGACAAGTGGACAAATGACTGAGAGATAAATGGTAGCATAACTAGTGGATAAATGTAACACATGCATTAGAGACATATGTCAAGACTCAAATGAGACACCTAAGTTATGTTTTTGGGAAAGGAAGTTTTGTAGCTCCTTTGTTATTCATTACCGAAGATCACTCACCACCAAAACCCTCTCCTTGTGTATCGATCACCGAAATACCATGCATGTTCACTTTTGTGTTTAGCTTTTGAATAATTCATCAATGATATATCTTGCAAAGTCTTTAGCCATTTGAGGTTTTCAATTGTTTCTATGTTCTTGTCTTTGCTTCATCCACCGAGATCTCTCATTTTTCTCTCCCCATTTATAGAATTTTGCTGAAGGATTTGAAGTATAAATCAAGTAAGTTATGCTTTAAGTTTTATGGTAGTGTAAATGACATTTTGATGAGGTTTTAATGTTTGTAAATGGTTGCATGCGTGAGTGGTGTGTATTTTTATTCTTGTGGATTGATGCATGTGTGAATGCATGTGAGGGTGGTGAAGAAGGAAGCAAATTTGGTGATACGATTTACAAGTGAAGGATTGTGATGATTGGAGTTAAATAAAGAGTAGGTAAATGTAGAAAATGTAATATGTAAAAGTATGAATTAGGTTCTATTTTGAGTTATGAATATTCATGAAATTGTGAATTGTAACTAAAGAATTATGAACTAAAAAAATAGGTTTAACTGAATCATCAACTAGAGAAATGATAGAACTTTGGCAATGAATTGTGTTGGAGTCTGTTATATGCAGTGTTTTACTGAACATACATTTTTATTTTGTACATAACTTGATCTGTGAAGATGTATTTCGATTTAGAGTAAACTAGAAACATATGGCTGCATTTTTTAGGTAGGAATTGAATTTGAAATCTAGCTTTAAAAGTCTTTAAAGTTGGATTGAAGTTGGGAATTGTGTTCTGTCAAGGAATGAAAACAGTCTGTAGTATTTGGATTATAACTTACATGATACTGAACCAAAATGCATGAATTTGATGTCATTAGAAACTTAAGACATAGGGAACATTTTATTAAAAGACGGTTGTGCCTAAAACCTCATTTTCTAGGTCATAATGATAGTAAAAAACTAATCTAAAAATCTATTTTGAGAAAAATTGGAAAAACTGCAATATAAATAGGAGATTGGTTTTTGTCACGATTGTGGCAGGAGATGTCACGATCGTGGGCAGTGATTTTTCATGGAAAAGTTTTGGTTATTCAAGGGTTGAACCTTGACATGCATGTCGTAACTCTAGTCAAAATAAAATAAATAGACTACTACTATAGCAGTGATGAGTCTAGGTCAATCCCATAGGGAGTGTTCAGTTAGCTTATGAAATGAAATTAATCGATATTTAAGTAATGGGGGGTTTTTTATTTAGTAAGAAAATAAAATAAAATAAACCTAATGAAAAAAGATTAATGAAAACATACAAAAAATGATAAAAGTGGGGAGTTTAGTAGGGATCTGGTTTTTTTTATTTAATCTTGGCCTATACACTAATGAAGCATAATTTATTGATTTGTTGTTCTTTTATCTCTCTTAGCAATTATCAGTCGTAAATTTAAAAAAAGCTTTGTTAGTCCCAATTTTTTTTGATCCTAGTTAATCCCAAAGCACTCACTAATTAGCCCTAACTATCGAGAAACTTAAAATAAGCTTTCTAAGTTTATCCAGAAACTGCAATATGAATAAGAAAAATAGACCAATCTGGGAAATAATCACACAAGCTCTGATAATTTAACCAATGTTATGTTATGTCTAATGATTCAGAACCATTAGGTGTTACACATGAATCAGAAATACAACGATTACGTATTGCATTCGATTCTAGCAATGAGTTTTCATGAAAAACGATTCAATAGAACATTAAAATCATCATCATTCAATACCCAATCTAATAAACACAAGATAACATAATCAATTCCTAATGAGAGAAAGAAATAACGAAACAATGAAAAATGATTAACTAGGTTCATCGGCGTCGATGTCTCCTTCAAACCGGTGTCAAGACGTCTAGCCATCCATAAGTCTCTCAAACAATTGCTTCAACCCCATTAAAACCATCCCCAACTAAAGCCCCATTTATTTCAAGTTACTGCCGCAACTCTTTCTACTTCACTATTCACTACAATATTTATTGAAATGGAAAATAAAGATGGCCACTCACTTGGCTTCTCTCACAACTCTCTACTTCTTCCACTCTTCTTTGTTTCTGCCACCTATCTTTTCTCTACTCACTTCCCTATCTCTGCACTATATATTTGATGGGACAAAAAAATCTTCGTTCTTCTTTTATGCCTACAAGTCGCTGCTCTTTATCCTTTCATGCCATTCCCTAGCTGCCTACTCCTCTATACTATTTATTGATGGGATGAATAATGTCAGGGATTTTTTTCCACTGCCTATCTGTTCATGAAAAACCCTTACTTCTTCGTGTTAAATGCCCGTGTTCAACTCTTTAAAAAGGCTTTTTACACTGCTACGTCATTTAGCTAAGGGACTGTTGTCATTTAATTTACGCTGTGCATGGGGTTGTTCACGTGAAACAACTTTTGCTGCTTGTTTTTCTTTCACTTTGCTATCATTTCATGCTTTAACTTTATATTTGTATTCCTTCACTAAATCTATATGTAAAATTAATAGGAATATAAAATGAGCAATTAAACAAAAAATATAAATGAATTCTAATAAAATAACATATAAAAATATAGAAAAATTCATTCATATCGAATACCCTCACACTTAGCTTTTGGTCGTCCTTTGGTAAAACATCCAAATTATGCTCAAAGATCTGAAACATTTACTCATTTCCCATATGTTCCAAGAATACATAATCATAAACAAAGATGAATGACTTTAAAAAATCATAGTAAAAATTCAACATTCAATGCTTCTACTCATGATCAATCAACAATCATAATCTTTAGAAACTGAGCAACCTAATGGTAGACTCGGAAAATGTGTTTAACTAAAATACAACAATGGGTACACTCAACACCATTCATGATCATGACAATCCACAATTTTGCATAACATTTCATTTCTTCGCTGCTAAAATTCACATGCAAAATCATAAATCAAAGGAATTTTTAGAGTTGTAATATGGGTAAAGGTAATGTGAGATGTAATTAGGTCAAGTAGCATGAAAGTTATTAAGCTAGTGAAACAAAGCAAAACTCATCAAAAACTGGGTACCGTCAGCGATGACAAATGCAACATTTATATTTCACAACCCCATTCAACTCTCACACACCAACCACATGAAACATATACCAATCTGAAGAAATCACTTATACAATTTATGCCAACAGTACATTGAAACCATAAGAATGAACCCTCTAACTTAACATCTACCTCATATCCAATATACTCAAATAACTCATTCATCACAACTTTAGGAGAATGCATTAATCATAAACAACTTTTCAACACATATGCATATGCTCCTAGATATATTTATTTAAACAAAATTTTTTCATTTTGTTCTTTCTTTCTTTCGTTTTCATTTTTTTCTTTCTTTTTGTTACATCAAAAGAAACTACATTAACATAGGAATTTCAATGATAAGATATAAAATAGCATCACAATCATTATAGCCAATCCACACATATGTACACCCCCACACTTACACTTTTGTACATCCATAAACTCACCAATCAGAAATGCTCCACTAGCTTTATGGCTTGGGTAGGACATTTGGTTAAGTTTAAAGAATGTAATATGGTTGATACAAAAAGAAAGGTATAAAGATCAAAGGGGTTTATCAAGGGAAAAACCATATCAATAGAATAGGTTATTTGGCTAACGTACTTTATGAAAAATAAAGAATGCCTAATCATTTCCATGTTAATGCATGTGATATAAAATGTGATCTCGAATAAAAATTTAACGAAAAATCTGGATGTACAAGTCATGGAGGTCACACATTATCAAAAGAAAATAAGACTAATATGAATGTGTCAGTCAAATAAGGCTCAAAATCTCACTGGCTTTGTCTACCATTAGTTACTACTCTTCTAAAGATAATGCATATCAACCAATCATAAGAGTAAGAATGTATGCTAAAGTTGCTATGAGATTATTTAGTCAACTCATTCTCTAATCTTGATTAAATAATCCTAGAAGCAATAGGAAATGAGAAATTTTTTGTTTTATTCTCTCTCTCATTTTGATTGAAAGCTTAAAATAAGAAAAAATAAACCAACAAAGAGACAGACATGCATAAAAGAAAAAGAAATGCGAAAATTTAAAGAAAAAAGTTTAATTTCCCTTAGGTTGCCTCCCAAGAATCGTCTCTGTTTAGAGTCGTTGGCTCGACTCCTTCTCCTCCTCAGGTGACAAAATTATGATCTTTTGGTATTAAAATTAGTGCCACTTTCACGTGAGATTATTGAGGATAGGGCCTTAGTTTATCATCATCCGCATTCAGCGTCTTCCCTATCCTCAGATTCTCAATCTCGACTGAGTTCATACACTCCGAAAGGATCTCAAATGTCTCGTCGCCTTTTTCTTCCTCATTTAATTCCTCCAATCTGCTATGTGAAGGTGAAGAGTCATTCTCAACAATAAAAGGGAACTCAGTACTTACCTTTGAGCCAAAAGATGAATCTTTTTTTTACTTCGAGCTCCTCCTCAGCTTCTTTTATGCAAGCAATTTATTGAGGATTGACCTGAAAATTCTCAAGCTCCTCTTCACTCTGTAAGCTTTCCACGCTAATATCCATCCAGCCTCAAGTAGATATTGTCATGTCTCTTTGCTTTGTGATGCTAGGCAGTTGATAGCTTCCATCAATTGATCTGCCTGGCTTGTCAAATTCTAGATTCTAGAACTTGTTTCTTGTTGAAATTGCAAAGTGTTAGCAACATACACATTAATTAATTCTTCTAAGGATGTACCTGAGTCTTGATAGGAAGCTTCTGGTGTGTATGGGAATTGTTGTGTTTCCTACAAACTATCGTAGAAGTAATTCGACTAATTATCCCATCCATAATAAAAGTTAGGTTGATCAGTCCAAACATTGTTATAGGATTGAGAATATGAATTAAAGAAAAAATTACTTCCTTCCATATCAATTTTTTAAAATTTTTATAAAACACAAACACGAGACAAAATAAATAAAGGATAATGAAATAACTGAAAAGAAATTAATTACAAAAAAATATAAACAAAGCACCAATTAAATCACAAATAAGAACTAAAACATCACGCTCCCCGACAACGGCGTCAAAATTAACATGCGTGTCGTAACACTAGTCAAAATAAAATAACTAAACTACTACTGTAGTAGTGGTGAGTCTAGGTCGATCCTACAGGGAGTGTTCAGTTAGTTTATGAAATAAAATTAAACGATATTTAGGCAATGGGGGTTTTTGATTTAATAAGAAAATAAAATAAAATAAACCTAATGAATATAAATTAATAAAAGCATATGAAAAATGATAAAAGTGGAGAATTCGGTAGGGATTTGGTTCTTTGGTTGAATCTCAGCCTACAACCTAATTAATCATAATTCATTGATTTGTTGTTCTTTTATCTATCACTATAAGCAAATCACTGAATAGCAGTGGAATATTACTGACGGAAACAAAACCAACGCTACTTACTAACGAAAAAACAAATTTTGTTGATAAATATGATGTTTTTTTCGTATATAGCGACGGAACCACAAATTTGTTGGCAACAATGGAGGGACGGAACTTCGCTCAAAATCTCCGACAGCATATAATGATGCTAAAGCCTACGGCGTCGGTAAAAATTACAGGAACCATTCCCATAATTTAATTGCTTCTAACATATACCGACATAAATAATTCCATCAGTACCTATACCGATAGAATAGGAACTTCCGTTGGCAATAAATGCGGGAATTACTCCTGTAATTAATTAGCTTTGCCCAATTACCGATGGTAAAGATACCATTGGTAAAATTGTTTAGGCAACTTTATTTACCGACAAAATTCGTGTTTCGTCGCAACAGGAAACTGTCGTAAAGAGACAACTGGGAAACTTAAATACCGACGGAATACATAGTCCGTCGATAAATCATATTCATTGGGTTAACCAAACATTGTCCTTTGGATGAAGACGAGAAGATAAACTTGAATCACCGACGGAATATGTATTCCATTAGTGATTCATCGATTTTAAAATGAATAGATTGCACGCAGTTCCTTAAATTTAGCGACAAAAATCCTTCTCCGTCGGTAACTGTTGGCAACTTGCCTCGTCGTTTTGTTCAAGATGACGTTATAAATCCTTGATTACCGACGGAATTAGTGTTCCAGCAGTAGGGAAAACCTAGATTACACACATTTCTTCTTCTCTCCTCACGATCGCCTTCTATTTTTCGACCCCTTCTCTCCCATTTTTTAGCCGTTTTTGACTGTTTTCTTACTCATCGTGCGTTGTTTGAGGTAAACTCTCGAATAAGTGTATTATTTCTCCAAAAAAAGCATATTTTTGGTGTTAAACGTGAGTGTTTGGTGATGAAATCTTGCTTGATTATTGTTGATCTTTGCGGTTTTTTCGTGTAATTATTGGTTTATTTGTTGTTTATATGTGTTATTGTTAGTAAATAGTGGAAAAATGCAATTGATTTGTGGTTAGATTGAGATTATACATATTACCTATGAGGTGTTCGATAAAATGCCTTTTA
>JANIIA010000008.1:45553629-45564860 GCA_027478495.1 Erythroxylum alaternifolium
CCACCCTCGCGGGGCACGGATTCGGGTATCACAATCGATATCGGGTTCGGGTTCAGCGGGAGTTGGGGTGTTACAGGGTGCTATTGTGCTTGTGTCATTTTGATATGTACATTTGTGTAAAGAATGGATGTTTATAAAGGCTTTCAAATGAAATGCTTAAATATATTTGAGCTTTTTAAAGTTTATTGTAGTGATTGTTGAGAATTATTTGTTTGAGGTTACTTGTTAGTGGACTTGAAGTCCATAAGTTGTAGTTGAGAAATTGATGTGAATATAGAAATGTTTTAACATGTGTTATGCAGGTTTTTGAAATTTGGGAATCTTAGAAAAGTAGTCATTATGCTATTGAAATTTTTAATAAAACATTTTGAAAACAAAATTTCTCACTATTTTCTGCGCTTGTAAAAGTTAAAGTATAAAAGGTTTTTAATAGTTGAATGACTTGGCTGTGCAGGAACCCTTCAGTTGAGTTAGATATCAATTAGAGGTTACTATGGGATTACCGAGAGGGCTCCACTAGGGTTCCAGAAGGGGAACTCTGGGTTGGGTTAGATATCAATTAGACAATTACTGTGGGATTGCCAAGAGGGCTCCTCTTAGGTTCCCGAAGGGAACTCTGGGTTAGGTTCTTTCATATGATGTATAATTTAATCCTTTAATCATCCAATCTTCCAATTGGACAGAGTATGGATACAATGTTTTCTTTTTTGAATCCAATCATGTTTGTTTTTTCTAATTAGTAATTAATTTATAATTGATATTTGAAAACATCTTTTCAAATGTAAATTCACCCTAGCCAAAGAATTCTTTAAATCACCACTATTCAAGAGCAGTGGAACATTCCCTTTAATTTTTTTAGAGCGTCGAATCCTTTATTGACTTATTCAACTATCTCTATAGAGTTCATACTATATCCAAGTGATATTGAGTGACTTACCCTAAATGGGACAGGTCATAAGTAACATTATAACACTGTAATTCTCATATGAGATACTTTGGTAATCTCAGGTCTAATGATAAATTATACAACTGTCATAATGAAGAAATCCATATATACATAAGTAATATTCCTTTTTTATCCTTATAATCGTGTCAGTTCAGTGAACTTATTATCTAATAAGCACCCACAAATTTGTTTATCTCCTATGAGATCAATTACTTTTTTCCTAAAACAGAGACATAACGTATGTTAGTTTTGCCATCTTATCAATATCGTTTCTTGATGAATATAACTAGGAACAATTTGAGAATAATATATAAATAAAAATTGAATTTTATAATTATGATCTCATTAAAATTTCAATTACACAGCAATTAGTATAAGAATTTTACCTTTAGTATTAAATCATCAAATGTAATTAACATAATATATAAAGGTAAAAAAAGCCTTTATTAATTAAACTAATAATATAATATATAAAATTGCAACCAACCAATTGGCTACAAGGGCATATTCTAACAATTGGTTAATCTCCATTGGTTACCAACCTTCAAAGAGGATGGCCCTTTTTGGTTCACCTATATAATTGAATCATACTCCTATTAAAGTTACTATAGAAGTGGAGGAAGAAAGGTTTAAAGCTCCTTTTAGTTTTATAACCTACTGGTGAATATATATGGGTTTGAAGACGACAAGAGCTCAGGGTAGTAAACCTAAAATAACTATTCCACTGGCCTTTAGGTTATGAATAAAGCTAGTAGCCAGTTGAACATGTGATGTAGCTAAGTAACCGAATCGACATGTCTCATAATTGTGATCTCATTAAAATTTCAATTACACAGTAATTATTATAAGAAATTTACCTTTAGTATTAAATCATCAAATGTAATTAACATAATATATAAAGGTTAAAAATGCCTTTATTAATTATGCTAATAATATAATACATAAAATTGCAACCAACTAATTGGCTACAAGGTCATATTCTAACAATTGGTTAATCTCCATTGGTTATCAACCTTCAAAGAGGATGGCCCTTTTTGGTTCACCTATATAATTGAATCATACTCTTATTAAAGTTATTATAGAAGTGAAGGAAGAAAGGTTTAAAGCTCCTTTTAGTTTTATAACCTACTGGTGAAATAGAAATGTTTGAAGACGACAAGAGCTCAAGGCAGTAAACCTAAAATAACTATTCCACTGGTCTTCGGGTTATGAATAAAGCTAGTGGCCAGTTGAAAATGTGATGTAGCTGAGTAATAAAATCAACATGCATCACAAATGTGAGCCTTCATGTAAAAAGGCTATAAAGACATTCCAACCAAACAGCTTAATAATAACATGACTTAGTTGAGTAATCGGATCGACATTTATAACAAATGTTTGCCTCCACGTAAAAAGACTAAGTACATGTCATTAAATAAAAATCAACAAAAAGAACTACCAAACTTGTTAGTAGCTTGATTTTTTCATGAAAACCTACTGAGGAATAGCTACACATTTGTTTTGACTGAATGACTATCAATGTGTGTGTGCAAGTGATAAAGGTGAATAGACTTGCATTAAAATTTTGATTAGTTTTTATATTTAGTCTAAGGTGCTTAGACGTAAATTTTCCTTGTTAATAAGTTAGAAAGATTTAAAGGATTGTGTGTATAGTTAAATTTGTTTAGTTAAGTTGAAGCCATTGTCTCATTATTGCATATGTGTGTTTTGTGTTTTCTTGATTTATTTGATTTTTTATTTGCTTAAGGACAAGCAAACGTTTAAGTGTGGGGATGTTGATAAATGTAAATGGCATCATGTTTTAGGGCATAATTTGATACGTGTTTAGCTATTAATTCAATCATTTAGTATATGTTTAGGTTAGAATTGTGTTAGTTTGTTAATTATTTATGTTTTAAGTGTTTTATGGGTTAGTAAAAGTCTTTGAGCTTAAATATTATGTTTTTGAGATACCTTTATGTGTTTGTTAGTGTTCTAGGGTCAAAATTGAAGAACAGAGAAGTTTTGGAGACATTCTGGACAAAATAATGGCCCATAATCGTGGTATAATAGGCCACAATTGTGACAGCAGGACCACGATCGTGGCCACGATTGTGACCTACGTCAGGCAGATGTGCAGCCACTTCTAAACTTCACATTTTGAGGGATTTGTTGGACCTTTCGGACCCTGGAAAAAACCTAGTTCAACCTTAAATGCAAAAGAACATAAATAGAATAAAAAGAACAAAAAGAAGAAGCTTTTGCATCAGCTACTTTTGAGAGAAACCTTAGAGAGGATTGTTGAGAGATTGAGAAAGAGAAGAAGGAAGAGAGAAGTCGAGAAGAAGTTAACATCAATTTGCTACCTCTCGTCTCCATTCAAGATCGTATTTCTTGTTATTTTCTATTTTTATTATTGTATAGAATTGGGAATAGTAGTTTGATGATAAGATTTGTGAATATTAAGATGTTCTAAACTCACCTTTGGGTTTTTATCTTTGATTTAATGAAATCTAATTGTTTTTATATTTATTGGATTTATTGTGATTGATTTCTGTGATTACATAATTTGGTAATAAACTGAGAGAATGAATCAAATGAAAATTTATTAAATCACCTAACATTCATTAAATCAAAGGTAAAAACCCGAAAGTGAGTTTAAAACATCTCAACATTCACAAATCCTATCACCAAATTGTTATTCCCAATTCTATACAATAATAAAAAGGAAAATAACAGGAACTATAATCTTGAATAAAGATGGGAGGTAACGATGTTGGGAAACTCCTGATCCAGAAAGTACGTCAATGTTGGCTTCTTCTTCACTTCTCTCTTACTTCTTCTCTTTCTCAATCTCTCAACAATCCTCTCTAAGCTTTCTCTCAAAAATGACTGATGCAAAAGCTCTTTCTTTCTATTCTTGTTGTTCTATTTATGTTCTTTTGTGTTTATGGTTGAGCTAGGGTTTTTTTGGGGTTCGAAAGGTCCAAAAATCCCTCGAAACTCGAAATTTGGAAGTGGCTGTGCATCTCCTTGATGCAGGCTACAGGCCACGACCATGGCCTACTTCTAAGTCTTTTGTCACGATCGTGGCATGTAGGCCATAATCGTGGGCCAACTCTGGTGCTTCTGTCACGATCATGGCCTATTGTGCCATGATTGTGGGCCGTTGTCTAAGCTTAAATGTCTCTGAAACTTCTTCGTTCTTTGTTGTTGACCCTAATATACTAACAAACACATCAAGGTATCTCAAAAATATAATATTTAAGCTCAAAGATTTGTACTAACCTATAAAACACTTAAAACATAAATAATTAACAAACTAAATTCTAACCTAAACACATATTAAATGATTGAATTAATAACTAAACACATATCAAACTATGCCTTAAAATATGATGCAATTTACACTTATCAACATCCCCATACTTAAATGTTTGATTGTCCTTAAGTAAACAAAAATAATAAAACAAATCAAGAAAACACAAAACACGCATATGCCATAATGAGACAATGGCTTCAACTTAGTGAAACAAATTTAAATATAAACACAATCCTTCAAGTCGTTCTAACTTATTAACAAGTGAAATTTGTGTCTAAGCACCTTAGACTAAATATAAAAACTAATCAAAATTTTAATGTTAATTTTATTCACCTCTATCACTAGCACACACACATTGATAATCATTCAGTCAAAACAAACATGTAGCTATTCCTTAGTAGGTTTTCATGAAAAATGAAGCTACTAACAAGTTTGGTAGTTTGTTTATTTATTTTTTTGTTGATTTTTATTTAAGGATATGAACCTAGTCTTTTTACGCGGAGGCAAAAATTTGTGATGAATGTCAATCCGGTTACTCAACTAAGTCATATTGTTATTAAATTGCTTGGTTGGAATGCCATTATATCCTTTTTACACAAAGGCACACATTTGTGATACGTGTCGATCAGGTAACTCAGCTACATCACATTCTCAGCTGGCTAATAGCTTTATTCACAACCCAAAGGCCATCGGAATAGTTATTTTAATTAAAATTTGTACAACTTTTTTCTTTTTTTAAACACAAAATTTTGCCTACCTTATTGCTTTAGCTAATCATTCTCATGAAAATGTACTAACAATGCCACTTATTTGATTGGTACAAAATTATAAATGAGTATAGGAAAGTCCCAGGGTGAATGGACTAACATTGTATCATAATTAACTAGCATATTTAACCCTAAGTAACTTAGGTCCCTAATTTCACAAGCTAATAAATCTTCGCAACCTAAAAGGTTATATTTAAGGCTAATTCTATCCCGTTAAGTCCTAGCCATTGACGCATTAAAAAAATTCACATTATGCAACCTAAATAAACTATCATACGATATGCAAAATTCACAGTCAAGATAAAAACACAGGTTTAGGGCATAGTTTGATATGTGTTTGGCTATTAATTCAATCATTTAGTATGTGTTTAGGTTAGAATTGTGTTCATTTGTTAATTATTTGTGTTTTAAATATTTTATGGGTTAGTATAAGTCTTTAAACTTAAATATCATGTTTTTGAGGTACCTTGATGTGTTTGTTAGTATTTCAGGGTAAACATCGAAGAACAGAGAAGTTTCGAAGACATTTGGTCTAAAACAACGGTCGAAGATCGTGGCACAATAGGCCGCAATCATGACAGAAGCTCCAGAGTTAGCCCACAATTGTGGCCTACATGCCACGATCGTGACAGAGGGCTTAGAAGTAGGCCACGGTCGTGGCCTGGGCCAGGTAGATGCGTAGCCACTTCTAAACTTCACATTTCGAGAGATTTTTTAGACCTTTCGGACCCCAAAAAAATCCTAGTTTAACCCAAAACACAAAAGAACGTAAATAGAACAAGAAGAATACAAAGAAGGAGCTTTTGCATTAGCCAGTTTTGAGAGAAACCATAGAGAGGATTGTTGAGAGATTGAGAAAGAGAAGAAGGAAAAGAGAAGTGGAGAAAAAGCCAACATCAACGTACTTCTCGAATCAGGAGTTTTCCAACGTCGTTGCCTCTCGTCTCCATTCAAGATCATATTTCTTGTTATTTTTCATTTTTATTATTACATAAAACTGGGAATAGTAGTTTGATGATAGGATTTATGAATGTTGAGATATTCTAAATCACCTTTGGGTTTTTATCTTTGATTTAATGAAATCTGATTGTTTTTATATTTATTGGATTTATTGTGATTGGTTTCTGTGATTGCATAATTCAGTAATAAATTAAGAGGGTGAATCGAATGAAAAATCACCTAACTCTCGCATAGGTTCCCGATAGTTTATTGAACAACTTCAGATCTAATTAAAGGGTTTTGGATATGTTGTTAATTAAGAAATTGCAATTTTCCATAATTTGATTAGGGTTTATAATTTAGGGTTAATGGTTATAACTCGAGAGAGTAGTCAATCCTAGGATCGTCTAGAACCAATAATCCAGTAAATTATAATTGATTAGGTTAACGTTAAAGATAGGTAAAATTTTCTTTCTCTCAATTGATAGTTCCTTTAGGTTAATTCTTGAGTGTGTTCCTATAACTAACTTGTTAATATTTTCGTAACTGGTTCTTGGATTGAATTGCAAGAT
This sequence comes from Erythroxylum alaternifolium, assembly GCA_027478495.1. Classification (NCBI taxonomy): domain Eukaryota; kingdom Viridiplantae; phylum Streptophyta; class Magnoliopsida; order Malpighiales; family Erythroxylaceae; genus Erythroxylum; species Erythroxylum alaternifolium. The sequence continues at coordinate 45,560,155 of JANIIA010000008.1, forward strand.
TGAATTGAATTCTTGTTTTAGTTTTGCTATCTTTTGAATTTCTGCGAATTATGTTGGCTTTAGATTTTGGACTAGACTATCCCTTCTCGTGGGATCGACACTTTAGGTACTACGTGAATGACCCATGCACTTACGGATTATTGAGGTTAATCATTAAAACTTACACACATAAAAAAACCACGATTAGGTCCCTACTAGCAAAATTTTCAAAATTGGCTTACATGAAGAATTAATGGACACTGAATCAGTTACCACTCTAATGGAGCAAGATAGTGCGGCTAATGATGAGGCTAGACAAGCAAAAAAAATATAGAATGGTATTTTGCCTAGCTCACCGAGGTTAATGCAATTTGGTGTCATAAATCAAATTGTAGATGTAACTGATGATGTTGGCCCTAGGTCTCGGTCCTTATTTCATGGCAATAAGGCACCAAAATTGGAGGACTTTTAATTAGAAATACATATTTATATAAAATTAACATCAAGATAAAAAAATTATTCAATTTCTGGTGGGAGTAAAAAAAATACATAAATACATAAATTAAAAAAACAAATAAAAATAAATAAAAGAAAATTTATCACGACCGTGCTTAATAAAAAGTCATGGTGAGGACCCAGCGTCGCGGTCGTTCTTATGCATGACTGCAAGCTTCTTTCAAAAGCAAAAAAATAGTGATCTTGCATGTGCACGATCGTGACATGTGATGAACAATAGCGGTATTAAAAGCACGATCGCGACTTTCCTGCTGCATACACCCATTTCAAAACTTCATAACTTTCAATCTCCCTGTTCAAAAATTATAAACTTTATGTCATTAGAAAGCTAAGAGAATGATCTAAAATTTCATGTAGACAATTTTGTTAAATTCTGCCCAGATCAATACAATTTATTCATTGAATTTTCAGAACACATTTTATTACCTTATTCTCTTATTCTCTCATCTGTCAATATATATATAACTTCTATGAATTTCAAAAGACCCGATTCCAATAATCAAAATCATACATACAAAACTCCCAACTTAATCAATTTCTTTAGAAAAATTTATCCAAGGCCTTCAAACATCTAACAATTTTATTCCCAATACATTGATAACTTAATTGAGAAGAAATTTTGAGCATATACAAAAAGAATTTCTGCAGTTCTCACTGTCATTTCTCTAACAAAATAGAGATTGTATATAACTTCAAATTACATATTAAAAACCATTTCAGTAGCATATGACAAAACAATTAAGAATACTTATGCTTGATATGCTTCTAAAGCTACCAAAAATGATCCAAACTAACTTAGTTACAAAAGATGGAAATTCTTGGAGATTTGCTGAAGTTTTGTAAGGTTCACTATTGGTCTGCTGATTCTTGCACCTGAGAAGTGGAAAATGATGGGGTAAGCTGGGAAGCTCAGTGCCTAATACATTTATAGCCATCGGTGATAAGTCTCATACACATACAACAAAACATATTTATATACATGCACAATTCCAGTTCACAAAGCATTTAATTTACAGTCATATAATCTATATCATAAACTTTTTGTTTTCAATCATCATAACGAAACATTTAATCATATATCATGCTTAGCAAATCTCAATGAAATGCACAAACAATATGGCTTGAGAGAATCCATAAACCATAATGGTGAAACTGAAGTTTACACCATGAACATAATGAGTTCATTTTTTCGGAGCTCATGTGCCACAAGCAGCCAGTTAGGAGAAGGATTTAGGTCAACATGCACGTACGAATAGAATGGTATCTCCCTTGTCCACACAAGCAGATTTTTTATGCTTACATATTTCATATCATATTCATACTTTCATGCTTCTTAAATTTTCTATTTTTCATCAATACAAAAGTAGCAGAATTCTTACAAAGCAAATATGATATAAATTCACAGAATTTTTTTCTCACATTCACAATGAATAAAAGCAAACACTTAAGTACACATACAAGTAAATAATTCAGCTCATCATTACAAAAACTATAAACAGATTACCCACCTCTTTACTTATAACTTCAAACTTAAGCTTTTCTTTCCTCTTGCTCTTACCTTTAATTTTCTTGATTCCCTTCAAACAAACATATTTTCATTTAAACATCATATACGAATAAAACCTCCATAAAGCTCTATTATCCAAAAATGAGCTTACACCTAATTTACTCTTAATTTAACTAAGTTGAACTAACTAATATCTAGTAGAAAATCCATGAAAAATCAAATTAGATTTCTTCGCTCCTTTCTCCTTTCATTTTCAGCACATAAAAATTTTCTCTACTTTCTTCTTCTATCAAAACAAGAAAAGAAGATAGAGGTTACCAAAAACTCAGTTGAATCTTTATCTTCCACTTCTTATCTCCTTTATCTTTCTTTTCTTCTTCTTCCATGTTGGTTCAGTTCTGCTTCTCTTCTTCTACTTCTTCCTACATTTTTCTTCTCTCTTTCTTTCTTATGTTACACGACTCTCTCTCTTTTTCTTGACCTCTCAAACACGTTTCTCCCTTTCTCTTGCTGTTACATAACTCTCTTCCTTTTCTTTATCTTCTTCTAGGTTCTTCTTTTCTTTCTTACTTACTTCTACACATCTCTCACCTATGCAACCTTCATTCACTTCTTCTCTTATTAATTCAAGACAACAATTGTTTTTAATCTTTCCAAGCTTACCCTTCCATATTTCATTTAATATCTTCTAACTCCTTAACTTAATTCTAACACTTCTATTTAATCCATGCAACCATATATGATTAAAAATATTCATAAATAAACTCCATAAATTTCTAATTTAAGAATTCTCATTTTTACTCATGACTAAACGCCAAAAAATTTCTCATTTAATAATTCTAAATTCTAAGAAAAGTTCGGGGTCCAATAATTCTAGCCCTTAAAGAATTTCGTCCTCGAAATTCTTACCTGAGGATCAAACAAATGGAGGTAATGATGTCTTATGTTTTCCTCAGTCTCCCAAATAACTCCTTCACTCGAATAATTTCTTCGAAACTACTATATTCAGCAAAATTGCTCAATTTAGTTGCTTATTCAAATACCCTACTATCTTAACTAATTCCACAATATATCTCAGGTTTCTTGCAATTTCACAACCCTTTTTACCGAACTATAACACACCTCATTAAGGCGATATGATACTCTCAAAGCACTTTTATCCTCTACTTTCTATTCCATATCTCTTCAATGTTGATCCACTTAACTCTTCTGTTTTTCTTAAGTCGCTCAGATTCTACTACAGATCAATTTTCAAGTCATATGCAATCATTCACTTGCATTTATCATACACAATCGCTTTCACATTTCAATTTTATCAGGCCTAACTTTCTTTAACAATAACAACAACATCGCCTCAAATTCATGTACCTAATAATATAGCTAGGCTACTTTACATTAAACAAAATTCATGCACTCTTTATAGCATATTCAACTTTTTATGCCTGAGTCTTATTTCTAATTGACTCCAATAGTCACTTCTGATTTGTTTAATAGTCATTCATTTCTAGAAATTAAACATTTAATTTACACAATATGATTCGATAAAACATCCCTATCACAAGAAGATTTCTCACCTTAATCATCTACACTATTTCTATAATCTTTATCAATCAACTATATTCATCATTACTATTTCAGCCATTCTTAATACCTCAATAAAATCAATTTCAAATGCTCATGATATTTCAATAAATTCAAATTTTGTCACATGTTACATGATCAAAATATTCTTTATAATAAAGCTCAATGAAACAAGAGACATATTTGTTTACTCTTATATTTTAGTATGTACCATCAAGATCATTACATCCTATATATAAATGTATTTTTGATAGGCCACCAATTAATATCTCATGCTAATGATACTTTAAACGTAATTGATTCTAAACAATCTTTGAATATTCTACGACTATTCAAAAGTTACTTCTCCATAATAGTTACCTTTTTAACATAACCACCTAGTCCCATACTTCCATTGCGTTACTCTAATTCATCTCATGATTTTAACTATAGGGATCATAGATTACCTCTTATACTATATCCAAATCTAGATTTCATATATGCTCAATCACATTATCCTCCAATGTAACCACATAATCGGATATGCACTCATAATAACTGGTCAACATAACCTTGAGAACTTCTACATATATCACTATGACTTATTTCATCTTCCATACATACGTTTTTAATCAATTAAGAATTATAGACACATAACTATCTTGAAATTTTGATCTCAAATCCACTAACACAATCTTATACTAGATCATAACTCTTATCACATTAATTAAAAAATCATTTTAAATTCCAAGTTCAACCTTTCAATTCCACTTTGCTTGTATACTTTAAATCTTATCATTTCTACCTATGTCTCTATTTCCTTCTCAATCAATTCATGAAAATATATTCACATCTATATCAATTCAAGTATATATCCATAACAAAATTCCATTACCATATTTGTAACACCCCATTACCCTAGGGTACGTACCGGGGCACCCGTAGGTCATTCCCACACATATCCTAAGATAAGGGAGCGCTATCTGCAATCACTACAGAACTTCACATGGCATCACATACATTTAGATAATAAGACCAGTAACTGTAAATTGCAAGATTTTTAAAAACAAATTTCTCTTTTCATTACTCCAAAACATCAGTTTATACATCAGTGTACAGTCTGTACATATAGAAATCCTAATAC
>JANIIA010000008.1:45647228-45670223 GCA_027478495.1 Erythroxylum alaternifolium
AAATGTTCTTCTTTAATCAATTTTACATCTTTTAAGCATTCAATGAAAATATGTAGCTCAACTCACAAATATTAGTCAATCTATCTAAAATGTCAAATTCCACTAAAAAAATCAAAATTAGAAGATAAAAAATTCTAGGATCTCATAGCAATATAAAGATAGCATAATTTAATGGGAGATTATATATATATATATATAAGAAACAAATCTTTACATAATATGGTCCATTTTTATTTCTTAGGCAACCAAATTAAATATTATGTCAAATATCAATTGAGAGTAATCACTTCGTATTATACTATACTAAACATCATTTTGAGTAATCACTATGTTATACAAACATTTCTTTTACTTCAATCAATTTGGATTGAGAAAGAATGTGAATCTTCTCACTCTAAAAATATATATAGATCCTTTTTGTAAAACAAAATTTATTGTGCAATTGGTTACTTTCTCACTTAAGAATTAACAAAAATGTCTTTATTCGACTGTGAAACCAAACTTCGTAGTCTTTCTTGGAGATTGGTGGACTTATTTAAACTGTCTTCAAGTTCCTAAGGACATCATTCTATCACAAGCTGGGCACTACGAACAAGCTAAGTGCTGATAATTTCTTGCACTCCTTCAACTAATGTACTTGTCTTTTGCTCTGTTCAGACATTGCCACTTGACATTTATAAACCATAGACGTTGAGAAATAAGAAATGTCAATTACGAACCAAAAGTGGCAGAGGCAATAGGAATGGGAGAGGTGTTGAGATAGATAAACCAAGAAATTTTTCAAAAATTGTGATTGAATCATATGCTTTAGTGTTATGTTAAGCTGTGAACAAGAAATCTGCAAGACATCAATGTTGGGACTAATAGTTGAAGACTGCTTACTTTTGTTAAAAGATATATAAAATGTACGATTTCAACATGTAAATAGAACTAGGAATATTGTAGCTCATACTCTAGTTAGAGGTTTTTTTTTAATAAAAAGAGAATTTCATTATTAAAGAATTGAATTACAATTTACAAAAGACACTTAAGGGGTACCCTTTTCCACATAAGGTTGTAGTATTGCTACCTATTCAAAATATATGATTAATGTGCATGGCAAGTTAAGATACAGAGAAAGTTGAAGCTTCAAACTACGCCTCCCAAAAGTAAAAGTTCGTTAATGTTTTCCATGGTCTCATATATGAGAAGTGAGATAGGTTTCTGTTTATCTTTAAACCATGTAACATTCCTTTCTTTCCGAATGATTTGCATGCACATGATAACTAATGCAATGTGTTTAACGTCGAGAGAGTTATTTGACAATAAAGCCGTTGAACAGCATTGGAAAATGTATTAGCTTGAATTGACCAAATACAGTTCATTTTAACTGCTTCCCATATATAGTTGGTGATCACACACATAAAGAATAAGTGATATCTTTTTTCTTCCTCTGCTGAATAGAAAGGATAGGAAGAATCAATAGTTAAATACCTAATTCTATCTATAGTGTTAAGTTGGTTCTGAATAGTTAGCCACAGAAGAAAGGGGGTTTTAAGTGGTATGATGTTGTTCCAGATGATTCTATACCACTCCATAGCTGGTTTCTTTAACCTTAAGTCTCATGAGTTTATTAGAAAGATGACGAATAGGTCAATTATGTTAGAAGAAGGTGTCTTGATTGAGAGAATTGGGAGAATATAGAGGTTGCAAATGGCTAAGTATGGCAGGGAACTGTCGGCTACTCCCGCAAAGGAGTGAGTCCATTTTTGTGTGAAGTGGGAGATTGATAGAATTCTTTAGTTTACTTGAGAAGTAAATGAGAGCACCCTGCCTAAATCAGTTATCAAACCACAAGGATATTAGCTTCCTATTGCCAATTAAGCAAGACATGTCATCTTAGGACAAGATTTTTCATTAGAGTAGTTGGTTCAAAAAAAAGAAGTTGGAAACTTTCTTGCTAACTTCTTATATGCTTCTGCCTTTGAGAAAATAGGAATGAATCCATCTGATCCATAATGATTTTTTATCTTCAAAGATCCACCAAAACCTTTTCAGGATGAGTGTTTGAGTGATTTTCACTGAAGAAACACTTAGTTCCCCTTCTTCTTTTGGATAATATATGTCTGAATATTTGACTTTAGCACTTCCCTTTACACCATTAGAATGGTTCCATAAGAAGTCTTTGAAGATTCTCTCAATTGTCTTGGAAACATTTTTTGAAAACAAAATGTGTAGGCTCCAACATATGTGCAAAAAGTTGAAAACCAATTTTATAAGCTACAGTTTCCCTACAAAAGATAGAAATTTATTCACCCAAGAGTTGATTCTTCTATGAATTTTCTCTATAATAGGATTGCATTCAAGGAAAGTGAGTCTTTTTGTTAAGACTGGCAGACTCAAGTATAGAAGAAGTGGGGCTTTTTCCATCATCCCAGTTATGGAAGCAATATGTGAAGCCATTCAAGAAGCACCTTTTGAAATTATTAATTGACTTTTATTGAGGTTGATCTGCAGTTCAGAGACTTCTTTGAATTTGTGAAGAGCCTTCATATAGCTGTGGATGGATTCCACTTTTGCACAACAAAAAAGAATCAATTCATTTGCAAATGCAAGGTTAGTGAGTTCAATTTTCTTACACTTCGAATGATAGTTAAATCTTGCATTCAAGTCCACTTCAAGCTTAATTATAAAATTGAGTACTTCTATGCACATGATGAAGACATAGGGAAAAGATGATGCCTTTGCCTTAGTACTGTCCCAGCTTTGAAATACTTTAAAGGGCTCCTATTTATCATAATTGAATAGCTCGCAGTGGACATGCATTCTTAGAATAGCTGATGTAAGTTATTAGGAATCCATAAGCTTTCATCTTCTTCCATAAAAAAATCCAACTAACACTATTATAAGCCTTATAAAAGTCGATTTTGATAGTGCAATTGGGGGCTGAATTTGGCTCTTAAATAAACTTTAAGAAGCTCTTGCACAATTAATATATTGTTCCCAATTTGTCTATTGCATATAAAGGCACCCTGATTGTCACTTATTCGTAGAGCAATTACCATTTTTAGTCTTGATGCAAGAATTTTGGAGATGATTTTATAAAAAAAATTAGATAAGCAAGGTCTGAATTCATTGAAGTTTGAGGGATTTGAACCTTCTGGTATCAATTATATAAATGTCTTGTTGATTTCTTTGAGTAGCACATCTTTGGAAAAGAATTTTTTCACTGCATTTTTGACAAATGTACTCGTGATTTCCTGAGAATTTTGGAAGAAGAAGTCATTCAGTCCATCAGGACCAGGGGCTTTCATGCCATCCATATTGAATACTACGTCCTCAATCTCCTTGTCCTCCATAGCTTTTGTTAACAATGCATTATCATCCTGCTTAATTTTCTCTAGATTGAGTGCCGAGAAATCTGCGGTTGAGACTGATGCTACATTTGGGGATTGTTGAAGTAGTTTACAATTTCATTTTGAATATCTATATGTTTTTGATGAATCAACCCCTAATTATTGGTAATTGAGCGAATTATGTTTTTGTTTTTATGAGCTAAGATTGAATTGAAGAACTTTAAACTTTTATCTCCATCTTTCAGCCAATTCACTCTAGCTCTTTGTTAAAGTAGGGAGTCGTGATTTCTAACAGAAAGTAAATAGTTTGAGAGACCTTGTTTTTCTTTTGCAAGAAGTGAAGGATCATATGCTGAAAATGCAAGTAATTTCTAGATTACAGAGAGATCATCCTTAGCTTTTAATAATATTTATTTATAGATCCTCTTGAAGAATGTAGCAGTTTGAGTTCTTATTTGATTACCTTAAGCTTTTGTACACATGTAAATTGCCTGGTTCCCATGAAGGAACATTTAACACCTTTCTTACAAGCATCGTTGAATCCTGGATTATTAGCCAAATAGTTTTCAAATCTAAATGGGTGGAAACTATGGCTAAAGATGAAGTCAACCATGGTTAAAGACGGTGAACAAAGCAAAACCCTCAAGGTTTCAACCCCTGTTCACATTTTTTTGTTCACTCCTTAGATAATCGAGGTCTACTTTTGACAAATGTGGTCTTACGAGGAGAATCCAATTACTATAATTGGTCGAAGGTGATGAAGAATGGTTTGAAGGCTAAGAACAAGTTGGCCTTCATGAACGACTAGATCCAAAAGTCGTTAGGATGCAATTCCGATGAGGCCTATGCTTAGGAGGTACGTAACTCCTTGATTAATAGATGGATACATAATACAGTTGACCCACAACTCTAGCTATTTATCTCTTATTTTAAGAAGACAAAGGAATTGTGGGATGATCTAGCGAAACGATATGCTGTTGAAACTGTTTCTCAACAATATAGGTTGAAATCAAGCCTTCCTACCATTAAGGCACAAGGGACATCTATTGGGACATATTACACTAAACTCAGAGGAGTGTCGGATGAACTGGACAGTAGTAGGTTGATCCTACTGTGTGAGTGCGGTGATAAGTGTTCAGTACTGAAATTTATGACTGAAGAAACCAGAAAAGATTAGGTATGTCAATTCCTTATGGGCCTAGATGACCAATTATATAGGAATTTGAGAAGTCAAATTCTGAACACCTCATCACTACCGTCAATCAATCATGTTTACTCCATGACAACATAAAAGCAAACACACAAAGTGATTATTCATTCCTAAGATGAACAAGTGGATGTCATGGGATACGCCATGCAAATTCCCTCGTTAGAAGGCTAACAAACTGCATCTTTATAATCTATTTTAGGTGAAGTTTTAGCACAAGGTGATCAGCCTATATGTGTGTATTGTGGAAAACCAAATCACAACATCACAATATGCTACCAACTCTATGGGTGTCCTAGGTAGAAGGGCAGAAAAAGTAGAGGGAAAGGTCTAGGCAGAGATACGCCACCTGTAGCTACTACACGCACTGCACAGGTGTCAGGGGGAGTGAACTATGTAACTAGTTTGTCTAATGTAGCACCGACTGTCCTTGTGTTAACAGCTAATCAAATTCAGTGCCTTCTCTCTCTCATCAAACCATCAAAGTCAGGTAGCGAACATCTCTCTAGTAAGGGTGAACCCCTCCCACTTGGCTAATTGATAGCAAAGCATCATACCATATGACTGGTTGTCTTTATGTATTGACAAAAGCTAAGAATATTATTCTCTGTCCAGTCAAGTTGCCAAACAGAGTCCAGACATCTGCGGTTAAAAGGAGTCACGTGTTCTTGGGTCCTAATTTTGTTGTTCACAACATATTATATGTTCCTAAATTAAATTGTAATTTATTTTCTATGGCATAATTAATCTATGGGAAAAATCGTGTAGCAATTTTCATTGATAAATTGTAATTTATTTTCTGTGGCATAATTAATTTATGGGAAAAATCGTGTAGCAATTTTCATTGATGAACTCTATATGATACAGGACCTTGCCTCGATGATGTCGATTAGACTGGGTGAGCAATGAGATGGGGTGCATGTGTACAAACCTATTCCAAGTATTGCCTTTACTGTCAAGGCTAAGAAGACTATGGAGTTATGGCACAAACAACTGGGCCACCCATCAAGTCAAAATTTATCTTTACTATCTATTGTGGGTAGTTGTAGTGGTATTAACAATAAAAATTTGAAAGCTTGTGATATTTGTTTCTATACAAAACAAACTCGAATTGTGTTTCTTATCAGTGATTATAAAAGTTTTGCTTATTTTGATTTAGTGCACTGTGACATATGGGGTCGATATAGTGAGTCTTCTTAGACGGGTGCATTTTATTTCTTTGTCAATGATTTTAGTATAGTTTTTTGGGTCTACTTAATAGTGGAGAGAATTGAAACAATTAAACTGGTGATTTTTTTCTATGGTGGAAACTTAATTTCAGATAATCATAAAGATTTTTCGCACTAATAATGGTATAGAATTTCACGAGAGGAGTTTAGTGAAATTATATAAGGATTTGGGAATTTTACATTAGACATCATGTGTTCATACACCCCAACAAAATGAGAGGTTGAACGAAAACATAGGTATGTATAGAATGTAGGAGGTGTTTTAAGGTTTCAAGCTAACCTTCCCATAAGTTTTTGGGGAGAATGTCTCCTTACCATTTCACACTCGATAAATCGCACTCCTACTCCCTTACTTGATGGCAAGGCACCCACGAAAAGCTTTTTCACACTGCTCCTTGCTATGAACATTTGCGAGTTTTTGCTTGCCTTTGCTATGCCCACCCTAAGCCAAAACCCACACATAAGTTTACATCCCAAAGTAGGAAGTGTATGTTCTTGGGATACCCTTATAATAAGAAAGATGGCATTTGTTTGACTTGGAAACAGGTGATGCTTTTATTTCTCGAGACGTTCATTTTATTAAGGATGTCTTCCTTTACTCCGAGCTAGTGCAACCATCATTCTCACATAACAATCTGTTACCTTATTTCTTCCCATCCCATGATGATGCTACACTGCAACCTAACCCCCTACATTCATGCACCCTATCGGCTCCACTACCCCAACCTACAGCCCCAAATATTGCCCCTACCATTACCTCTCCAACCATTACATCAACACCTACTGCCCGTAACACATCACATCCCTCGCCATCTGTGCAACCACAATATGAGTCCCCACTTGTTTGTTCCAACCCCAACAGGGGGGTATGAGTGATAGGGGGAGCTTCTCTTTGGATACTTCAGGAAGTTTAGAGGCTAAAATCCTAAATGATGCCGTTGTTCAAAATTCATTTACAATGTATGCTGAGACTTTGGGTTATGGGCACCAAACAAGGCATCCTCCATCTTATTTACAGGACTACTCTTGTAATATTGTTCGTATACACACCCCATTTCTACCTCACTCCCCATCTAATGGTGTCTCAGTTTCTCGTTATCCCATTGTCAATTATGTAAATTGCTCTAAGTTTTCTGTGTCTCATCAATAGTTCCTAATAGTTATTAGTACCGGTATTGAACCCAAAAATTTTAAGGAAGCTTATATGGATCCCTATTGGCGTGACACAATGGCAAAAGAGATTGTCGCCTTGGAAGTAAATACACCTGGATTGTTACCAACCTTCCAAAGGGTAAGAAAACAATTCCATCTAAGTGGGTATATAAAATCAAGTATCACTCCGATGATACTATTGAATAGTTCAAAGCCAGACTTGTGATCTTATGGAACGACAAAGTTGAAGGAGTGGACTTCAATGAAACTTTTGCATCTGTTGTTGAAATGGTTAGTGTTTGTACCTTTTTGACAGTCACCGTCCCCAGAAAATGGGAACTATATTAACTCGACATCAATAACACATTCTTGCACTGTGATTTAGATGAGGAGGTGTATATGCGGCTTCCTTCTTATTTTTCGACAATAGATCTTAATAAGGTGTGTCGCCTTCAGAAATCACTTTATGAGCTCCAACATTCTCCTTGCAACTGGTTTACCAAATTGAGTGCTCCTTTATGAACCTTGGTTTTATTCAGTCTCGTGTTGATTATACCCTATTTACTTTTCGTAAGTGTGATATATTTTGGGCTCTTTTGGTACATGTGGATGATATAGTGCTTGCAGGGAACAATGGTGGGAGTTGTCAACAAGTCAAGGATTACCTTAATTCTTCTTTTCAGATCAAGAACCCTAGGCCTCTTAAATATTTTTTTAGGCATTGAATTTGCCCGTGGACTGGATGGCTTGTTCATGTGCCAGCGTAAATACGTACTCGACATCCCTTCAGAGACTGGGCTGTTAGGTTGTAAGCCAGTTGATTTTCTTGTCAACCAAAATCATAAACTTGTCCTATCAAGTTTATTGCTTTACCCAGATCCCAGTCGCTACTGTCGAATTATTGGGCGTTTAATTTATTTGACAATCACGCACCTCGAGCCTAGTTATGTAGTTCACAATCAGTCAATATTCATACAACAACCAAGGCAGGAGCAATATGAAACCGCATTGTAAGTGTTACGCTATATTAAGAAAAATCATGGGCAAGGTTTATTATTGCGTGCAGATTCATATTTGCAGTTGTATGCTTACTATGACTCAGATTGGACCAGTTGTCCTCTAACTCGGTAGTCGCTCACCGGATATTTGGTCCTTTTTGGCTGCTCTCCTATCTCTTGGAAGACCAAGAAGAAGTACACGGTCTCCCACTTTCCTATCGAGGCCAAATATCGCTCTATGGCTACTATCACATATATCAACGGTCAATGGTTAAAGGAGGATATGGTGGAACATGTGGCAGGTTAATAGTGACGTGGCAGAACTCGTGGCAATATGCGTGGACACTAACTGGGCAGTTGGTCAATAGAAGGGTGATCCGATCAAGGCGGCATAAGGAGGAGTGTGGTGGCCCTTGGAGCGACGGATAAGGCTAGAATATTGCAGATTGACAAAACAAGGGCCCCCGAGTCGACTGGTGCCAACGATGTAATGGAATCAGGTCGACAAACAAACTGAAAAGAGCCACAATCAAGTGGAAACTAAAGCCTTTAAAGGAGAAGAATTTTGGCAACGATAGAGGTTAAAAAAGGGTTCAAAAAAAAAGGACAGGGATAATAAACCTAGAGGACAACTGATCAAGGATGGAAAGAAAATAGAAAAAAAGGTAAACCTATGCTCTTGATACCATGTTATTAATTTTAGGAGAATGACTGAGAACGTAGACAAGAGGGAGGAAGAAGTGTATTGTATATTAAGGTATATAAGTAAAGTGTAGAGTAAGATATTTATACAAAAGTTATAGGTACAAATAAGGAAATCTAGCTGTAAATTAGGCTAAATCTAAGCTAATTACAATCAAAATAACATCTCTACAAATTAAGCTAATATTGTGGTTTGACCAACAAGAACAAGAACAAGAACAATAATAATAATAATAATAATAATAATAATAATAATAATAATAATAATAATAATAATAATATCTATCGATCGTCAATCCTCAAACATTTTATATTTACTATTTACAAAAGTTTATAGAACAAGCTAATGTCATCGATTAAAACTCTTTCAATATCATGGTTCATTATCTCTTTCTTTTTTATCCTTTTGTAGATTTTTCATATAATTTCAATTCCTACCCTATTTGCAAAACGGATGCAATAAACTATTCAAATGAATCAAAGGTTTTGTTTCTTTTTTATTATTATTTTAGATGTTACTGAGGAGACAACCGAGTCAATTTTCACACACGTTGACTAGTTTTTCGCTTATTTTAGCCGAGTCAATTGTCACACATGTTGACTAGTTTTTTGCTTATTTTGGTCATTTTAAAAGTAATATATTTTTGTTTCCCTTCTTATATATCAACACCTAGGGGTTCTTCAATGTCAAGTTGCAATGTGTGAACAAAGCCAAAGACAATCTCGTTAGTTAAGGGAATGTAACAAAGTATCAGGATCTAGCTTGTTCGTAGTGCGCAACTTGAGATACAATAATGTCCCTAAGTACTTGAAGACAGTTTAAATAAATCCACGAATCTTCAAGAAAGACTACGAAGTCTGATTTCACACTCGAAGAGAGACACTTTTGGTTATTCTTAAATGAGAAAATAATCATTTGCATTATTGTCTTAGCACAATTAACTTTGTAAAGATTACTATGTTATAACAGTAAATTTTTATAAAATTTGCTTTACATATACTTTGAAGTAAGAAGAATTACATACTTCCTTAATTTACATTCACTAAAAAAACAAAAAAAACATTTAATAACATAAGATAGTGATTACTCAAAATGATGTTTACTATTGTATAGTAAGAAGTGGTTGGTCTCAATTGATATTTGACATAACATTTAATTTCGTTGCCTAAGAAATAAAGATGGACCATATCATGTAAAGATTTGTTTCCTTATGTATATAGTTCCCTATTAAATTATACTCATCTTTCTATTATGAGACCCTAAAATTTTTGGCCTTATAATTTTGATGGCTTTTATGAAATTTAACATTTTAGATAGATTGACTAATATTTGTGAGTTGAGCATATATTATTATTAGATGGTCAAAGGTGTAAAATTGATTAATTGTAGATATGAACCTAAAGACATAAGAAAATTTTGGTGAACAAGAATATAAATTCTTACAACTTAAAAATACTATTTAATGTGTTAGGCATAATTTTTGATAAGAATATTATAATAATTTTATTTAAGTAGATACGGAAAGATAAAATACTGTTGTACGACTATTATGATGAATGCAGGAGCATTCAGGTGGTCAAACTGCTCCATTTTTCCAAATAAACAGTCAATCTAACTCAACATTAGATCGATTAAATTGGGGTCTTATTTCATATATTTTAACCATTCAATGTATTAAACTATCATATATGTCAATAGAATACCACAATACTAGTTTTTAAAAAAGTTTATATTGTCATCCATCTTCCACAAAAATATAAAAATAAGAATTGTCAAAACTTAAGAGAGGGAGTGATGAGAGGGGGGAAGTATTTCTTACCAAAAAAAGGTACATTCAAGCAAAGTTTTCACAATACTAAAAGGAGTTTATGTAGAGAATTATAATTTTTTATTTAAAAAAGTGACCTAAGGTACATTTCTACAGATAATAAATAGTATGCATCGATTAGAATTTTCAGAAACTAAGTTTAGTTTATATATTTTTATCGATTGTATATGTTTGAATATTAGGATTGACGTAGAAGTGTGTAAAACCATAATTACGGTTGTAGTAAATTTGGGAGCTCTATTAAGTAGATAGATTTAGTAGGGTTTTAAAATCATATTTGTGAATATGATTATGAATATGTGATGGATAGTGATGATATATACGTGAAATGTAATTAGGGTGTTGTGGTGACAACACTTGATACAATTGGTTTCATGTATGTTTCACATATCATAATGCCGTGTGCTGTGTTTGTAAATGATGAGTTGTGATTAATGAATGCTAATTATAAAGTGTTTAGAGACATTTGTGCACAGTTAAATCATCTCTGTACTTAAAAATTCTTGCATTTAATTGAAAGTAGAAATCCAATTCGTGCATGAAAGAATAAAGTCGTTCGGCATGTAGTCATGTACTCTTTTTATAAATGAAAAATTGTTTTGGCCTGTTTCACCTAACATAAGCCTTTTATTTAATTACTTGATGGGGTAGAGAAGAAAAAAATGGACCAGAAACTTGACTTAGCACTCCACATGGGATAGAGTACTAATTCCTGAATTTCTGAACCTGATAATACAACAAGTCTGATTGCTGAATCTATACCTAATAATAATAAGGGAAACCATTCTTGATAAAGATTTGTGTTCTACAATGTGTTGGTGACTTCATTCCTGAAAGTCCTGAAGCACAGAGTTATCTCTTTCAAACTATTCGATCTTAGCTTTAATCTCATTTACACTTCTGTTTTCTTCATATTCTCCAACTTCGACTTGGAATTTATTTATGTGAAGACGAAGATTTTAGCTTAACTTGGAATTATGAATGCTTATTCATTTCACCTGAACATATAACAGACTACACATTGATGCTTAAAACATGATATTGTTTTACTTGAAACTTTATCCCAAATCAGAAGGTGCTTTCGCTGCAGAATGGGCAAAGACAACCTGCAAATTGCCCGGAGTTACCCAACATTCCAAAATTAGAGCCAGAAGGATTGGATCCTAAACCATACGTTGAACCTCCAAAACCATACGTTGCAACTCCAAAACCAGGGGCTGACATAGTGGGAGCAGTAGCCGTTGGGACTCCTAGTCTGGACACAGAATTGTTTGGAACCGTGTAGCTTCCAAGACCATAGGAATTGACTCCATTTGTATTGTATCCACCTGATGAACGGAAGTTACTGTTGGTCAATGTTGACTTTGTTGGAGTCGAAGTAGCAGCCATTGGCACTGTTACTGAATTAACAGAACTGAATGAAACCGTAGGTGAAGAATACGAGGTTGTGGTCTGCATTGACCTTAAAACTGTATTCAAATCCTCAGCTTGTACACGTTGACTTGTTGAGATGGTCCATATTGAACCATTTCCATGATGTTGTTGTGTATTTGGGCTATCTTTCAGCTTCCCTGATGATATTTCCAGGGGCTTTCTGCCTCGAATTTCCAGTACATCATTCACAATTTGCATCACAACATCAACCTCCGGGCTGCAAAAGCATGAATATAGTAAGAAATGAAAACATCTCCATAGTATATCTGATAAACATGGAATGAGTAATTATGCCTCATCTTCTTCACGCTTCTTCCAGGCAGACGACCGGCAGCTTTCATGGCAGCTCTCCAATATGGAACTTTTCTGCGACTTTCATGGTTACTCTCATGGTTAGCAAAGTCTTGAGCAAAAACCCCACTTTGGCCTGTGACATCTGAGGCAGTTACATGATATAAAACAGGAATAACTTTTTGTCTGAGCATCGGATTGTCTTTACACTCCATAATCTTCACAAGTTCGTCCAAGCTCCATGGAGAAGAAGCATAACCTTCAGAGAAAATAGTTAATGCAACCTTAGAATCTTGGATTGCGTTCATAAGTGATGACTTAATATCCTCGCCCCTTCTAAGGTTTTAATCGACAAATATATTGAGAGATGCATGATTAAGAGCTGCGATCAAATAACCGAGGAAATTGTTACGAACGTCTGCACCCCTGAAATTCAGGAAAACGTCATATTTCTGAGAACTTGGAGAAGAAAAAGCCATAAGAAGAAAGGAAATACTATACTTCCCTGTCGAAGAACAAGAAAAAAAATGAACTCAGGTTGTCTTAAATACTGAGTATAATGCCTGTCGCTCTCATTTTTTATTTACAGGGAAAGAAACAGGAAGCTGAGTTCAAAGTCTACGTAGGAAAACAGTTTGTCTTGCACGACTTTGCTCGTTTGCATTGAACAATTTTTTAAAAATATATTATGATATTATAAATATTAATAAATAAATTTTTACATGTTCTAATAATTTAATTAATTTCTATTCGTAATAATTTTTCTAAGAGTACACTTTTAAATATAAATTACCATAGAACTCCAAATCTTTTAGTTAAAACTTAAAAAAAGCAAAATGTAAATAGGAAGGAATACTGTTTTTGAAATAAAAGAGAAATTCAATAATAAAAAATGGGAGTACAAAACAAAGAGTACATAGGGGGCAACCCTTCTACACAAGAAAACTTAAATATGTTACTCTACTCAGAATATAAATCTAGAAAAGTTGGAAAATTAAGTATAAAAAATTGATCCTCAAGTTGCAAATGCCACTCTTATAAGCTCACAAATGCTTGGCATAGTGTTGGAAATAAGGATTGGGATAGATTTTTGTTTGGAGTTGAAACCCTAACATTCTGCTCCTTCCATATGGTTTGTCCAGTCATGCACACGACAGCTATATTTATAAACTTTGGTGGACTTCTTTGGGAGGAGAGCCAATGGATAGCATGAGCGAGTGTAAGTTTTTGAGAGGACCATATGCGGTACACTTTGATAGCTCCCTATATACGG
This sequence comes from Erythroxylum alaternifolium, assembly GCA_027478495.1. Lineage (NCBI taxonomy): Eukaryota > Viridiplantae > Streptophyta > Magnoliopsida > Malpighiales > Erythroxylaceae > Erythroxylum > Erythroxylum alaternifolium. The sequence continues at coordinate 45,660,679 of JANIIA010000008.1, forward strand.
ATGATCACCTCACACATGAAAAATAAATGATCTCTGGTTTCCTCCGCTATTGAACAAAAAGGAAAAAATGTGTTAATATTTAAAATTTTGAGGCGATCAGCGGTTTTGAGTTGATTCTATATGGCAAGCCATAAAAGAAAGGAAGTTTTAGGAGAGATACTCTTATGCCATATGATTTGATGCCACTCCACGATTAGTTTCTTCATCCGTAGGAGGTCTCTCACAATGGGGTTCGAAAGATGGTGAGTGGGTCGATTGTGCCAGAACAAAGTATCTTGCTTAAAAGGATGGGGAGGGTATTGGGGTTGCAAGTGGTGAAGAGTGCCAGGGAAGTTCAAGTTGTTGTCAATGATGAATGTATGAAGTTTAGTATGGAGTGGGAAGGTGGTGTAGTTGATAAACAAGTTTGGAGAATTGATGAGAGTACCCTGACCCGACCAGTTATCATACCACAATGATATTAGCTTCCTATTGCCAATAGAATAAGAAATCTTATCTTTAACCAAATTTGACAAATGCAACAGTTGATTAAGAAAGAAAGAGTTCGAAGGATTTTTTCTTACTTCCCATATGCTACGACCCTTGAGAAGAGTGGAGCCATCTGATCCAGATCGAATTTCTGTCTTCAAGAATTCACCAAAGCGTTTTCAAAATGATTGTTTGATTTATGAGTTTAACAAAGGAAATGCTCAAACCCCCTTCTGCTTTAGGATAACAGATATCAGACCATTTAATTTTTGCACAGCCCTTTGCTCTATTTGAAGAGTTTCATAAGAAATTTTTGAAAATTCTCTCTATGAATTTGTTGACACCTTTTGATAGAAATTTATGAGAGCTCTAGTAGAGATGTCAAAAATGGCTCAATCTGATTTCGGCCTGGGTTCACCAGGCTACAAGGACCACTGGCCGGCCTGGCTCGACCCATGACCTAACCATTACTTCCAAAACGACGTCATTTTGGAAGTTTTTCTTTAAAAAAATGGCGAGTTGGGCCATAGGCCGACCCATCCCAGCCCTCCAGGTCATGATTTAAACACTGATTTAATGAGTTGAATTTTTCCTGTAAAAGATAGAAAATTGTTTGCCTAGAAATGGATTTTGCGGTGAATTTTCTCTATAAGAGGTTTGCTTTCGATGAAAGTGAGCCTTTTATGGATATAGGCAAACCCAGATATAAGATAGGTGGTGAGTTCTCCTTCATGCCAGTGAGAGAAGCAATGTGTGAGGTCATAGTTGAGGCACCTTTAGAGAGAATAAAATGATTTTATCAAGATTGAGCTACAATCTAGAAGCGGATTGAAACTTTTGGAGGGCCTTTATATAGCTGTTGATCGATTCCAAATTTGCTCTGCAAAAAAGAAGCAAGTCATCGACAAAAGACAAGTCAATGAGCCTGATTTTCTTACACTTTGTGTGATACTTGAAGTTGAGGGTAAACTCTACTTCCAACTTGATTATGGAGTTAAGTATTTCCAAGCATGAGATCAAGAGGTAGGGAGAGAGGGGGTCTCCTTGTCTTAGTCCTTTCTCAGCTTTGAAGTAAGGTGAGGGGCTGCCATTTATCAGGATTGAGTAGCTAGTAGTTGTTACACATTCTTTGATCTAATTGATGTAGATAGGTGGAAAATCGTAGACTTCCAACATCTTCCACAAAAAGCACCAACTAATACTATCGAAAGCTTTACAAAAATCAATTTTGATGGTACAATTTGGGGTTGAATTTTCTCTTGAATAACCTTTGAGAAGCTCTTGCACTATTAGGATATTGTCACCGATTTGTCGATTGCTAATGAAGGCACCCTGATTGTCACTGATAAACAAAGATATAGCTATTTTCAATCTTGTTGTGAAGATCTTTGAGATGACTTTGTAAAGAAAGTTTGTATAAGCTCTAGGTCTGTAGTCATTAAAGGAGTTAGGAGTAGAAATTTCAGGTATTAAACACAAGAAGTTCTTGGTAATCTCCTTGAGAAGCACCCTTTTGGAAAAAAATTCCTTCACTGCATTTTTAACAAACATACCTGTAATGTCCCATGTTTTTTTTATAAAAGAGACCATTTAGTCTGTTGAGGCTAGAGGCCTTAATACCCTTCATGCTAAAAACTGCTTCCTTAATGTCCTTGTCTTCCAAGGGTTTGATAAGCAAGCTTTGGTCCAGCTAGGTGATTTTTTCAGGTTGAGAACATTAAGGCCTAAAGTTGGGTTTAAGTCAGCGGTATGGGTTCCAAGTAATTTCCTAAAATAAGTAACAGCCTCGTCTATAATTTCTTGCTGCCTATAGAGGATCTGACCCTTATGATTTGTGATGGAGGAGATATGGTTTCTATTTTTGTGGACTAGAATGGAGTTGAAAAATAACTTTAAGCATTTATCTCCTTCTTTGAGCCAATTAATCCGACATCTTTGTTGAAGCAAGGAGTTGTGATAGCTTACTGAGCTCATATAATGAGAGAGAGCTAGCATTTCATTTTCAATAAGTAAGGGATCTTGCGGTGAAGAGGTAAGAGATTTCTAGATGTTAACAAGTTTCTACCTAGCTTTAAGTATAACATCTTCAATAGAACCCCATAATGAATGAAGAGTTTGAGTTTTTGATTGATGGATTTCAACTTCTACTCACAGATAAATTGTTTAGTTCTTTGAATGAAATAAGTTGCACCTTTTGAACAAGCTTTGGTGAAACCTGGGACATGGATCAAATAATTGTTAAATCTAAAAGGGTAGTTGCTGATAGCCTTCTGGAAGTGATTCACTGCTTTAATAGGGGTGTGATTCGAAAAGAGAGGGTCCTAGAATAGAGCATAGTTGTTGGGGAATTTTGCAAGTCAACTAGCATTGACCAGTGCTCTATCAAGCTTCTTTTGAAAAAACCAGTGAGAGGGTTGTTTATTTGACCAAGTAAACTTGTGACTAAAGAAGTTCATGTCTGCCACCCCTAGGGCATCAACACACTACTTAAAATTATCCTAGTAATTACGAAGATTATAGTAACCTTGAGCCTCAGATCTAAATAGGATTTAGTTGAAATCACCACAAATCAACCAAGGAAGGTTAGAACCTACTCTGAAGTCTATAAGGTTGCTCCAAAGAGTGGACCTTTGGAATCCAAAATTGCTAGCATAGATAATAAATATGAGGATGTTGACTTTCTCATGCAAAAAAGAAATTATAAGGTGCATCACCTGATAAGTGGAGTGTAGGAGTTCAACATGTATTTCATCAGCCTTGTAGCATAAAATAAATCTTCCATTTACATCATGTGAATGATTAGTTAGCTACTTCCAACAAGGTCCCAAAATTGATAGCCAACCAAGATTCTCTAGTTTTATTTTTGTTTCAAGTAGTCCTACAATGAGAGGCTTCTCTCTCTTGACAAAATCCCATAAAGTAGCTTGCTTTGTTAGGCAATTTAGAACTTTGACATTCCACATAATTGAGGATATATTAAAGGAATTGGTATTTGAAGCTTTTCCTCTTACTCTGTTGAGATATCCTCCTTTCTACGGTTTAAAATGACATAGGCAATTCCTCATCTTCAATGTCTACATCACTTCGAGCTTAGGGACTTGTTGAAATTGGGTTTTCTACTGGAGTGCTAATAGAGGGTTTGGTGAGTTTGTCACTGGATAGAGGGCTTACATTTGCAGGTGTGGAAGGAGAGTGCACGAGTATGGGAGCAACTGTGGGCTCTGCAGGTGAAGAAGGCTGACTAATTGAAGGAGGCTCTTGATTAAGGAAAGAGGGAACTTGGAGGGGTGGCGCTCCTGATACAACTTCTTGGGCAGACTCTACGGCTGATGGAGACTCCTACCCACCTCATTAATGCCCTGCATTTCTTCCTCTACATTGAGGGTCCCCATTAACTCACGATAGCTACCGGTTTGGAATTTTCTACTTATGGGTTGCCAAATTTTCCCTTAATGTTTGGGAAGAGGTTTCCCTTGATAGGAGACAACAATATTGTTCTTGGATAGCTTGCGTTCTTCACAAAGTCTCACAATAGGAATTTCATTTGGAAGGTCTTTAGAGAGCTCAACACTTACGCAAATACAGGCATATCCCACCCTTTTTTTTCTTAGCATTAGTTACATCAATATGGAGGGGTTTTCCAATGAAACTAGCAAGGGTACCTAAGCCTTTGGTGGTCTAGTATTCAAGAGGGACATTATGGATGTGAATCCACAAAGGAATGCTCTAGATTTTGACTAATTCATGCTTTAGACTCGGTTACTAAATCTACAAGAACAAAAGATAATTGCCAATATGCCAAGGGCCTTCCTCCAAGACTTTGGAGCTTGTTGAGTTGAAAGTAAACAATATGAGGTTTTCTTCTATTAGAAGCACATCAACTAGTCCCTTACTATGTCAAGTTCGGTGAGCCCAATTACGAAGGAAGGGAAAAGGGGACATTAGTCAAAGAAGAAGCCAACCAAACTGGCTTCCCAATAATATGCTCCTTATTCCAAAATTTCAATCTTTGGACAAACAATTTGTTTACCATCTATTTCTATGGGAGGTGTAAAAGTGAGGTTCAAAGCTTGTTGGTCACCAACTATATGTTTCCAACTTTTCCAAGAGGTAGGTATTGCAGGAAGTATGGTGGTGGTGGTGGTGGGGTTGGGCAGAGGTGGAGAAAGGGCGAAGGTGGTGGTGGAGTTATGTTGAGTTGGTGATGTTGGTTAGTGAGGAGGAGGAGAAGTGGATATGGAGGTGGACAAAGGTGGGAATTCATCATGGTTAGCATCAGAAGTAATCTACATATTCAGAATCTAGGGCTAGGAAGGGAAAATTAACAGTGATGGCAGGTCAAAGGCTTAAAAATAACGGTATAAAAATAAAAAGGGATATAGGCAGGAAAAGAAAAGATGTTAGCTAAACTAAAATGCCCCTAGAGTTCTAGGTTCAGGTGAGAAGGCAATAGGGAGGGCGTAGGGGAGGTGGAGAAATAAGCAGCAAAGTTTTAAGAGAGGAAGGTGAAGGAGGAAACTTACCCAAGAGTAGTCGGACATGCATGAAGGACCATACATAGTAGTCAGGATCATCTTTGTTGGGCATTATGGTTCCCAAAACTTGGTTTAATAGCAAAGGAAATGTTCATAACGTTTCTTTCATTAACTCTTTGTTTATCACCATTAATAATAAAAACGTTGCCTTTCATTATTACCATTACTCTCATCTCTTGACGTTCATTTTGATTTTACTATATATAGCTCACCTTACGATGCTCATCTATATAACAAAAAAAGAACAGACATTGCTCTCTCCTTTCTCATGCATCTTTTATTTGCTCCACCCAACATGTTTTCCTCTACATATAAACACCTTATGCATGTATTTTTCTTACGTATTTTATCTCACACAAATTCTACATTTGTCTGCCTTTTCTTTTCATTCTCAGAGACAAGTCCTACTTTAACCTCTGGAGTGCACTGAAGCTAGTGAAGAAGGCGTTAACCCTGAGATCAGATCGAGTTGTCCTGCTCACCGTAGAGGAGGAATTTTTGACTTAGGGAAATGATTTTCACGACACCTTACATTCAGATAAGTCATTCCAATTTTATTTTATTGTTATTTCGCTAACAATCTAAGTTGGAAATTATTTTTACGTTGCTATTGTTTGTTGGAAATTACTATGATTTTGTTTCTACGTATTTATTTTGGTAGAATTCGGAATACAGTATTGTTTCTTCATATTGTTTGATTATTTCGTATGAGACATTTTTTCTTTTGGGTTTAATATGTCATCTGCAAATGAGAACAACGTAGGTTCTGCACTTATTATTCCCCACATAGGTTCTGCCCCTATTACCGTAGCCCAGAACCCAACTAGATTAAAGCCTCTAGATAGGAGATTTTTTAAACGATGATCTAAGAAAATTTTGTTTTACTTTCAACAATATGAAATCAATTATGTACTATTTCAAGAGATTTCTAGTGACAATATCGACCCTAAGATAACAAAGGATAACTGTACCATTAGGGATGTGTTGCTCAACCATATGCTAAATCCTTTGTTTGACATCTACTGCAAGTACAAAACTGCTAAAGAAATTTGGGATGCTTTAGAAGTGAAATATGGGACGGATGATGTCGATACTAAGAAATATACAGTTGCTAGGTGGTTAAAATTTATCGTTGTTAATGATAAGCCCATTATGGATCAATTACATGAGTATGAAAACCTAGTTGTTGAATCCTTGTTGAGGGTATGAACATATGTGAGCTATTTCAAGCTAATGCCCTTATTGAGAAACTGTCTGCCTTATGGAATGAGTATAAAAACTAGTTGAGGCATAAGAAGAAAGACATGAAGCTTCAGGAGTTGATAGGGAATATAAAGATTGAGGATGCCAACCGTACATAAGATAAAACTAAGTCACTCACCCTTATCCCTACTGTTAAGGCTCATATGATAGAACATATAAATGTAGGTAACTTCAATAAGAATGATGGACAAAACAAATCCTTTAATAATAACAAGTACGGTCAATTTAAGCGCAAAAGAAATGATGGTGATTATTGGTGGTGCCATAAGCCAGGCCATCCTGTAGCTTTTTGCCAAGCTAGAATCAACCATGAGAAGAAGGGTTAAGGATAAAAACCACGATAGTTTAGGAAAGGAAACCAAAAGGGTTACCAACGAGGTAACCAGAAGAATTTTGATAAGCCTCAAGCTAATATGATTGAAGCAGCTAGTGGTGATGACGAAGAGATCATTACTACTGTGGTGTCTAAAGTTAACCTTGCTAGAAACTTGATCAAGTGGATCGGTGACACAGGAGCCAAACGTCACATCGTCACCAAACAAGGACCTATTCAAGGAGTTGAATGATGATGCTATTAATGGTGAATTCATTTACATAGGTAACTCCAGCAAAGTTCCTATCCAAAGAGTTAGGAAGGTCACTCTTAAACTCACTTCTAGAAAAGTGTTGGTGTTAGAAAATGTTTTATTTGTTCCTAATGTACACAAAAACTTAATTTCTGGTGCCTTTCTTAATAAAGCTGGTGTTAAACGGACCTTTGATTTTGATAAGCTAGTTCTGACTAATAATGGGAACTTTGTTAAAAAAGGGTTTGTAATAGGGACTTATTTGTACTTGATGTTGAAATGAATGCATCTACTTCTTCTGCTTATACTGTTGAGTCTCTAGACCTATGGCACTTGAGACTTGAGCATATGAATGTGAGGTCAAATAAAAGGATGCAAATCTTAAACTTGTTGCCTAATATCACCAAGGAAATGGAAAATTGTCAAATTTGTGTTAAAGCTAAACATTCTAAGAAACCTTTTAAATCAGTGACCGAAAGAGACTCAAAATTGTTGGACTTGGTGCACGTAGATTTAGGTGATTTTAAGAATTGTATGGTAAAGGAGGTAATAGATATGATATTACCTTTATGGATGATTGTTCTAGATTTACTATGATTTACTTATTAAAAAATAAATTGATGTATAGGAATTGTTTATGAAATACAAAGCTGAGGTTGAGAACCTATAAGAAAGGAAAATTAAGAGATTAAGCTCTGATCGAGGTGGTGAGTATATATAGTACTAATTTCCTTGCTGATTTTTGTGAAAAATTTGGTATTATTCATGAGCTTTTAGCCCCTTACACACCTGAACAAAATGGAATAGCAGAGAGAAAAAAAAACACTCAAGGACATGATGAATGTAATGTTAATTTCCTCAGGATTACCTGATTTTATATGGGGGGAAGGTATTCTTTCAGCTTGCTATGTTCTAAACAGAGTCACTCATAAGAAAATAGATCAAACTCCGTATGAAATTTGGAAAGGTTATCCACTTAATTTGCATTTTTTGAAAGCGTAGGGGTGTCTTACTAAGGTTGCTCTACCTAAACATAAGAGGAAGAAATTGGGCCTAAGACCATTGATTCAATTTTTATAGGATATGCCTCTAATAGTGTTGCCTTTAGATTTATGGTTAAGGAAGAGGAGTCTAGCACTTATGGATCAATTATGGAGTCAAAAGATGTACTGTTCTTCAATGATATATTTCCTATGAAAGTGAGTATGCAAGTTCCTAGAGAATTTGTCCCTAGTGACATAGAGGAAAAGGAAATTGCTAAACTAAGCAGAAGCAAAAGAGCTAGAGTACCTATTAGTTTTTATTATGAATTTATTACTTCCTTTGTTGTATCAAAACCTGAGGAGATAGATCATGTTTTTGTGGTGACATATTATTGAGGAAGATCCCAAAACTTATAAGGAAGTAATGAGATCTATGGATGTTACATTTCTGAAGGAAGTCACAGATAGTGAATTAGAGTCAATCATGTTTAACAAAATTTGGGTTTTAGTTTATCTACCTTGAGGGTGTAAGCCTTTAGAGTGTAAGTAGATTTTCAAAAATAAATTGAGACCTGAAGGAACCACTGAGAGGGTCAAGGCAAGACTTGTGATTAAAGACTTTAAACAAAATGAAGGATTGGACTTTTTTTTATACTTACTCTCCTGTTACTAAAATTGCATCTATAGGAATGTTGTTTGATATTGCCTCGATATTTAAGTTTCATGTGCACCAAATGGATGTTAAGACATCTTTCTTGAATGGTGATTTAGATGATGAAATTTATATTGTTCAGCAGGAGGGGTTTAGAGTGCCTGGTTAAGAACAAAAGGTGTGTAAGTTAGTTAAGTCTTTGTATGGACTTAAACAAGCTCCCAAACAATGGCATGAGAAATTTGAAAGTGAGATTTTCAAACATAGTTTCACATCTTGTGATGTTGATTCTTGCATTTATGTGAAATCTGATATCAATGGTTGTGTGATCATAACTCTTTATGTAGATGATATAATTATTTTTGGTACTAGCTTATATGTCATTGATAATAGCGAGATTTTGCTAAAGTTTCCTTTAATATGAAAGATCTTGGACCTGTGGACTTTATTTAGGAATTAAAGTTGATGGGATTGACTCTGGTTTTAGGTTGAATCAAACTCATTATGTTGATAAATTTTGAAGAAGTTTGGTTATTATGATGTTGATCCAGTCAATACTCCTTATGACGCTAGTGTTTCTTTAAAGAAAAATCTTAGTGACAGTGTAAACCAAGCTAAGTATGGTAAAATTCTTAGTAGTGTGATGTTCTTAATAAACTATTCTTATCCTGATATTGCATACTGTGTGAGTAGACTTAGCAGGTATACTTATAATCCTAGTCAATAGCATTGGAATGTATTGATTCGTTTGTTGAGATATTTGAAAGGTACTATACATTATGGATTATCTTTTGGTGGTTATCCTCCTATATTGGAAGGGTATTCTGATGCTAACTGGGTTACGGAGAGTGAAGATATATACTCTGCCAGTGGTTATCTTTTTACCTTGGCAGGAGCTGCAGTGTCTTGGAAATCATCCAAGCATACATGTATTGCGAGATCAACAATGGGGGTTGAGTTTATGGCTTTGGAGTTAGCAAGACGGGAAGCTGGGTGACTAAATGTAACATCCCGTTCTCATATTAAGGGTTAGGACCTGAAATTTCAGTACATATGAGCTCAAAGAGAGATTAAGGAA
>JANIIA010000008.1:45670323-45682090 GCA_027478495.1 Erythroxylum alaternifolium
CTTAAATATATAACTCTACTTAGAATAAAAAGCTAGAGAACCTTGAAAGCTAAGTACAATAAATTGATCTTCAAGTTATGCCTGCCACTCTTATAAGTTCACAAATGCTTGCCATAATGTCAGAAATAAGGGTTGGGATAGGTTTTTGTTTAAAGTTGAAAAACATTCCACTCCTTCCATATGGATTGTACCGTCATGCACACTGCAATTATATAGGTAAGCTTGGGGGGATTTCTTTTAGATGAGAGCCAATGGATAGCATGAGGGAGTGTGATTTCTTAAGAAGTCCATGTGCAATATACTTTGATAGCTCCCCATATACGATTGGTCACTTCACACATGAAAAATAAATGATCTCTGGTTTCCTCCACTATTGAACAAAAAGGAAAATAAGTGTTAATGCTTAAAAATTTAAGACGATCAGCTGTGTTGAGTCAATTTTGTATGGCAAGCCATAAGAGAAAGGAAGTTTTAGGAGGGATACTCTTATGCCAAATGATTTGATGCCACTCCACTATCGGTTTCTTCATCTGAAGGAGGTTTCTCATAATGCAGTTAGAAAGATGTTAAGTACATTGATTGTGCCAGAAAAGGTATCTTGCTTAAGAGAATGGGGAGAGTAATAGGGTTGCAAGTGGCGAAGAGTGTTTGGGAAGTTCTAGTTATTGTCAATGATGAAGGTATCAAATTTAGTGTAGAGAGGGAAGATGGTAGAGTTGCTAACCAAGTTTGGAGAATTGATGAGAGCACCCTAACACAACCAGTTATCATACCACAATGATTTTAGCTTCACATTGCCAACAGAACCAGAAATATAATCTTTAACCAAATTTTCTAAATGCAATAGTTAATTAAGAAAGAAATAGTTTGAAGGATTCTTTCTTACTTCCCATATGCTACGACCCTTGAGAAAGTAAGAGTGGAGCCATGTAATCCAGATCGAATTCTTGTTTTTAAGAATCCACCAAAGTCTTTTCAGAATGATTGTTTGATTTTTGAGTTTAACAGAGGAAATAATCAAACCCCTTTTTGCTTTAGGATAGCAAATATAAAGCCATTTAATTTTTGCATAGCCCTTTGCTCCATTTGAAGAATTCCACAAGAAATTAATGAAAATTCTTTCTATGGATTTGATGACACCTTTGAATTGAAATATATAAGAGCTCCAATAAATGTGTAGAGAGCTAAGCACCGATTTAATGAGTTGAGTTTTCCCTGTAAAAGATAGAAATCTGTCTGCGGTGAATTTTATCTATAAAAGGTGAGCATTTAATGAAAGTGAGTCTTTTTGTTGAGATAGGCAAGCCCAGATATAAGATAGGTGGTGAGTTCTCCTTCATGCCTGTGAGAGAAGCAATATGTGAGGCCACAATTGAGGCACCTTTAGACAGAATAAAGTGACTTTTGTCAAGATTGAGCTGTAATCCAGAAACGGATTCAAACTTTTGGAAGGCCTTTATTAGCTGTTGATCGAATCCAAATTAGCTCTGCAAAAAAGAAGCAGGTCATCTGCAAAGGACAAGTTAGTAAGCATGATTTTCTTACACTTTGTGTGATACTTAAAGAGGGGGGTAGACTCCACTCCCAATTTGATTATGGAGTTAAGTATTTCCATACATAAGATAAAGAGGTAAGGAGAGAGGGGTCTCTCTGTTTTAGCCCATTCTCATCTTTGAAGTACGGCGAGGGACTGCCATTTATTAGGATTGAGTAGTTAGTAGTTATTACACATTCTTTGATCCAGTTGATGTAGATAGGTGGAAAGTCATAGACTTCCAACATTTTCCACAAAAAGGGCCAGCCAATATTATCGAAGGCGTTACGAAAGTAGATTTTGATGGTGCTATTTGGGGTTGAGTTCACTCTTGAATAACCTTTGAGAATCTCTTGCACTATTAGGATATTGTCTTCAATTTGTCGATTCCTAATGAAAGCCCCCTGATTGTCACTTACAAGAAGAGATATAGCAATTTTCAATCTTGTTGCAAGGATCTTTGAGATGACTTTGTACAGAAAATTTGTACAGGCTATAGGTCTGAAGTCATTAAAGGAGTTGGGAGTTGAAATTTTCATATTAAATATAAGAAGGTCTTGTTAATCTCCTTAAGGAGCACCCCTTTGGAAAAAAATTCCTTCATAGCATTTTTAACAAAATTACCTGTAATGTCCCATGTTTTTTTTTATAAAAGAGACCATTCAGTCCGACCACATCCTCAATTTCCTAGTCTTCCACAGGTTTGATAAGCAAGCTTTGGTCTAGATGGGTGATTTTTTTCAGGTTGAGAGAATTAAAGCCTGAAATTGGGTTCAAGGTTGCGATACAGGTTCCAAGTACTTTACTAAAGTAAGTAACAGCCTCGTCCATAATTTCCTTTTGGCTATGGAGGATTCGACCCTCGCGATTTATGATGGAGGAGCTATGGTTTCCATTTTTATAGACTAGAATGGAGTTAAAGAAGAACTTTGAGCATTTATCTCCATCTTTGAGCCAATTAATCCGAGATCTTTATTGAAGCAAGGAGTTGTGATACCTTACTGAGGCCATATAATGAGAGAGAGGTAGCTTTTCATTTTCAATTAGTGAGTGATCTTATAATGAAGAGGCAAGGGATTTGTAGATGTCAGTAATTTTGGTCCTAGCTTTAAGCATAACATCTTCTTGAGAACCCCTTGAAGAGTGAAGAATTTTGATTTCCTTCTTGATCTTTTTCAATTTCTGGACACAGATAAATTGTTTAGTACCTTGAAAGAAATGAGTTGCACCTTTTGAACAAGCTTCAGTAAATCCTAAAACATGGATCAAATAATTGTTAAATCTGAAGGGGTAATTGCTGACAACATTTTGGAAGAGATTTACTACTTTAATGGGGGTGTGATTCAAAACAGGAGGATCTTGGAATAGAGCAGAGCTATTGGGGAACTTTGTAAGCTAGCTAACATTGACCAATGCTCTATCAAGCTTCTTTTGAATAAACCAGTGAGAAGATTGTTTATTAGACCAAGTAAACCTATGACCACAGAAGTTCAGGTCTGTCACCCCTAGGGCGTCTACACACTGCTTAAAATCATCCATGTAATTGCGAAGATTAACATTGCCTTAAGCCTCAGCTGTAGATAGGATAGAGTGTAATTCACTAAAAATCAACCAAGGAAGGTTGAAACCTCTGCTGAAATCTATAAGGTTTCTCCAAAGAGTTGACCGTTGGAACCCAAAATTGCTAGCATAGATAACCGATGTGAGGATGTCGACTTTCTCATGTAAAAAAGAAATTTTAAGGTGCATAACATGATCAGTGGAGTGGAGGAGTTCAACCTGAATTTTATTGGCCTTGTAGCATAAAATAATTCTTCCATTTACAAAATGTGAATGATTAGTCAGCTGCTTCCAATAAGGAGCCAAAATCGATATTCGACCAAGATTCTCTAGTTTTATTTTTGTTTTAAGTAGTCCTATAATGAGAGGCTTCTCCCTTTTGACAAAATCCTGTAAAGCATCTTGCTTTGTTGGGCAATTTAGACCTCTGGCATTCCACACAATTATGGACATATTAAATGAATTGGTATTTAGAGCTTTTCCTCTTGTTCCGTGAAGAAATCCTCCTCACTACAGTTTGAAATGGCATAGACAATCGTCATCTTCAATGTCTACATAGCCTTGAGTTTAAGGACTTGTTGAATTTGCATTTTCTAGTGGAGTGCTAATAGGGGTTTTGGTGAGTTTCACTTGGTTGAGGGCTTACATTTGCTGGTGTGGAAGCGGAGTGGACAGGTATAGGAGCATTTGTGGGCATTGTAGGAGAAGAAGGATGGCTAGTTAAAGGAGGCTCCTAATTAAGAAAAGAGTGAGCTTAGGGTCCTATTACAATTTCTAATGCAGTCTCTACGGCTGATGGAGGGTCCTGACCCACCTCCAATAGGCCCTACATTTCTTCCTTGCAGAGATAGTCCCCATTAACTTATAATAGCTACCAATTTGAAATTTTTTGCCTGTGGGTTGCCAAAGTTTCCCTTGATGTTTGGGAAGAGGTTTCCCTCTTCCATTGATAGGAGACAACTATACTATCCTCCCATAGTTTGCATCCTTCACCAAGCCCTATAATAGGAATTTCATTTGGAAGATCTTTTGAGAGCTCAACACTTACACAAATACGAGCATAACCCCCTCTTTTTTTCTTGGCAGTAGTTTCATCAATACAGAGAGGTTTTCCAATGAAACTAGTAAAGGCACTCAAGCCTTTGGTGGTCCAGTATTTAAGAGGGACATTATGAAAGTGAATCCATAAAGGAATGCTTTGGATTTTGAGTGATTGAAGCTTTAGACTCAGTTGCCATATCTGCAAGAACAAAGGTTGATTGCCAATATGCCATGGGCCTTCCTCTAAGACTTTATGAGCTTGAGAGATTGAGTTGAAGGTGAACAATATGAGGTTTTTTTCTGTTAGAAGCACATCAGCTAGCCTCTTGTTAAGCTAGGTTCAGTGAACCCATTTATAAAGGACAGGAAAGGGGGGACGTTGGTCAAAAAAGAAGCCAACCAAAGTGGCTTTCCAATAATGTGCTCCCTCTTCCAAAGTTTCAATCTCTGGACAAACAATATGTTTACCGTCAATTTCTATGGGAGATGTAAAAGTGAGGTTTGAAGTTTGTTGGTCACCAACTACTTACTTCCAACTTTTTCGAGTTGTAGGTTTTGCAGGAAGTGTGGTGGGGGTGGTGGTGGGCAAAGGTGGTGAGAGGGTGGAGGTGGTGATGGCTGTGGCGAGGGCGGTGGCAGTGGCGGAGTTTTTTTATGTTGATGCTCTTTGTTGGTGACAAGGAAGAGATGGAGGAGATGTGGATATGGAGGTGGGCAAAGGTGGGAATTCATCATGGACAGCCTCAGAAGTAATCGGCATGATCAGAAACCAGAGCTCCAGTTGTTACAGTTTTGCATGATTAGTCCCTGTAAAAAAGTGTTGCTGAAATGTCCCATGCGTGATGGTGTCATCACATTATGGACTCATTGAAGAATGTTGTCTTACATTACCTTTACCTTCTATCTTGACAACTCATAGGAATTTGTTGGTAGTGTTGTGTTAATATTATCAACAATATCCCATAAATTCTGCTTATACAAATAAGATCAAAGCCGAACAATCTAAGTTTTATAATAATAATTATTATTTAATTTTTTGTAAGGTGTACACTCTTAAGTTACCTAACTTTTTTAAGGATCAAGAGCCTGAGCTTTTTAAATCCCAAGTGTTTGACTCAAAACAACGACTTGAAAATTTTCTTTTCTTGAATTTATGAATTAAGTAATTTGTAATATCACAGAAAATTTATTTGATATTAAGCGTTTGAATTTTTTAAATTCTAAAAATTTAAACTTTTAAATAATAAATTAAATTGAGCTTGTAATTTAATTTTACATTGATTTATTTATTAACATATCTAGAGTACCTAATTTAAGAATTATTATGTCAAATAGTAATAACTGTAAATATTTTTATTACAAAAGAAAGTAACAATTGAGAATTTTTCTTTATTAAAAAATGCTGGTAAGAAGTAAAATTAAAAGGACATACTCTTAGTTGATTTAGTTTGGAGCTAATTTCGTCGTGGTAAATATTATACAGCAATCTAAAACATTACGGTTGAGTAAATATTATATTTAAATTAATTGTTAAACTATGAAGATCCCTCATCATTTTAATTACAGTTTATCAAATAGCATTCATTTGCATAATTTATTCAAAATGCTATATAAAACAATTATACAAGAAGTTATAACCTATAGAAACACGTTATATTATAGTACTAAAAGAAAGACACTCGTTTATAATTTCTCTTTTCAAAATAGAGGAAACACTGAAAGACAATTTAACGTTGTTATGACGAAAGGTTTATTTGCATCAACTAGCTAATTATTTATTTGGTACATACCGTCACGTGATGACCAACATATGTAATCAAGGGAAACTGAAACTATTGCATCATCTTAGTAATTATTACTTATATGCAATGTACAATATCTGGTCAATAAATCTTTTGCTTCAATTGCAAGCAAACCAATTCATGAATAAGTAGCATATATGCAAGTAAACTAATTCATTTTCTCAATTGCAAACAAATGTATTTAAAATCTGACCGTTAATTAACCATAAGAGGTGCTTTTTACATTCGCAATTAAATCATATCAAATATGCCGCAGTTATATTCTTAATTTTAGACATATGGAAAAAGGGGCATTTTTTACCCTAATTTTTATACCAATCGACAATTTTAACCATAACATTTTAGAGTGAACAATTATAACCCTAATATTTAGAAAACATTAAAATTTGACTCTACCCTAACGGAAAATTTAAACTCCTTTGTTGAGTACCGGTTAGTACTAACCTGATATTTTAAAAATGATATATGGTTTTCCTTAAAAACCTTTAGAAAATCTTTGACATATAGTTCTCCTTAACAGTCTTCCACCATTGATAATCCAAATCTCGGAGTAGCGAGACTACGTAGTCAAACCTGTCATCAAACTCGCAATCCATCTGATCAAATACCCGATTTGTTCTTTCCAACCAGCCTTCTGCCTTAGCAGAGTCTATACTTCTATAGAAGTCTACAGACCCCTACTTCCTAAGTTTATCATACCTCCTTTCTCTCCTCTCAGGAATTCTTTAAGGCATTTGTTCAAATTGGGGTACTAGAGACTCTCTATTGGCTCCTATGGACTCAAGGTTAGCTAATTCTGCGACTCAATTTCCTATGACGGATGACCTATAACAAACAATAATTGTACTCACTATACAAGTCTCTCATTATACATCATGCTTAAAATGCTCATATATGTCCCTATAGATGCCAACTTATGCTCTGATACCAAAATTGTAACATACCACTTCCATAAAGCATATGCCCGAACATCCAAAGGATATTCAAGAACATACCTAATGAGAATGGCATGTTAGAATAATCACTTTAACCAAGGCATGACACAAATCACAAGCATTTAAAAAGATCAACTTTTCCCATTTCATTCACAAACATAAACTTACATTGTTATATTACAATCCATAATCTATATATATAGATTACATAACATTTGAGAGTTTACTACTCCATACAAAATATACAACATGAAATGGGATGCTAACTGAAAACATTCTAAACTAGACTTCTCAGATATCAGCTGACCAAATCTTTGAGCCATTCTTGTCCCCGAAATGACAGTACTAAAATTCTACTAGATTGCTTTAGAAGCTAGAACTCCCTAGTACCTGAAAATCAACGTTACAATTTTGATAAGTTTGCAAACTTTGTGAGTGAACCATCATCGATGTGCTTACTCAATCAGAACACAAAGGCAAGTATATAACCCGATTTAAGGAATATAACACATCATTCAGTATTAAATCCCACATCATATTTTTTCATATATCATCAAGTACAACATGTATACAAGCATTTCATATCACCATTTTAGAATAATTCAATAATTCATCCCAATCATTCATATGATATATGTAAAGTTATATATGCAAATGCACATGTGACTCCATTTTCTTTTTTACTTTGTTGTGACCAAGTACCTATATGTTGTCCCGTATCCATTGTAGATACCAGGCTCATTTCATTTACTATCTCGTACCCATTGTGGATACTGGACTCATTATTAACTGAGCCTGTAACTCTTTGTGTCCAATTCCTGAGCTTAAAGCTCTTTTTCATGTTAGTCACTCTGGTCAT
The DNA here is from genome assembly GCA_027478495.1 of Erythroxylum alaternifolium. Taxonomy (NCBI): domain Eukaryota; kingdom Viridiplantae; phylum Streptophyta; class Magnoliopsida; order Malpighiales; family Erythroxylaceae; genus Erythroxylum; species Erythroxylum alaternifolium. Next base: position 45,678,055 of record JANIIA010000008.1, read on the forward strand.
AACTCCTTTATCTGATCATGGATATCAATGTAATGGAATGCATCAATGCACATAATATGCTATCAGTACTTTTCATTCAATGTGTTCATGCCATTATTACATTCTTTGTACTTGAGTCCGACATTCAACATTCAGTTAAGTACACATTCTATATTACACATACAATTTGAAAACACTTCCATATATAGTCCCAAGTATCAAAGTCTTCAGACCAACAATATCCAGAATCATAGAAATTATATAAGTAACCGTTCAATAATTGAAAGTTAACTAAAAACAATTCAATCATAGTGAGGAACATCTAGGTTAACTCACAGTATGCTGCAGAAAAGCTATTACCTTGATGATTCGATAATGTCTGGATGTTGGCGATCAACTTATGCTTCTTTAATCATATAATACATATATATTTTACACATTACTAAGTTGATCAATCATATGAATTATTCAATTATGCACATGTATATGTGTCATATTCAATGCATGCTCAATTGAGTTTCCCAGGTATGTATCCTTATTCATAAATCTTGACCATTTAAATATTATATTTTTTATACAACCATTTTGTAACCAGGTTAGCTTGATTCACTCCAAATTCATCAACCATACTTTACACTTATCCTTGAACACTTTTAAGATCAAAAAGCCTCTTATAACACACACATATAATTGTTACTTTAAATCTGAAATTTCAGCAAGCTAGATCTATATATTCACCAAACTTTTTCCAATAATATATATTCATACATTTACCTAATTCTCATTCATAATTACCCCATGTTTTTCAATGCTCATTCATCCATATCTTATACACATTACTCATGTCCTTAGGATTATGTTTGCATTAAAACAACTCATTTATTCCTTTAACAAGTCATAATTTTCATATTTGAACTCAACCATATCAAAACAGTTCATTCTTTAGGCTATGACATCAATTAACTATATAAACTTATCAAGCTCCTAACCAATTAATCAAACAACAATCTAGGCTCATTCCTAGCCTTAATCAAGTCCAAATATACCAATTTAGAGTGAAATTTCTCAGCTGGTTTGACATGTACAAAAGGCTGAAATTAAAATTCCAGAATTTGTCATCAACATTACTAATGTGTGTAGCTTTACTACTTTCAATACTTCATGAATTTTACAAGCTTAGAGACATCACTAACACCTGAAATTTTCCAGATTTCTTTTCCTTTAAGGTTACTTTCTTTCAGGTTAATTTAACTTCCATATTGGTTACACTAAGGCTTACAAAATTCTACTCGCTTATGTCATTAATAGTCACTTTTTACAAACACACCTACAGCTCTAATTTTCCATATTCAATAACACTTCAATATCACCTATCTTTACTATGAATCCATTTTCATTTATACTTCAAATCTCAACCTAAACCATCCATTTAACAATTTATAACCTACTGTTTTCATGCATCAATACCAAAATAGAAAAGTAACTAATTCATCCATCACATTCCAGCATAACATCATCATCAACACCATATGCATTCCATCCCAATTCAGTCATCATAAAATTTCTATCTCAACATGCCACAAAGATAAAAATTTCACTTACTTATTTAGCTCAAGTTCCACCTTAATGATCAAGCTAACTTAGCTCTCCATGCATGCAAAATCATCCAAGTACAAGATGGAAGCAAAATGATTTTAGCAAAGGCAAAATGATGATAGCAGATTACAGCTATCTTTGAGCAAATTTTTGTATTAATCTTGAAGTGACTATGAATGAAATTGAAGCAAAATTCAGAAGCTATAAGGGTGTGTGAGTGTTTCAATGGTGAGAGTAAAGGAAAGAAGAAGTATGAACACAATAGAAACTATCCTGTAGTAGCTTAACTCACTAGGTGCTAGGTTTCATTACTATACAATGGCATTTGTCACCTATGCATGTAAGTCACTTGTCCTCTCCATAAGTTGCTATTTGTCACAATTATGCTAAGTTATTTGTCACTCAATCACTGCTACCATTTGTCACTTAATTTCCTATGCCATTTGTCACTTAATTTTTCATGCCAAATGTCACTCATTTTATAAGCCATATATGCTTAGTCATCCTAAATGTTCATATGTCAACTTATCTTGCCACTTGACATTTTTCCTAGACTAAATGTACATTTTAATTCATCAATTTTCCAATTGTAACAATTAGTTCCAAATTTACTACTTGTAATCCATCAAACCAAAAATCAAGACATAAGCAATACAATATCAAATCATAATCATTTTAAAGCTTTCATACCCTAAAATACGTCAATTGATTGCAATTATTCTAAATCAACATTTATGTGTATATATATGCTTATATTATGAGATTATGCAAATGAATGAAATCATATCATAAACGTACCAATTCTTTCTAATATACTGCAATTCATGTGACTATCTCTCTAATCCCTCAGTAGGTTAGGAAACTGACTATTACAGTTCAATTATCGTGTTTTTAGTGGAAAAACCATCAGCAGGTTGTGTGGTCTTTGCAGCTCTATTACTTGTAACATTTTGATGATGAAACATTTATTTGTTTGGTGATTTTTCTGCTCCTATGCGCGGGATGCTTTAGTAACAATATTAAAAGTTCATAACAAATTTCTTGGTTGATGATTTCCCATTCTTTTGTTGATCAACCTACATTTTTAGGGGAGTTGGATTCGTATTTCAAGTGTATTTTTTTATATATTTATTGTTTAAGTCAGTTGAGTTGTTTAATTCTTCTCTTTATTATCGAACATTATTAAAAAAATCCTTTGTTGAGTTTGGCATGAGGTGGTCATGTTATTGGGTGTAATTTACTTTCACGGGTTATGAGGACGAGGATAGTGTTAAAGGTTAGATGAGTCGGCTCTGTAATGCCTTTAGTAAAACTATTGTATCATAAGCGAAAGTTGTTTAAATGAGATTCACCGAATCAAAACTTGGTACATCAAGTTGGTGCAGATCTATGTTTCACCATTATAGCTACTAGAGAAAGGAGATCAATCACCAGGACTATTATAGCTACTAGAGAAAGGAGATCAATCACCAGGCCACCGTTGCTAGATAGTTCAAATTATCCTGTGTGAAAATCACATATGAGAGTATTTATTCAGGCATAAAGAACAAAAGCATGGAACTCGATTTTAAATGACTGGACATATCCAATGATGACTGATGAAAAGGAAGAAGCCTATGATATCAATGAATTATCTTTGCATAATTGGGATTCTTACCAACTTTGAGATAAATTTGTTAAGAGATAAACGAGAGAAGAACAAAGGATTGACATTGTAAGCTGAGGTTGGAAAAGTCATGAGTGACTTAGGAAATGAATCTGATGAGAATGACGATATGGTGTTATTGACAAGAAATTTCAGAACATGGTTAAAGAAGTTGAAGCAAGATAGACCCGAGTTTAAGCAGAATGGTGGGAGCTCATCAAATAATAATTGCAAGCAATAAGCTAAAACTCAAAAGGGTGAAGGAAAGATGAAGAAAATTCAATGTCATAAATTTCAAGGCTTAGAACAAGTGCAAGTGGAATGTACCAACACGTTGAAGAAGAGAAAAGAGAAGTCTTATAAGATTACTCGGAGTGAAAATGAATCTGAAAGTGAATATGGTAGTGAAGAGGAATATGTGAGTAATCATGCTGCGTTAGTTGCTTTATACAGCAGAAATACAGTTACTTGCTTAGCAGCAACCAAAGAAGAAACTGATGGGGAAAACGACGATGAATCAATGCAAAATTACAAAAAAGATGCAAATGAATTAATCTATAGTTCAGGTTCAGATTATGACAACGATGATAGTGATTCAGAATACAAAAGAGAGGACATTTGCAAAGTTTATGAGTTAATGTATGCTAAATGTAACACCCCATTACCCTAGATTACGCACCGGGATGCCCGTAGGTCATTTCGATACATAACCTAAGATAAGGGAGCGCTACGTGCACTCACTACAGTACTCCAAATCGCATCACATACATTTAAATAATTAAAGCTGTAACTGTAAATCACAAGATTTTTAAAACC
>JANIIA010000008.1:45706928-45717998 GCA_027478495.1 Erythroxylum alaternifolium
GAATCTTGTGTGAGGATACCTAGAATTAACGAACTTAATTTTAGGCTTCTTGTATTTAACGCCTTTTATTTCGAATTCTCTATGAACCAAGTAGGTAGCTCGGATTTAGAAGAGAAGGGAACACTCATGAACATTGGTTCGATTAGCTTAAGTGAAGTATTTCCTAAATGAATCCACCGTTACAATTTTAATTTTAGTGTCCAATCCAATTAAAATCTAATACCTTAACCGATTTTTGTCATTTGATCAAATCTAGTTTTTTTTTTATTTATACCTTGCATTTTTCATATTTTCTTAATTTGCTTACTTTATTTTATTTTGTTTTATTTTATTTTTAAATCAATCAATTTTAGATCGTTTGAGTAATTTTTCATCGTTTAATTTAATTGTCTTACGTGTTGCAAATTTTTCCCTTGGGTACGATATCCGGTTCTTACCGATTTATATTACTTGTCGACGGGGTGCACATGCCTCTAATTGGTCTCGATAGAATTTAATTTATATTGTTTTGTTTAGACCGCAACACTGCTTTATTTTATGGGCTTTACAGATCAATCCGACACAGTCATTGTCTTAGTCTCTTTCTTTGCTGCGACTATCATGAGGTCATTCTTCAGTTTTTAACAGTTTTGCATAGTTAGTCCTTGTAAAAAAAGTGTTGCCGAAATGTCCCATGCCTGTTGGTGTCTTCACATTATGAAATCATTAAAGAATGTTGTCTTCAATTGTCATGGACAACACGACATATTGCCTTTAACTTCCATTTTGACAACTCATAGGAATTTGTTGGCAGTATTATGTTTATATTATCAACCTGATAAATTCTACTTAAACTAGTACACTTGCCAACCCAATTTCTTCTTCCTCATCACTTGGATGGTTATGGGATCTTGTTGGATGCTTGATTGGACTTAGAAGAGTATGAAAAACTCTTTAGATCACTTCTTTGTGACTTAGCCGAAGCTCTCTCTTCTCCCTTTTCTTTTCTTTTCTTTTTATCTCGTTTTCTTCCTTTTTCCATCAATGGCCGGCTATGCCCTTTTAAAGAGACGAAAAATTTTCTTAATCTTACTTTTTGCTTACTATTTCCATTAATAACATCTCATAATCACGCCTTTATCAAAACTTCTCATTTTTATACTTTAACCTGTGCCACTTGTCACCATTCAATTGGTTACCTTTCAAACCAATTAATTCATGCTTATCTCATGGAAATCTTCCCATGTAATGCACATATGAAATTTGGATGCATTTGGTTTGACAAAAAAACCATTTTTTCCCCTTTTAAAATTTAATGCACTTTATGCCCAAATGAATTCCAAAAATATTCTATGGTCACGCTAACTTCAAATTGAGCATTAAATAATCTAATTGGGCACAAAAACTTTAAATTGGGTGCTTAAAAAATTTAAATGAGAGAAAAATCACTAATTCTCATTATTTTTCAATAAAGGGCATTTTAGTCCAATAATTTCGGATCTCTTGAAAGCTATCTAAATGGACTTATTTTTACTCCAATACAGTCCTTTTTAAGACTCTATAATCATTTTTGATAATTTTTGGTCATTAGGGTCCTCTCGTCAAAAATTTACTATTCACAGACACTATTCATCGGAAACACTATTTAGTTAGGAATTTTTTTATTGACTCAAAACTTTAATCCTAAGGTACTAAGTCTAGGGTTTCACACATATAAACATCTTTAAATCTCAAAATGACCATTTTAGCCTTTATCGAATTAAACTGATAAACTTTTCTAAATAAATTTGAAAAATATTCTATATAATTCTAAACCTCAAATTGACCTCAATATACTCAAGTTAAACCTAAAAACCTTAAATTGCATGCTTAGAATAATTCAATTAGGCACATTACCCTTAAAATCCATTATTTTTTAATACAAGTATTTTTATCCGAAAATTTTCAGATTACCCGAATTCTATTTAAACAGCCTCTATTTTAACCCGTTTTGGTCCCTTGGGACTCCAATCGTAATTTCGAAGCTTTTCATCATATTTCAAAATTGTTCAGTAACTTTTTTGGTTGCCCAGAAGAATTTCTAAATTGAATCTAAAAATTACCAAATGTCACCAAAATCATCTAGATTTCATTCAAAAGTGTCACCTAAATCCCCAAGGCACATTTCGGGGCTTTTAAAGCTTGTTCAAATTCATTCCAAACTTTTCAGAGTTTTCAGAAAATTTTCAAAAAAGTTCTAGTTGAGTCCAGAACCATCTCCGATCTATCTGTGATCTCCGTTATAATCTCAATAGTACATTTAAATGCTTAAATTACTCTAGTATAACATAAATAAAGCATACTTTATAAAATGTATACAACGCATTACGCAGTACAATAATCGAAATAATATATTACAAACATTGCCATAAAATCCGACAAAAAATTTCTCCCACTTCCACGAAGGAATGGATAAGGGTCTTAATTTCCCTACTGGCTCCTGATGCTCTGCCTTGACCTGCTAGCAGGTCAAACACCTCGACACAAACTCTGCTACGTCTTTCTTCATTATTGGCCACTAGTAATAAGGTCTCAGGTTCTAATACATTTTGTAGTAGCTGGATGCATAGCATATAGTGCACTATAAAGTTCTTTAAAAATCTCCTCTTATAATCCATTTGCATTCGACACACAAACTCGCCTCCCAATCACCTACACTCCATTTGCTCTTACCGAATCCCCTTACCCTGTTACCCTTTTTCTTTAAATCAAATCAAATAAGAATCCCGAGTTTGTGCCTCTCTAATCCTATCTCCCAAATCTGGTTGGACTTTTAATGTCACTAACAAACCACTTACATAATCAATCTCCAATTTCATATCCAGTGCCCTTAACTCCACTAATGGTGTCATATTGTGTCCTCTCAAACTAGCCACTATGCTTGAGCTTTCCCTACTCAAAGCATCGACCATTATATTAGCCTTCCCTAGATGGTAATCAATAGTACAATCATAATTCTTCAACAACTCGATCCATCTTCTCTGCCTTAAGTTTAACTTTCTTTGACTTAAGATATACTTAAGGCTCTTATGATCTGTAAGGATTCGGAATGTCTCCCATACAAATAATATCTCCAAATCCTAAGAATATGCACAATCGCCACTAACTCCAGATCATAGGTGGGACAATTCAACTAACGCGATCTCAAATGGCGAGAGGCATAAGCTATCACTTTTCCATACTGCATCAATACACACCCTAAATCTAGCCTCGAAGCATCAATATATACCTTAAAACCTCCATCACTCGATGGTAGCACTAAAATTGGACTAGAAATCAATCTCTGCTTAAGCTCCTTAAAACTCCTCTGACACTTATTAGTCGACTCAAACTAAACTCCTTTCTTCAGCAGCTCAGTTAGCGAGCTAATTATTATGAATAATCTCCTACAAAGCTCTGATAATACCTAGTAAGTCCTAGAAAATTCCTTATCTTTGACATATTTCTAGGCAGCTCCCACTCCGTAATTGCCTTTACCTTAGAAGGGTCAAGCATCATTTCCTCTTGGGACACCACATGTCCAAGAAAAACTACCCGTTCCATCTAAAACTCACGCTTACTCATCTTCGCATACAATTATCTCTCCTTTAGAATATGTAACACAATCCTCAAATGTTGCTCATGCTCCTCTTTACTCATCGAATACACTAATATATCATCAATGAACATTATCACAAACTAATCCAGATACTCCTAAAAAGTCTTGTTCATTAATGTCATGAATGAGGCTGGTGCATTAGTCAACCTAAACGGCATCACTAGGAACTTATAGTGGCCATATCAAGTACGAAAAGTTGTCTTAGGAATACTTGACTCAATTATCCTCAACTGCCAATATCCCAATCTCAAGTCAATCTTGGAGAATACGACAGCATAGCTCAGCTGATCTAAAAGATTATCTATCCTCTGCAATGGGTATTATTCTTCACTATCACCCTATTTAGCTTACGATAATCCCTATATAGTCTCATACTACCATCCTGTTTCTTCACAAATAACACTAGAGCTGCCTAGAGTGAGGTTCTCGGTCTAATAAAATCATTTTCCAAAAACTCCTCTAATTGCTTTTTTAACTGATGTAACTTAACAGTAGCTATCCTGTATGGTGCAATGGAAATTGGTGGAACTTCAAGCATAGTCTTAATGGTGAAATCTCCCATTGAGGCAGTAAACTTGTAAATAATTTAAGAATAACTTCAAAAAATCCCTCACCACAGGAATATCCTTTAATCTAGGACTCACATCCCTCGTATCTATAATATAAACTAGATATGCTTACACTTATCCGATATCAACCGTCTAGCAATCACAACCGAGATCCTATATGCTAAAACCACTTTACAATCCCCCACAAATATCACTTTCGAGTTATCCAAAGACTTTATTATCATCTCCTTCACATAACAATCTATTAGTGCTTGATGTTGTGGAAACCAATCCATCCTAAGAACCACATCGAACTCCGTTAAATCCATCACTATCCAGTCAGCTAATAGCTCCATTTCACCAATCCTCACTGGTATACCCCTCCTTATACTATTTACTACCAGACAATCTCTTACTGGCAACAACACTCCTAGGTCATATCCTAATGGACTAACCTGTCCCGGAGCTCCAGAGGAAAATTCTAAAGAAATGTAAGAATGCGTAGATCGTGGGTCTACTAACACATAAGCTTTAATATGAAACAATGAAATTATACCAGAAATGACATCATTAGCTGAAGATGCTTCCACTTTTTTCATATGGTATATCCTCACTTGAGTTTGCCCCTGTGTTGAGGATGTCCCACCAGTACCTGTACCCACTACTAATCCGTGTCCAATTCCTCTACCACCACCTCTACTACCAGTTCTACCCAAACCAAAAGCTCCACTTTAACCATGTATTGTCTCCTTTACCCTCACTCCTCCCTACTGTAGGATAGCTCCACTATAAATGCCCCCACTCTCCATAAATATAACATGCCTGACTGATCCCAGTGGATCCCCAACATTGTTCTCTATGAACTCTCCTGTTGGTAGCATAACTCTATAATCCTCTAACACCTCTATTAAAAGATCCTTTGAACCTCTGACTAACCCCTTTATCAGATCCTACTGATGGTGCACTAGCAGTGCTATACTATCCTAAATCCCTGCCAGTTCCTCAATCTCCACCAGACCGGTAGAAACTATCACTCCTACTCGATGTGGCAACAGCTCTCCTGGATCCCCCAGCACTAGTAGACCATGAATGAGTAGCTCCTCTTTTAACATACCGACTCCCCTCTCCATGATGACTTTCTGATCGCCTTTTTAGCTCCCCTCTCCTTTTTCCTTATTATATTAAATCCTCTATTATAAGTCCAATCTCTAGTAATGTTTTGAAATCAAAAGTAGCAACTCCTAAACCCAAACGAATATCTGTCCTCATACCTTGCTCAAATCGGTAACATCTGTCTTTTGGATTTGCCACAGCCTCCAATGCATACTTAGACAATATTGCAAAATGAGCCTCATAGTCTGCCATTAACATCTCCTCTGTCTGAACTAAACTTGTGAACTCCATCTTTTTTCGATCCCAATATATCTAGGAAGTGTAGTTTTCTCTCAACTTTCTCTAGAACTCTTGCCAAGTCATCTCTCAGGTCTCATAAGATCTCTTCATTGACTTCCACCAAGTCAATGCATTGCCCTAGAGTAAGGAAACAATGTACTGCAACTTTCTTTCCAAAACACACTCTAGGCGGTCTAAAATTATCTCTATCTACTCCCACTATGCATCAGCCTCCTCAGGATCAGTAGTACCTCAAAACTTTGCACCTATCTTACCGATCCACTTAGAGTTATGATCCACCCTAGAATGCAGTAATAACCTTCTGTATCATCTGAAAGAACTACGTAATCTATGGTGGATCTCTCCTCCTACTCGATCCATTTTGGCATCCCCCCAATCAGGCGCATCTATAGCACGAATCAAATTACTCGATTCTCTAGTCAACTCTGGGTAGTAAGATCCTCTCCTAAAACCATCCTAGATAAGATAAGAACATATCATTTTTTTTATTTAATACGTCCCTAAAAACACGCAATCGCTTTGATGCCATCTAATGTGACGATCCAAAAATTTCTTAAACCACAATTATCCAAATAATTCCCAAAGCATAATATTAATTACTAAAATCATCATTAGCTCCAAAAGAGAGATGTTTGTCAGATATAAAAATATTATATATAATACAACTATTTGAGCTATCACATAAAAAATACAATAGAACAACTTTATTAATAAATTTGTTGGCCCTACCTAAACTCCACTTTATCAGTCCTGTACATTAAGGTTATTGGCAATCTCTAGATCTCTTAAAAAAATAGTGACAAGCGGTGAGTTGCTTACTCAATAAAGACAACCGACCATACCCTTAAAATCAAATAACTCAATATATAACTATAAAGCTTAGTCAAGAGATTAAACATATGAAGATAGACAACATTACTCAGTCTAATCTGAACAATTAACAAACATCTTAAAATTTTACCAAACAATGATTCACACAAATATTAATTTATAACTGCCATTTATGCTTTATCTTATAATTAACTAAATTACCTAGGCCTTATTTAACCTAGTAGGCTTACATTTAATGATTTGCTGATCATCTCATCATAATCTCTCACCAGGTGGAAACGAAATTAAATGTATAAATATTGGCCCAAACACCTTAATTTCTCAATCTCTTTTGATACTCCGGTACTACTTCAGTACCTAGCTATCGGTACAGGATATCCTCAAGACTTAGGATATTTCGGTACCACTCTTATACCTAACCATCAGCATAGGACATCCCTGGGACTCAAGATGCCTTGGTATCTACCCCACAGATAGATACCTAGCCACCTTGTTCATCTCTGAACAACCTATTAATCTATAACTGTCGAATGTAGTCTATCCTAGGTAAGCCACCAATTATCGATTTTCACTAATTATTCACAACATATTATCAACCACTCTCTATTTAATTAACACATTTTCCGTCGAATTAACAAATAATGCATCTTATAAAACATAACAAAATATAAAAGTGAAATACCTTATACTTCATTAATTATTTGATAAATAAAATAAACATAATTTATCTATGTAACTATTAATCATTAATTTAATTAATGATTAATTCAAAATATCAAAATTAATGATTAATTCAAAATATCAATCACTATAAAATAATTTATGAACAACAAAATGGTACGTTGTTCTAAGAGTACAATCTAAAGTTATTCTTACCTTAATTTCAGACTCAATTAATTAATAGTCCAATTATTTCCTTAATTGGACTTTTGGAACTAAAAATTACAAATTTCTATTAGATTAGTTTAAGAAAATTTCCAACCCAAGTATACTTAATAATCCAACATTATTCTCTTTTTCACGTTATTATTAATTATAAAAGTAATATCCTTACTAACCTAACCACCATAATTACTACAATATCCTTAACTAATTGAAAGTCTATTTTACCCTCGTTCTCATTTCAATTAATACCAACAATGCCCTTCTTAGAAGTAAATTCTAGATTTACCCCTTCACTCTTTGCATTTCCTGTTTTGTCCTTTCATACAACTTAAAATTTCAAAAAATTTCATCTTCTTCACTCTCTCCTCTTCTCCTATCTCCTTTTTTCCTCTTATTTGCCAGCCACTTTTTCTCTATTATTTCATATCTTTCTATGACTTCAATTTGTCTCAAACAACCATAACTTGCAATCAAACTATAAACTAGTATAGAGTGATCAAAAATCACAAAAAAGACACTACAGAGTAGCTGAAAATTTAGTTAAGTGTTACGAGATTTTGGGATTGTTAACCTCCACAACTTCCTCTAAATTTCTGCAAAACAAATACAATGAGAGAACTTATAAGAGAAGTGTCACATGCAGGAGAAAAATGGCACATTAAGACACATACCAGCTAGAAATAGTTGAGAGAAAGACGAAGAAGGAAGATGATTTTGTTGGTCTTTCTCTATTTTCCAGCTGCTGGTTTTTATGTGTTTAAGAGATAATGGGCTGGGTTGTTTTATTTTGTGGGCTTCACAGATCAATCCCGAAATGATCATTTTCGTCGTCTCTTCCTTCGCGTCGACTATCATGAGGTCGTTCTTCAGTTTTTAACAGTTTTGCATGATTAGTCCTTGGAAAAAAGTGCTGCCGACATGTGCCATGCCTGCTGGTGTCTTCACATTATGAAATTAAATAATGTTGTCTTCAATTGTCATGGACAGCACGACGCATGGCCTTTACCTTCCATTTTGACAACTCATAGGAATTTGTTGGCAGTGTTGTATTAATGTTATCAACCCGATAAATTGTGCTTAAACAAATTGAATCGAAAAGAACGCTCTAAGTTTTATAATAATAATAATTATTTAATTTTTTGATAACGTGTGCACTCTGAGTTTTGCAATTATTATTATTGATCTGGTCCCTTGATTGTAGCAGTTCCTTATAAATTACTCTTAAATCGAAACTCCAGCAAAGTTTGCACATAATACGATCGTTGACTACGTAACTCTGGTATCTCCTATAGAACTTCGGCAACACAATTTTATTACTTGAACTGGGACATTTTACAAACACTGAAAGACCTGCACTCACTGTCTTCTATGCATTTCTCATGCAATAGTTGGAGACTCACTTTTCTTTCACACCACTCTTGACATGCTTTGGACACAGACTCGCAGCTCGCTACTTCACTATCATCTATTTTCTCTACTTTCAGGCACACGTAAATTTGTTATGTGACCTAATAAATATAGGCACGTTATCTGACTTATATTTTCCAAGCCGATTGTTTGTTGCTAGAGATCTCTAACATAAACTCAAAACAAATAACCGACTTGATGAGTCCGCTATAAAGCTATAGAAAGTCCAGAGAGAGTCGGCGTTTTATCAACAATTAATGATTGGACAATAGGGAAGAATTTTACAATGCGGTAAGATGCCCCCCTAAAGAATGATTCAACTCGAGAGAGGAATTTGAGTTACATAACTTTTTTAAGGATCAAGTGTTTTCGATCCCAAGTGTTTGACTTCAAACAACCACTTGAAAATTTTCTTTTCTTTAATTTATTAATTAATTAATTTGTAATATGAAAATTTATTTAAGTGTTTGAATTTTTTAAATTCTCACAATTTAAACTTTGAAATATTAAATTAAATTGAGTTTGCATTGATTTATTAATTAACATATTTAGAGTACCTAATTTATGAATTATTAGACAAATACTTAAAACACAACCAAATAGTAAAAACTGTCAATATTTTTATTATTAAAGAAAGTAACAACTGAGAATTTTTCATGATTATAAAAATACAGAAAGATGCAGAGCAGCCAGAAGTAAAATTGAAAGGGCATACGCTTAGTTAATTTCGTTTGGAGCTAATAGTTTTACTAAAACTACATTTGCTATTGTATATTTATAGTAATGGAGAAAATTAAAACTATAAAAAATGAATATTATTTACTTCATTATAATTATCTATCAAGCTTTCCCTGATAGAAAGAAAAATAATTATAGCGAACAAACTTATTACGGTTTAGTAAATATAACATATAAATTAATTGTTAAAATATGAAGATCCCTTATCCTTTTCATTGAATAGCATTCATTTGCATAATTTATATAAAATGCTATATAAAACCATTATACATTATAACCTACAAAAACACTTTTTTTTTCGGAACAGAAGAAACCGCAACTGTTATATATTTTTTGGATGCCCGCTGAGTAATCTCCTAATTGACGCAATATCCTGTAAGTTATGCCAATTGGGTACTCCACATTAGACAAGTCCTGTATAACAAGTTCGATCGAGATAGTACAGGTAGGAGGATTCAAACACATAATCTTTTGACCTTATACTCTCCACTTGACAAACCCGACCACTCTTAGGGGGCTACAAAAACACGTTATATTATATTTCTCCTTTCAAAGTAGAGGAAACATTAAAAGATAATTTAACTTTCTTATAACGAAATTGTTTATTTGCATCAACTAGCTAATTATTTTATTTGATACATACTGTCACATGATCGCCAACATATAAAAAAGTTATACAATCAAGGCAACGTGAAACTACTGCCCCACCTTACATATACAGTGTACAATATCTAGTCAATAAATCTTTTGCTTCAATTGCAAGCAAACCAATTCATGAAGTAACATACATGTAGGTAAACTAATTCTTTTACTCAATTGCAAACAAATGTATTTAAAATCTGACGGTTAATCAACCATAAGAGAGGTGCTTTTTACATTCGCAATTAAATCATGTCACATAATTTTAGACTTTTTGTATACAACTAGTGACAAAAAGCAATTATATATATTATTCTCTTATTCTTTCCATATTAAAAAAGACTAGAATGCATCATCTTTGTGAATTTTATTATTGTTAAAAATCTCTATGATTTAATATCTTTTTAAAAAGGTAAATTATGAGACTTCCATATAGTTTAAGTAATTTAAAAATAGTTACTAATCTTTAAAATTTTCGAAAAAGTTTCTTATAATTTTTATTTTTAAAAAAAGCTCTTTCTTTTAGACCTAACACATATGATGTGAATTGTACACATTGATTAATTTAATGTAATTAGAATGCCGATCCAGTTTAACTTTTAGATTCCACTTAACCTAATAATTTAGTAATACTATAATAAATTATTAATATGCGGAGGAAAGAATACATTCCGTCCTCATTTGCTTTCGTATAGAAAATAAAAGGAGTGAAGTCTTATCTCGAGACAAAGTCAACAACTTCCCCTTACACAGTTGGGATTACCTCCCCTTTTCGTTCTTGTACCTTCTGATCATGAATCCTGTCCCAATTGTCCCTTCTCTTCTCTTCGTCATCTTTATCGCCAAATGGCTTTACGTAAATGTTAGAAGTGGCCGCAAAAACTTGCCACCTTCACCCCCAAAGCTTCCAGTCCTCGGGAATCTTCTCCAACTGAGCTCGTTAGCCCACCGATCACTCCATTCCTTGGCTCAACGTCACGGTCCTCTCATGCT
>JANIIA010000008.1:45733145-45745337 GCA_027478495.1 Erythroxylum alaternifolium
GAAGATGAACACAAGCAATAGTGGGTTGAAGTCATGGAAGAAGAGATGAAGTTACTCTCTGAGAATCACACTTTTGATCTAGTAAAGCTCCCCAAGGAAAAAGAATTTTGAAGAATAGATGGGTGTTTAGGATAAAAAATGAAGAATACTCATCACAGCCATGATACAAAGCCAGGCTGGTGGTCAAAGGATTCAGTTAGAGAAGGAGTATTGATTTCAAAGAAATATTTTTTACCAAGGGTGAAGATGTTATCCATTCGAGTTATCCTCAGCTTAGCAGCTAGTCTTGATCTAGAAGTCAAGCAGATGGATATGAAGATTGCCTTGCTTTATGGTGATTTGAAGGAAGAGATCTATACGGACCAACCAGAGGGTTTCAAAGTCAAGGGGAAAGAAGATTATGTGTGTCAGCTAAATAAGAGTCTTTATGGCTTAAAACAGGCACCGAGATAATGGTACAAGAAGTTTGACTTATTTATAGGGAAGTAAGGCTATAAGAAAAAGACTTCTAACCATTGTGTTTTCATACAGATATTTTTTGAAGATGATTTCATTATTTTACTACTCTATGTTGATGATATGTTATAGGGAAGCAAGGCTATGTTGATGATATGTTATAAGAAAATGATTTCATTATTTTACTACTCTCTTTCTCTGCCTTCTCACGTTTTTGCTCTCTACTTCATTATGACTACTCCAGACGATGCATCTGGTACCACCAGTCCTGCTTATCTCATTTCTTTCAACAACTCTTCTCTCATTGTTTTGAACACAACCTCCGTTAAACTTAACGGAGCAAACTATCCAACCTGGCGGGTTCAGATGACTGCACTTCTTATTGGGTATGGACTTCAGGGTTACACGGATGGTTCTTTCCTGTGTCCACCAGTGACTGATCCTGGCTATACCCACTGGCAGCCCTCTTGATGATACAGACCTTCGTATTCATGTCCTCAATGGTCTTGGCTCCGACGTCAAGGAGATTGCTGATGGGACCATGCTCTTGAGGGGGCATGTTAAGGGATAAATTCACTACTGCTTTGTCCACAAACTTCTCCCTCAAGCAATTGGGTTTCTCGTCTTATTTCTTGGGGTTTGAAATTGTTCCCACTACTGATGGTCTCTTCCTATCTCATCACAAGTACATTCGGGATATTTTGGATCGGTTTGGCTTGTCTGATGCCAAGCCCGTATCTACACCACTATGTCTCTCCACCCCTTTATTCCTTGACGATGGTACGACCCCGACTGATATTTCTTGCTATAAACAAATGGTTGGTTGTCTTCAGTACTTAGCTCATACCAGACCAGATGTAGTCTTTGTGGTCAACAAGCTTGCTCAATTCATGCATGCTCCTACTGTTACTCATCTTCAGCAAGTTAAACGAGTTTATCGTTATCTCAAAGGGACCATTCATTTTGGGCTACAACTTCGTAAACAGGACACCCTTAATCTTCAGCTCTTTAGTGTTCTGCAGTCCCCCCTCACGGCCTACAGTGATGCTGATTGGGCAGGTAATAGAGATGACAAAACCTCTACTTCAACATATCTCATTTACTTTGGTGGTAATCCAGTCTCTTAGCAATCCAAACGTCAACGCACTGTTGCCCGCTCTTCCACCGAAGCTGAATATCGATCTTTGGCCGCCGCAGTGGCTGAACTTCAGTGGCTCCAAAACTTATTATCCAAAATTCATCTGCCTTTTAAAGGCCCCCTTATTTTATATTGTGACAATCTTGGTGCTACTTACTTATGCAAGAATCCTGTAATTCATACACGAATGAAACATATTGCTCTCGATTATCATTATGTTCGTCAACTTGTTCAAGCTGGCACTTTACATGTCAACCATATCTCCACACATGATCAGCTTGCAGATGCTCTTACTAAACCTTTGTCATCACGTCGCCATGTTGACTTACGCCACAAGATGCATGTTCTTAATGGGACTATGCTCTTGAGGGGGCATGTTAAGGGATAAATTCTGTATATGCCATTTTCGCTGCAACGATTCTGTTGGTTTGTAACCACTTACGGTTAACCTATAACAAACTCTGTCATGTGTTGATAGCTTAGCTACTGTACAGAATTCTTTTGTATATATTGCTCCATGACGTGAAGGAATAAGATGAGCATTTCTCTTTCACTTCAGTATTCTTATTACTCTTATTAGTGCTTATATGACCGCAAGCTTTATACACCCTAATGAATTTATTGAGTGCTAGAAAGTGTCTTAACTTATTTGCACTTTCAGCTTTTTCCTAGAGCAATTTAGGCTTGGGTACCTTAGCTTTAACAGGCTGGAGATATCCTTATGTTTAGACTTCTTAGGCATGTCATCTGTTGATTAATACGTAGGTCTGTAGGAACTACCTAATATATTTTTTTCTGTAAGTTAAGTAGAATATCTAATAGAAATAAAATAAACATTTTTTATGAGCTAGAGTTATAGAAAAAAATTCTTTTTTTTTCTCTCTACAATTGTAATGCCTGATTGATTTTGCCTAATTTTTTCAGTGTTCATGCATGAATTTTGTAATTTGTTCGTCTATTATATCTTATCCATGGATCAGTTGTTTGCAAACTTAATTATTCTATGGGGTCTCCACATGAATTGGAAGTACTCAAGAAGGTCCTTTAGCTTCACTTGCAAAATCTCATGTTTTTTGTCCTGGAATTTTTTTGGATAATAGATCTTGTCAGGCTTTTTAAATTTCATGCATAACTGCTAGTACATATGTCAATAAGTTCTTATTTTATCTCAGGACTTGGTGAAAACCATGGAGGAGCGTTTCATTTCAATGAAGATGATCATAAAACCTTAACAGCAAATACTAAGGTAATCTGAACATAAATTGCTGACATATGATTTTTTTGTTTTTGAGATGCAAGCAATAGATCTTTGGGGAGTTCTCAAATATCCAACAAGTGTTCTTTTACCTTTCTAGCAAATTCATGGGAATGGAAAGACAAAATTTGACTTGCAGTTAGTTTTCTTCTATCAAGTGTGATTCTAGTTCTTGTTTACTTCCTTTCGTAGTTGGTGTTAAAGTTATTTGAATTTTAATTGACAGTGAGATCTTCCTCCCCACCTACAGCTGCAGAACCTTCTGCTGCACCACACCCAAATTCATACACGGAGGTAAATATTTATGCAACTCTAATAATAGATATGTGGGTGCATAGGGATCTTAGTTTAATTGGACTCTAGCATCCAGACAATGATCAATTGATGGTTTAAATTTCTTTAGTAATATCACGTGGTTATTCCTACTCAGATTTATGGCCATAAAGCTGGACACTACTATACTGCTTGCTCATTTCGTTATTGAAATGCAGATTATAGCCATGGTCCAGAGGGAGGAGAAGCCTGCAAACATAAGAGTATATCAAATCAAGTTCTGTACTGTCGCTATTTTATAATATCCTATGCCTATATTTCATATTAGGAATTGCAGCTTTCACCACTGGATTTGATGAATGGAAAGCGTACAAATGTTCAATTGATTTTTCTTCCCACCACTTTAAAAAGTCTTGTTGCATGTGAGTTTGACTTGTTTCTTTTTTTTTCTTTTTTATAATGGCCCATTTGCTATAATGGGATGATATCCATTTCAATCATCTCCATTATTTAGTCATTTAAAGCCTTAAGTTAAGTTTATTTTTAATATCATTCCAATGTTATTTAATACTGTAATTGAGATTATATAATAAATGTTGTCATAAGTTAGACCAAATTTACTAAATATATGAAGTAAAAATTAACCATTGCATAATTTGCATCATGATGGGTAATAATGGAGATTTACATCATGATAATAATAACAAGAACATTAATAATAATAATAACAATAACAATAATAATAATAATAATAAGAAGAAGAAGAAGAAGAAGAAGAAAATTGATGATGATGATGATGATGACGACGGCGAAGATGAGGATGATGATGATGATGAGAAAAATAATAATTATAATAATAATGAAATTAATAATAATAATAAGAAGAAGAAGAAGAAGAAGAAGAAGAAGAAGAAGAAAAAATAATAATAAATATAGGCAAATTAAAATAAGACAAAACATAAAGATTTACGTCATTTGATCAATGTGCCCTACATCTACGACTAAAGGATGAGCCATTTTACTAATATGTAAAAAAAATACAAAACTTATAAAGGGGTTTAATAAATTTCTTTAAAAGAGCAATAAAAGAAGCAAGAAATAATGCTGGTTCGTTGCATCTCTATCAATTGCTTAACATTTTCTTAATTATTCGGTGGCCAATCCCATTCGATCACTTTTGGTTGTTAGTGGAGGGGCCCATTGTCGAGAACTTTGAACTTGGAGCAACTTTCCATTAGAAGTCCTTGTACGAATGAACCTTTGCTTTGAATAAATATAAACAAGCCGCCATATTTCGCGTGCAAGACTTTACTCTGTTCGTTTAATTATTAATAACTACATCCGGCTAGCTGGCAAGACAATTTGTGCATATGATTAAACTTATAAAAGTCTTAGAAAGAGTTATAAAAGTTCAAACTGATTAGTTAAATATACTAGTTTGTTCACCTACGCCCAATTATGTTCCACTAAATATAGGAGAAAATAAAGGTTAGTGCAGGAAAGTACAGACAGTGTTCCTCGAGACCAGCCAAAATGACAGTAAGTTCGTTTAGTTTAGTATTTTCATTATGAAGTTTTCTTGAATAAGTTTGTTCTACTTATGTACCGGATCAGGAACGATATTTATGTATATAATATAAATGTATATATGTGTGTATGAGGTTCAATTAACTTGACTAAGTCAACAGCAGAATATAAATTTGTCTGTAATCTCGATTAGTTTAAAGTTGGACATAACCAAGTTGACCAGCTATCGTTTGATAAAAACTTTTCCTTGCTTGTTTGTGCATCCATTTGTTTTTATTTCAGGTTATTTATAGATATTTTATAAATTAATAGTCGGTACATTAATAACCTTTTATTATGTTATAGTATGTTATTTACTGACAAGGTCATATAGGGTTTATCGGTTGGCTCCAACATTCTTTCAGGAGTAGTAAATCCGGCAAATGTCTTGGCACATGTAAAAGATATCAGCAACTATAAATGGGTTACGAATCATGGCACAATACACGTACCAATTATAACCCATTGAAAATGTTGCAATACTATTTGTTCTTTCCAATTCTCTGCATTCCGTTCCTCATCTTCATAAAATGGTCATCGGCTGTTATTAAACACAAAAATCTGCCACCTTCACCACCAAAGTTGCCGATTCTTGGAAACCTCCACCAACTGGGATTGTATCCTCATCGATACCTACACTCGCTAGCTCAGTCTTATGGACCTCTAATGATGGTGCAATTTGGCAGCACGCCGGCCCTCATTGCCTCGTCTGCAGATGTTGCTCGAGAAATCATGAAAAACAATGATCTTGTCTTCTCAGACAGGGTAAAGCTAAGTATCACGGACAAACTTCTCTATGAAGGCAAGGACGTGTCCACAGCACCTTACGGTGAGTATTGGAGGCAGATGAGAAGCATTTGCGTGCTTCAGCTTTTGAGCAACAAAAGGGTTCAGGCTTTTCGTAGTGTAAGAGAGGAAGAGGTAGCTATTCTTGTTAGGAAGATCAAGGAATCTTCAGTTTCGTCTTGTCCAGTTAACTTGAGTGAAGTGTTTGCGTCTCTCACAAACGACGTGGTCTGCAGGGTGGCTTTGGGACGAAAATACAGTGATGGAGAACAGGGGAGGAGGTTCAAGGAGTTACTAGGAGAGTTCATGATTTTATTAGGAAGTTACAGTATTGGAGACTTCATTCCATGGCTTAGTTGGATCAATTCTCTCACTGGTTTTGATGCTAGAGTGGAGAAAGTTGCCAAAGAGTTTGATGGGTTTCTGGACGGAGTAGTTGAAGAGCATGTAAATGATCGGAAACAAAGAAACAATATTCCAGATCAAGTTGATAGAGATGGCCATGAAAAGGATTTGGTTGATGTTCTACTTCAGCTTCAAATGGATGACATGGCTAGCTTTCCCCTTACAAATCACAGCATCAAAGCTATCATCTTGGTATGAATATCTTCATCTCGTGCATGTATACTAATTTAAGTTCAAAAGTTAAAGAACATGTATAAATCCTGAGTTGCAGGATATGTTTGCTGCTGGAACTGATACGACTTACACAGTCCTGGAATGGGCCATGTCTGCACTAATAAAGCACCCTAGAGTAATGAAGGAATTGCAGAATGAGATCAAGCAAACAACCCTCAACAAATCGAAAATAACAGAGGCAGATTTAGAGAAAATGGCTTACTTAAAGGCAGTGATCAAAGAGACTCTTCGGTTATATCCTCCAATCCCATTATTGGTACCAAGAAAATCGACCCAAGATGTGAAAATAAAAGGTTATGACATAGCTGCAGGGACAGTGGTGTTTACCAATGCTTGGGCAATTGGAAGAGACCCTGAGGTATGGGACCAACCTGAAGAGTTCAGGCCGGAAAGGTTCCTGAATACTTCTGTGGATTTCAAAGGTCAAGACTTTCAATTGATTCCATTTGGAGCCGGTAGGAGAGGGTGTCCTGGAATTTCATTTGCAATTGCAACCAACGAGCTTCTGTTAGCAAATCTTGTGAACCTGTTCGATTGGACTTTGCCTGGTGGGGCTAGTGTTGACGATTTGGACATGAATGAATGTTCTGGTTTTACCAGCCATAGAATAGCTCCTCTAATCGCTGTAGCAACTTCAGGTTCTCTAAATGGGGTACAGTAGCAGTAACCATCATCGGTGAACTCCAAGCTTTCAATTAGTGATTGCAAATACTATAAATTTTGTAGATTTAAAATTACAATAACTCAATATGATCTAAGAACTGATTTAAGATGTAATAATAACACGAGTAATATGCAATATAGTATAGAGACAAAATAATACAATCATTTCTCAATGTAAATCACTTGTTCTTTAGACTCCAATCGCTTTTCTACAAGCTAGCTCAATTTACACGGGGTTTACTTTATTCCGATGTAAATTGAAGCCATTGTAACTAATTTTTAACGAATCAACAAGAGAATTTAATAGTTCTTTCAAATTTTTTTGGAAAATGAATTAATTATTATTGACCATAGCAAAGCAATATCCATCATTACAACTTTTCAAGGATCTGCTCAAAACTACGCATCAACACAATATCTCAAAAAAAATTGTCAAAAGCCATATGTTCTTTGCTTCTATAGACAGAGAATTGCCTGAATTTTTGGCAATTAATACAATTCTAATCCAGTTGAAAGTATCTTTTGGTAGATGTTTGCTTGTAGCTTCTCCTCGATATATTCGTTTATTCCTTTCCTTCCTTAGGTAGTAAATAAGTCACAGTGAACACTGTCATATAGATCCTGCCATTGTACTTCTGGGTTTTTGCTTTTCTGATGATCCATTTGAGAACTTTATACCAGTCATAAGTTGAGGAATAATCTGCAAGGTTGTGCATGATTTTGTTCCAAATTATTCTGGAAATCTGCATTGGACAAAACAACTGGTCTCTATCCTCATCTGCTTCCTTGCATAGTTCACAAATCGGATCAAATGTACTAAACCATCTATTTTCAGTTCTGAGTCTGTTTTTGATAACCAGCTTGGTGATTTTGGACCCTTTAGGATTAAGAGATTTCTTCCATAAGAATTCAAACTAGGGAACTCTCTCTCCGTTGTCCTGGAATACTTTATAGCATGAACTATTAGAGAACACCCCTTTGGGGTCAACAGTCCAATTGACATCATCCTCTCTCTACTATCGAGTAATTTGGAAAAGGTATTGAAGGATATAATAAAATCCTCTAAAGTAACCAGACTATATACCATTCTAAATTAGTGAGGAAGCTCTTGCAATGAGGGTTATTATGTTAATCGGTTGAGCAACTTCTCTTCTCTGCACCAATGGACTAAACTCAGTCTAATTGTTAAACCAGATTTATATATTATCGCCATTTAAAACCTTGTATCTCAGCTTTAGCTTGTGGCTGAAACTCTTAAGAAATGTCCCTAGTGATAGAAATCTGCCGGAAATTTTGGTTTCTAAGGTATGTGCCATGAACCTTTTTAATCCATATAGCATTTTTATCCGAAAATAGCCTTTCATCCTTTTGCAAGTAAAAGACATTTCGTATGAGTTGATAGGAATAATTCCTAATACACTCTAATTTTTTGAAATAGCTCCCTCACTCCATCTGACTTTAGCCCCTTTTGCATTTTCTACTTTCTCTTACCATAAAAATTCTTTGAATATTCGATCAAGTTCCTTGATTAATCTCTTTGGCAAGATAAGGAGAGTTGTCCAATGGACATGAATGTTGGTTAGTACTGAAATGATCAATGTGGTTCTTACGGCAAGTGAAAGAAATTTGTTTTGCCAAGCATTGATTTTGGCCATGCACTTCTTAATTAAGGGAATGCAATCTGAATATCTAGGTTTAGCAAAAGAGATGGGAACACTAAGGTATTTGAAGGGTAATGATTGAAGATGGAGCGCTGTTATTATGGTAAGATCATCAGAATTTCTGACATCTCTTAAGTAATACAAACAGATCTTTGCAATGTTGATTTTTAACCTTAACCATTCAGAGAAAATATGTAGAATGTCCATTAGTATGCTAAAGGATTGCACATCAACTTTAATAAATAAGATGAGATCATCTGTAGATATTAGACGAGTGAGTTTGAGTTCACTGCAATTGTGATGTAGCTGGAATCTTCCATTACAACTTATAAGTATAGTGAGAATTCTAGATAACCCTTTCCATTACTAGGGTAAATAGATAAAGAGATAGTGAATCCCCTTATCTAATTCCCCTAGTACTTTTAAAAGGTATAGTGGGGACATCATTAATAAGGATGCTAAATGAGGGAGATATGGTGTACACCATAACTCTAGCTGTGGATTGAGTTAGAAAATCAAATGTTGCTAAACATGCCCGAATGAAACTCCGCCTTACTGTATCAAAAGCCTTGAAGAACTTAATTTTCCATAGGCAATTGTTGATCCTTTTACCACAATTATAATCTTTTGGCATTTCTTACATTAGCAATACATTATTCCTTAATGATCTTCCATCTATGAAGACTCCTTATGGAAGATTGATTACTTCTTCTAGAGTTTCTTTTAATTTGCTTGCTAGTAGTTTGATGATGACTTGTATATTACAGTACAACAGGAAATTGGTCTTAAGTCCACAAGAGAAGAGGGATTCAATTTCTTAGGAGTAAAACAAATATATGTGTGATTTAACTCTTTCAACATTTAGGTATTATTTAAACATTCCAACACTGCTTCAAAAGACAAATTACCTATTATCTCCCAAGGATTTTGAAAGAACTAAGTAGTAAATCCGTCAGGGCTAGGTGATTTTAAAGGGTGCATGTCGAACAATGTTCTTTTGATGTCAAGACTAGTCAATGGCATATTCAAAAGATCCTTGAGATCTAGGTTTGAGGGGTTGTCAGTAAATCTTTTCATGTTTAGCTTATTTTGGAACCTTCATTCTTGCTTATTAAGTTAATGAAGAATCTTCTTGCATAGTTTGATAAAGAATTCTAGTATGAGATCATGTTCCCCATTTCATTCTATAGTTTAGTGATTCTGTTATAGTTTCTTCTAGCTTGAAGAGAAACATGGAATAATTTTATGTTTGAATCCCTCTCTGTAGCACCCCACTACTGTAGGTATATACTGGAACACCTGGAGGATAATCCAGTACATAACCTATGATAATGGTGTGCTAGAGCAGTCATTACAATCACTTAACATGGCATCATCTATCTTTATTCTCTTATAAGACATCATCAAGAAAGTGACAATATTTTAAAACCAAGATTTTTCTGTTTCATTTCATAAATCCGAACGTATTTACGTTGTAGCTTTTAAACACCCATAAATGTACATCATCATATCCTAACACAAAATATGCTACATGAAAGAGAAAATTACACAAAAATTATATCTAATCTTTCAAATCCCAGCTGACTGACCTTTGAGTCATTTCTTCTTCTTCCCAAAAGTACAAGACTATACTTCTTGTAGCGTCTCTCAGTAGCTAAAGTCCTCTCTCTCGGTCCTGAAAAATCAACGTTGCAATTTTTGTGAGTTTTGCGAACTCAATGAGGTAATCATCATTGATAGTTCACTCAATTCATGCAACACATCACACATATAACATATAATTCACATATTTGCATTTTTGCATAAATGATCACATATCACATTCTCACTTATGGGTAAGACAATTTTGCATTTCAAACAATCAAACATACTTATTAAAATGTATATGAAATGCTTATGTGACTCTTTTCCAATTATTGCGTTGTTGTGACCGAGTGCCTAAACTGTCCTATACTATTGTAGATAACAGGCTCATTTATACTTTCCCTCATCCGTTGGAGATACAGGGCTCATTTTACATAGTGAGCCTTTGGCTCTTAATAACATTTGGAGCTTTAAGCTCGTTTTCGGTAGCTACTCAGGTCACAACTCTTATTATCTGATCATGCATTTATGTATGGAATGCATCTCTCATAATCAATCAATCATGTCAAGAAGCATTTAGTTCGCCACATTCATATACAAGTAGCACTTCAATATCACATTCATGCATCAAGTCTCGGAACTTCATTATCCAGCATCAACATAATCAAATCACATTCATATCATCATCCAAAACATATTCTAAAGCAAACAATTAATTGCGTGAAACCATCTAGGTTACTCACCGATTGCTCCCGAAGCTATTGCCTCAAAGTTATAGCAATGTCTGGATGTTGACGTTCCAATTGCTCCTCTATATCAAGCAATATATCACACTTTTGCACAATTATAAGTGTTTGTTAATGCACATGCATGTATGTGAAATATGCACAATGTATGTTCATGACAATCCCGGGTATCACTCTATTATTCTCGTCATGTAAATATTCATATTTCCAAACTCAATCCGGGGTATCACTCTATTATTCTCATCATGTAAACATTCATATTTCCAAACTCAAATAAGTATAATTTATACTAATGATTTATACCTCAATAAAACTATTAAAATCGAAATTCATAATTCCTTGGTCAATTCAGGTTTTTCCTATAACAACTTTCAGGTCAACTTTCCATGTTCTTTTTTACTAAGAAAATGAAGTAATTTGAGGATACTTTCTTCTAGATTCTCATATCTCTTAAGCTTCTAATGACATCAAGATCATTCAATTTGGTTTAGTATTCTGTGAGTTATGCTCAAATACTACAAACTAAGCACATTTGAAACTTTGACTTATAGATGATCATGCCGTAAAATTGTACAACCCGTATCTCTCAATTCCCATATTCAAAAAATTATGAAATTTATATCAGTTGAAAGCTAAGAGAATAAACTACAACTTTTGTGAAGAAACCTTTTTCTAATTCGGCATCTATCAATACAGTTTATTCAATATCAACAAGATATGATTTCTGTCTTGGGTAATACTATAGCCTCAGTCAAAACTCAATTTCAAGTTAGATTTTAAAATTCTTAAAGATAGAATTCAAGTTATATTTCTTCAAAAAAATTGTATCCCTATGTCTCTAGTTTACTCCAAATAAAAAATCATCCTAATTAGATAACTACAGGTCAAGATATCATTAAACTACCAAAGCATGTTCAATAAAAACCAAATCACTCACTTAAGTCTCTCAACTTGCGATCCATCTAGGCAAAAGTCACCGGCGTGACTCATCTCTCTCATGCCTGTGAGAGAGAGAGATGAAGCATATAGTCACAGGTGTGACTTTGCTTTTTACGCCCATGAGAATGCAGTGGTGTCGCGACTCCTAATGAATAAAAGCTGAAGAATAAGTTTTGAAAATTTTAAAATAGAGCATAAGTAAACCTTAACTCTCATAAATTTCTGCACTCTTCACATACATATTTTCATGGATCTTTCAACTCCAAAAATGATTTTACTGTTATCTCATAACATCTAGATCCTCAAAACACAGAAGCAAAATCAATGAACATGTTACAGTTACATTTTCCAGCACTTATCTTTCTATTTTTCCAGATTTGACACCTAACACAACTTGTACAAAGATCATTTTTCCTACTTCGTTACTCTTCATTCTTAACTCAATATCATTCACAAACCAATCCATGATCTATTTTTGATCATTTA